>CM068317.1:28870000-29097500 GCA_034766995.1 Acanthacorydalis orientalis
AAAATATTCTATCGAGCAACTAAGTTAAGCACGAAGGGTGCCGAACCACGAAATGAATAGTGATCCATCCACGTACTACTGTGATTCATGAACATGTTCTGTTAAAGGTTCAGGTATGTTAGGTAAAAAAATTCTACAAAAATCATTGAACCAAAGACCTCCAACGTTACGGTCGCCTTATCTAACTAACTGCTCTACACTAACACTCGTATTACCCCGTCCGAACCACAAGCGCAACAAAGTTTAAGACAATATAAACTATGAGTCAGTATCCACCAGATCCACGGGCCCACGAACGATTCGAGTTCCCCAAGTTGGCACCCTCTTCTTGTGAGGTAGATATACATACACACACACAGCCACAACTCCACACACTCATTCGTACGTATATGAATATTATTTTATATGTTGATTCTAAATTAAATTTTTACATAGTCCATTTAAACATGTGCAATATAAGGCCAACCGTCCATCATCGTTTCTAATGTGTACCAAGTTTATTCGTACGAACGGGAGTTAACGTATCATTCTGAATCCGATGCGGTGACAAATCTGCTGGAGATATTCACAAACAAGCAGACAGTATGAATCAATCTTATGTATTGTACGCAAATAAATAATAAACATATTTTAATGTTTTTACATCAGTAGACCGTTCATAGTCGTTGAATTAATATTTTACCGTCCATTTGGCGAAGCAATGTCAAGTAAAACTCAAATCGATTGATAATGACCTGCGTGATTTTCATACTGATGGTGTAGGCACCTCGGCACATTATAGAAACGATGGTGGACGGTTGGCTTCGTATTGTTGCAAAAATATGTCATAACTAGATCTCTACTCTCCTCACAGTCTCATTGAACTGCGACAATTTATAAATGATTAAACGGGTGCGAAATGGCATCGTATGTATCCAATATATCAGTCGAACAGGGACGAATCATTTTTATTGTTTGCATGGTAGTCGCATAAAACACCGTTACATTTCCATTTACAGTGTGTTCGAGTCCGATAATCGAAGGAATCAGTCCGGCGCGCGGCGGTGAAACGAACTGCCGGCCATCGAAATTGCCCGGTCGTACGCACACACGATTGATCTACTTGCGCCGAAGAGAACATTTCTATTAAGGTAAAATTACTTATACGTGGATCTACGGATCAGCTCGCTTCCGATGCGGCGAAAAAATCGCCAAAAACGCGAACAATTATTTTTTTGCAAATAATTATATTTGCAAATTGACGGTTTTTGCATTGCGAAGCGATATTAGACACCCATTTAAACTCTGAATCAGTTTCGGTACGTCGGTAACGCGTGCGGTGCCGGAATAATAGCGTTTGCAATTTCGCATTGACGTCACTGGACATGTGAAATTTTGCGTAATCGACCATTTTTGTTGTGCGATGCGATATTAGACGTCTATTTGAATACTGAACCGGTATCGCTTTGTCAATTTAGTGTACAGGGTCGGAGAAATAGGACCCGAATTTTGTGACTGGTCCACTTTGCAGGCCGATTCAAATACATTTTAGAGGCCGGTGTCACCTTTAAGCACTAGGACGTGGGTCTACAAACCGACCCGCATCCGATGCAATGAAACAATTGCAAAGAAAGCGAAAAAAAATTTGTGCAAAAAATTATTTTTTGCAAATCGATAGTTTTTGTGCTGCAAAGCGATACTAGATGTCCGTAAGAACTCCTAACCGGTTCCAGTTCATCGGTAGCATGTATGGTTCCCGAGCAATCGCGTCTGCAAATTTGCTCTGACGTCACTGAAAATGTGGTAATTTCGCAAATCGACAATTTTTGTTGTGTAATGTGATACTAGTCGTCTATTTGAATGCTGAACCGGTGTCGGTTTGTCGATTAGGTGTACAGGGCCGGAGTAATACGATCCGAAAATTTGCAGCCCGGCCAATTCGAGGGCCGATTCAAATACCTTCTAGGTTCCGATTTCACTTTTAAACGTCATGACGTGTATCTACGGGCCACCCCGCTTGCGATGCGCGAAAAAACTCGAAAAAAAATTTCTCAAATTCACGTACCCCTACCTTTGCTCACGATTTTTAGACGCGATTTTTTTTTTGCAAATCGGCAATTTTTTCGACGCAGATGCAAACTAGACATCCATCTGAACTATGAATAGTTTTCGGTTTTTCGATAGCACATGCGACGCCGGAGCAATGGCGTCTGAAAGATTCCGCGGGTCCGAAAATTCGCCTTTTTTCGCATTTTTCGCACACTTCCCACCGTTAAATTTGCTTCCAAATGTGGAAACTAGGTGCGCCGGGTCCGTCCGCTCCCGATGCGCCGAAAAAAACATCGAAAAGACGAAGTGCAAAAATTTGCAATTTCGCAAGTCAGAAGTTAGGGCGTGGCATTTCTCGATGTTTATCCGTAGATTTGATGGTGGAGGCGCAACGATATGATGGTGGAGGCGCATAAAGTGTTAACGTGCTCGGCGGGCGTTTTCCTTTCGGAAATCGCTTGTTTCGCGTGATTCTAGACGTATACACGGACTGTATGCAAGTGCCGGTGTGCGGCCCGCACAGGCCCGGTGCAGCAGGCCCGAGAAATTTTATAAATAGACGAGAAAATTACAAATCGGAAATTTTTTCGGCGCGATGCGATATTACACATCCGTCGGACCTTCGAACCGACGTCACTTCCTCGCTCACATGTACAGGGCCGGCACAGAGGCCCGAAAACCAATCAAAGGTGAAAATTTTATTCGTCATTTCTAGACGTTTATGGGCGTCGGCGTTAGCTTTATGCGCATAATTACCAATGTTTGAGGCCTTCTCACTTATAAACCGCAAAAAAATTGCAAAAAAAACATTTGTATTGTGCATGTACATGTGTATATATATATATGATTTTTTCCTAATACAGGTCGACTATAGACGCCTGTTGGATACGCGAACTTGCGCCTGTCCGTATCAGAGGCTAGTTCCATCCGCCTCTGACCTCGATTGATATGCTGTTAGGCGCCGGCGTCTAGTTTAATTAGACGAACAGGAGCCTACGAATACTTCACAGTAAAGCAAGTAGAATCAATGTTGTGTATTGTACATATTAATATATGATACACATTCTTTATTGTTTTTCAGGACATCATGAGAACGATCGTAGTCGTCGAATCAATGTTTAGCGGTCCATTTGGCGAAGCATCATTAAGAAGAAATTCAAGTCGACTAATAATGGCCAGCGTTATTTTTAGACCGATGGTGTAGGCACCTCGGTACATTACAGAAACGATGGTGGACGGTTCGCCTCGCATTGTTGCAAAAACATATTATGTCTAGATTTGCATATTAAACACACTTTATATACATAATATATGTACTTGTATGTTAAATAATTAAATAAAATATTTTTATTTGAAAGTGTGGCATTTAATTTCAATCTATTATATTATATAGGAATTGTTAAATAAAAAAATCGATTAATTACAATGTAAATAATTATTAAATTATTTTATATAAATGTGTTTAAAATAAATAAAAAATGATTTAAAATTTTCTTAAAAACTTTATTTATTTATATTCTCTTTACAGTAAATACACTTATAAATATAAATTAATACATAAAATTATATAAATATAAATTAATATAATTAATAAATATCATTAATATTTAAATATCAACTAATGTTCTTCTATATGTAGAGTACTTTTTGGTGGTGGTACTGTAGAGATACCTGTAAATTAAAATTAGAGATATTAGTTTGAGTTAGATTTTATTCTTTTAGAATTTTGCTATTACATATGATAGCATAGTTACATGTAATGGTAATTGTATGTAAGCTAGGCTTATACATTCGCTCTATACCGACAGATTCATCGATTTACAAGTCAGAATCAATTTGGAAACAAACATCCACACATACATTCGTACACGCATAATACAAATGTTTTTGCAATTGTTTTGGCGGATCTGAAGTGAGGAGGCCTCGGATATTTATAATTACGTGATAAAAGTTTCCGCCGACGCTTATAAACGTCTAGAAATGACGAATTAAATTCACGTCTTCGATTGGTTTTCGGCCCTCTGTGCCGGCCCTGTACATTTGAGCGAGGAATCGACGTCGGTTCGAAGGTCCGACGGATGTCTTATATCGCACCGCATTGAAAAAATCACTGATTTGTAATATTTACATCTATTTACTAAATTTCTTGGGTCTGCTGCACCGGCCCTGTGCGAGCCGAACACCGACACTTCTATGCAGTCCATGTAGACGTCTAGAATCACGCAAAACAAGCGATTTACAAAAGGAAAACACCAGCCAAGCACGTCAATACCTTACGCGCCTCCACCATCATCTCATTGCACCTCCACCATAAAATCTATGGACACATCGAAAAGTGCCACGCACTAACTTCTGACTTGCGAAATTGCAAATTTCTGCACAACGGCTTTTCGATGTTATTTTCGACGCATCGGGAGCAGACGAATCAGGCGCACCTAGTTTCCGCATTTGGAAGTAAATTTAACGGTGGGAAGTGTGTGAAAAAAGGCGATTTCGCGGACCCGCAGAATTTTTCAGACGCCATTGCTCCGGCGTCGGGCGTGCTATCGAGAAACCGAAAACTATTCGTAGTTCAGATGGGCGTCTAGTTTGCATCTGCGTCGAAAAAATTGCAGATTTCCGAAAAAAAAATCGCGTTTCGAAATCGTGTGCAAAGGTAGAGGGGTACGTGGATTTGAGAATTTTTTTTCGAGTTTTTTGGCGCATCGTAAGCGAGGCGGTCCGTAGATATACGTCCTGGTGTTTAAAAGTGAAATCGAAACCTAGAAAGTATTTAAATCGGCCCGCGAAGTGGGCGGGTCGTAAATTTTCGGACCATATTGCTCCGACCTTGTACGCCTAATTGACAAACCGACACTGATTCAGTATTCAAATGGACATCTAGTTTCGCACCGCACAACAAAAATGGCCGATTTGCGAAATTGCCACATTTTCAGTGACGTCAGAGCGAATTTGCAGACGCGATTGCTCCGGAACCAAGCATGCTACCGATGAATTGGAACGAGTTTACAGATTCGACGGACGTCTAGTATCGCTTTGCAGTACAAAAACTGTAGATTTGCAAAAAATATTTTTTGCACAAATATTTTTTTGCTTTTTTTATTACGTTGGATGTGGGTTGATTCTTAAGGCCACGTATTAATATTTAAAAGTAACACCGGCCTCTAAAATGTATTTGAATCGGCATGCGAACTGGATCATTCACAATATTCAGGCCCTATTACTCCGACGCTGTACGCTCAATTGATAAATCGACACCGGTTCAGTATTCAAATAACGTCTAGTACCGCATCGCACAACAAATATGGTCGATTGACGATAATTTCAAATTCTAGTGTTTTTTGAGATTTTTTTAATATTTTCGGTATTTATTATGGGCCGATGTTAATTTTGTGTAAGATATCATATATAACATTAAAATACGCATCGACTAGTATGAAATAGTTGCCATTTTTATAACAACTTGGATATTTTAAGAAAGAAAAACGTGTTTTTTTTCTGTTTTTTTGATATTTTCGGTATTTATTATAGACCGATTTTAATTTTGTGTGTCATGATGTAGACCACTAAAATATGCATCGAACAGTATGAAATAGTTGTCACTTTATGCCAGTTGATAACTAGCAAGGATTAAATTTAGACTTTGTCTAAATTTGACTGTCGGTCTATGGACGATGTTTGGATGTGGTTTAAAAACGACGGCCAATCGGTCACTGTCGAGGCTGAAATTTAAACATCGTCCAAAGTTAGGTATCGGTCTATGAATGAGGTTTGAATGTGGTCTAAAAACGACGTCAAATCTATCACTGTCGAAACTAAAATTTAGACATTGTCAAAAATTGGTTGTCGGTTTATGAGCGATTTTTGGATAAGGTCTAAAACGACGGCTGATTGATCAGTGGGGCGAGGCTGAAATTTAGATTGTCTATGAACGATTTTATGTATATATATATATACACTGTATATTTGCGTTTTTTTTATTGGAAAATGTAATTACTGTAACACATTTAGTTTTACAAACTTACAAATTTTGTACCAAAAGATCATCAATTAATTGTTTAAAATTTCTATGGGAGAGATAAAAATATTTACGACGAGTAAAAAAATCAGAAATAATATTAGTTTCAAATATAAATTGAATTATCTTCAGCTAAAGTTATAACATAAATAATAATATGTATTAAAATTGTAATTGTATATTTTTATACCTGTGATCCCATATATACATTTTCCTGATATTCATCCTTTTAGATCAGCTATATATCTGTTCACTATTATTTTCAAGAGAAATACCATCCCCAAGTAAATGTTGAAGACTAATCCGGTAGTTAATATTCATTATTTAATATTTTCAAATACAGCATTGTATAATTAATATTAATTGTAAATGTGATTATTTCGATGAAAAATACAGTGATTGGAATTCTAACAAAAACAAAATTTCAATTCTCCAGCATGATGTGTACTATTAGTGGAGAACTGGTGCGATTTTGTCTATCCTAGTCTAGGTTCATAATATCAGTTGGGCATTAATGTAATCGTATCTCAATTACACTTGCCTTATACATACCACGATTATGTGCAATCAAAAACAGTTTATTGAACCTACATGTAATTATTTTTTAGGTCTATAGCGATTTTTTTAATAAACATGCCAGTACAATAAAATTCTAAATATCCACAGGTTTTACCTGGTTTCACAAAAACTCTTAAGTGAGAACATCTCTTATATGGCATTAAAAACAAAATACGCTATCAGACATAAATGATTCAGTGCATTAATGTTCATATTGCCTTTTTAAAAATAATATTTCACTACCAAACTCTGAAGTTCAAAATTTTGTCTTTCTTCTAATAGACCAAATACGTTTTTTATTATTTATGCATGATTTTTTTGACTTATTCTTATAATCACAACTTTAAGACTGATATTGAAATATTTAATGTATATAAATATCTAGCAATTAATTTTTTTCAGATTTCAAACTGAAACACCAACAAACGTGAGGAAAGGGCACTCGATTAATCAAAAATGGAATGCTTTTGTGCAGTGGACTGTCTAATATGATTTATGCATGTATGTACTCATTCAGTATATTAGATTTGTAGTAAAAATGTAATAAGTTCCATTATGTAATGGAACTTATTACATTTTTAGAACTTATTACACAGAGAACAAATAATGTAGATCTTGGCTCATGCATATTTCCAATATTCAGCTTTATAAACCATATCACAAATGTATGAAGAAATCCAGTCTGCTATAAGAACTTTATTCTCTTCTCAACTATTACTAAAATCTATTTTCTTTTTCGGCAGAAAAACGTAAGCATCTTTTTCAAATATAAAGCTGACTTTCCTATGTCTTTATGTGACTTTAATTTTAGAATCAACTCACGTATATAATCAAAAGTTTACAACATTTTTATAACATATTTATTGTACAATACTGAACCTATTAAAGTAGACATGATTCAACGAGAATGTTTCAGTTGTAGATTATATAAATTTACTAAACAATAGAACAATACTTCACCTATATGAATATATAATAAAAAATCATGATATCTTTATGATTTATATAATGGCATATTTATATACTTATTACTGAAATTAAAGTAACTGTTGTAATGAGAAAATATAGTTGGTCCTGAAGTGTTCACTATCACAGAGTTCAATTACATGTTTTGATAGTATTAAAATGAAACTAAAAATATTTAGTTAAAAATCCATCCAGCTTTACTGTCACTTAATATTTTATTATTACATTAAAAAGACCTCAAATTTAACAGAACTCTAATATAAAACAATAATCATTGAACAAAAAAAATATACATAAATATATATCTACATGTACATAAAAAATGATTTTTAATGTCTGAATATAAAAATTAAAGAACAATCATTTAGTATAAAATTTAAAATTATAACTAATAAATACTATTACTACTTTATAATTCATTTTGTAGTTATCTGTTTAAACATTAGCATAAATAGCATCCTGTGGGTTTCCGAAAGGCACACGATGATAATAGCAAATACTTTGAATAGAAAAAAAAACAATTTTTGATGACTAGAATGTTAAAATATAATATTAAAAACAAATATTTTATATAAATAATCATTTCTGTAAGTATTCCTAATGTAAAGTTTGCTGAGCTACCCAATACAATTCTTTTTAGAATACAGAGGTAATTGTTGAAACTTATTTTAGAAATAATATTTATTTCAAAAATAATTCATACGGACGGTTTTTCTTTATAGATAGCCTTATTTAAATATTTAGTTATTGAATTGAATAGACACATATTGGTGACTTATTTTTAATGTCAAGGCGGAGGATTAAGAGCAAGTCCTAATCGCTGTTGAATTTGATCAAATCTATCGATGTATTGAGATATCACAGCTGGTGCTCTTAAAGGTGCGACTAATGGAATATCATGTCCACTTGGGTTGCTACAAAAAAAATAATTAATTATTTCTAAAGAAATAAGCTAAAAACCACAAATTATCAAACCTAAACGGGGGTACTGTTACATCTCTTCTTCGATTGGTTGAATCTTTGCATGGCGGTGATGCACTTTGCCAATTAGGATTGGGAATACTTGTAATAGGTGTGTTTGGATTAATATTATTTCCAGGTTCTCTTAAAAAAGTTCGACTAGGAATATATGCTAAAAATGTAACATATTTGATTAAAAATACTATAAATTTTTTTAGAATTAAATTTTAAAATCACAATATAGACATTTTTATTTCTTCAAAAATTTATCAGAACTTCTTTAATTTTTATAAATTACGATTATAATCTAACAGTTTGTAATAAAATAAAAAAATCAATAATTTAAATATTCACATACTTGGAATTGCAGAATGAAGATTTGGTATAATTGGTATTGGTATTTGATGGCGTTGATGAGACCATGCTTTTCCTCCTATTCTTAAACTGGTGTGCCATCTTCGTACCAGAAATTTCATTCTACATAATGCAATTATAACATATGCAGCACATCTAATTTAAAAAATAAAATTATTTCTTTTGTAACCCAATATATTATTTTATAATTAAAAAAAAATACCTAAATGATTTGCATTTTTTAACATTTGTGCTTTGTGATTTGGTAGAAGTGACTAGCTGTAATAAACTTGGAGTTTCTCCATTTTCATAACAATACAATATAGCAAATAAATACTGTTTTTGCCAAGCTAAAGCTTTACGGTAACTTTCAGCTCGCAAAAACTTTCCGAATATATGGTTTGCACGTTCTTCCATTTCATTTTCAGTAACTCTAGATTGAAAATTCATTTTTTGCATTTCCTCTAGTTGATATATACGTGTTTGTAAAGATTTTCTTTCATCTGTTAACTGTATAACAGTATCTGACATTTGTTTATTTTCGCGAACATGATCAGCTAACAAAGTTTTTAATTCCTAAATAAATAAACTCATTTTATTTTTACTTTTTTTATTTTATAGAACTGTAGTTTAATACAATACCTGTAATTTTTGTAAAAATTTAGCAGGCACAGGAGACTTTAACTGAGCTTCTCGTTCATGAGCGAGACGTTCAATAAGTTTTACTTCTCTGTTCTTAACAACTTTTAGATCAGCTTGAAGGTTTTCAACCTGAGTTTTGTATTGTTCTTTTTCCTGATTAAAATCATCTAAGAGAGCACGAGCATTTTCTATTTCTCTTTCTTTATCTGCCAACACTTTCTTAACTTGCTTTAGTTCCACGCCATCTATTTCAATATTTTTATTCTTCATATTTGTTATGTTCTCATGTGTTTTCATTAAAGTACTTAATTTTTCCACATCTTTCATCAAGTCATAGATACGATTCTTCAATTCTTGAATTTCTATTTTCAAATTAACATTCTCATCAATAACTTGATTTAGTTTTACTTGAAGTTCTTGATTATATGTGTTCTTCAATTCTTTTAGTTCCTGTTTTAAGTTTGTAATGTCCACCCTTAAAGTACTATTTTCTTTTTTAATTGATTCTATTAGGTTTAAACTTTCTTCCAGTTTAAATTTCAACTCATTGTTATTATACTGAAGTTGTTCCTTTTCAATACATATGTTCTCAAGTTCCATTTGAAGATTTTTTTGAACAATAATTTCAGGATTTAAATCCATTTCTAAACGTTCTTGTAGTAATTTAAGTTTCACATTTAGTTCATCTCGAACTTGTTTTTCAGTATCGAGTAAATTTTCAAGTTCTGTTTCATTATCTAAAGCAGCCTCTAATCTAATCCTCATATTTTCGATAATATCTGCATCTTGTGTTTGAATTGCATTAGAATTTTGTTTCTCTGCATCAAGTAATTCTTTTAATTTCTCACAATTCTCTTTTTCTTGCAGAAACTTTTCTTGAATAACTTTTACTTCTTCCATAAGCGATACCTTTAAATTATGCAATTCAAGATTTATATTTTCTTTTTCCTTTAATTTTTCTTTCAGCGAATCTATTTCAGATTTTAATTGATTTACATCATCATATTCTGTATTTTGAATACTTGATGGTACTTCTATATTAAAATTTTTAACTTTCTGTAAACGTTTACGTGGAGTGCAATCAGACTTATTTTGAACTTCACAATTTTCTGAAGTAATTATTTCAAATTCATTACTTTTTGCAACCGACAACCCGACAGGAATAGTTACATTTGATAATATTTTTTCTTCTGTGATTGCACTAATTAAATCTGAATCTAACTGTGCTGAATAATCAAGTTCACGTTGTACTCTCTCTGTGATCTCTTGAATTACAGATTCACATGGTGTTGGACTACGACCTTCAGATCGTAATAAAGCAGTTTTGAGATTTGTAATTTCAGTTTTCAGAGCTGCAGTTAAATACTGTTCATCACGGTACTTTCTTGTTAAATCTAAGATGTTTCCAGTTTCTTGTATTTTACTCTGCACTTTTTCAAGCTCAATTTGTAAAATTCTACTATCTACACTCATTTGATTAATGATTTTATCTTTTTCCTTCAAGTATTCCTGTAAATGTATTATTTCTTTACGCAATTCACTTATTTCAACACGGCTATTTTTTAATGCAATATCTTTTTCTTTTATTTCTTTTATATACTTAGGATTATCACTTTGTGGATTGCTTTTAGATTTCTCAATAGAGTGTTGTAAGGATGCAATATCTTCATGATATTTACTGATATCTTCATTCATTATTTCTATTTCGCATTCTCTATCTGTTACTTTATCTTCAAGTTGTTTAATTTTTTCAAGAGATGTTTTAAGTTCCTCTTTTACAGAAATATTTTCTATTGAATCATTTTTAAAAGATTCTATTGTATTTTCTTTTTCTACTATTTCACTTTTTAATTCCAATATTTCTTGTGTCAAACCATCATATTTAACAGAGCGATTTTCCAGTTCTTTAATTAATTTTTCATTAAGTTCATCTTTTTCTTTGACTTTTTTTTCTAGAATTTTTATTTCTGTTTTGTATTTTTCAGTTTCAGTTATTTTACTTTCATATTTTCTTTCAATTTCCTGTAAAATAAATTGTAAATTTTCAATTTCTTTCTGTTTTTCTATAGAATCCTTTTCTAATTGTTTTAATTTGCTTAAGTTACTATTTAATTCTTTTATGTGTGTTTCAAGCAAATGGAGTTCTGCTTCTTTTTCAGGCATTAATACTTCATAATCTTTTAATAATGTAATATGTGTTTCTAATTCTGTAATATGTTTCTTTAAATCTTGCTTTTCTTTTGTCACATTAAAGAACATGTCTTCTCTTCTAACAATATCTTCTTTTAATATATTTAACTCTTTTTCTTTTTCATCTAATAACATTTTAGATTCATCTAAATCTGCTTTGATAGAAATTTCTGATATTTTAATTTTTTCAATTTGTTCTTTAAGTTCAATTTTTTCTGCATTAAAACTTTCAATATTTTTTTGAAGATTTGTTATTTCATTTTGCAACTCTGGTAAAATATTCAATTGCTCTTCATACTCATTTATTTTAATTATATTTTCTGCTATTTCATTCTTTAATTCAGTAATTTCTTTTTTAAGATTTTCAATAATTGTATGATCATCGAAATGAACTCTTTTTTCTGATAAAGACTTAGACTTTTCTGACAGAGATCTTTGTGATTTCTCCGACATATCATCGTTTACTCTTAATTCAACACAAGGTATAGTAGACACATCAGGTGGAATAAAAGATGTACCTTCGATATCTTTAATGAAAACTTGATTAAAATCATTTTCATTAGCTTTCATAACAGGTATTTCACTTTTGTTCGATTTGTCACGGACCAAATCTAATGATTGAATACTACGAACAGAATTTTCAGCTTTACGCATTCCAAAATCAGCTTCATCAAATTCTGATATGGAAACAACATCACTTAATGTTCTAGCACTACTTTTACCTTCAGTTTGTTCTTTTAAACTTTCACTCAACTGACGTAATTGTTCAAGACTAATATTTAATGAAGTATACATTTCTAATTGTTTTTCTTTTTCTTCAATAGCTTTACTCAATCTATCTATGTCAGCATTTTTATCTGTGATAATTGAATCCATTAGTTCTGGAATAGCTTTTGAATTAGCAATTTCAGCATCCAATTTTGATTTTAATGACTTGTTTTCAGAAATAAGTTCATCAATTTCAGATTTTAATTTCATAACTATTTCTTTTTCATTGTCAGATGTTGAATTTAATTCCTTTTCTGATTCTGATAGTTGTTTTTTAGTTTTATTAAGTACATTATCAAGTTGTTTAATTTGTTTATCACGAGACAATAAAGTATCTTTTAAATAACGAATTTCATTTTCAAGATCATATACCTTATTTTCAAGGGACATATTCGTTTGTTTTGTTACTGTTTGAACTAACCTACGTTGTTCTTCAAGTCGCATTTCAAGAGATGATATTTCAGTCATTTGTTCAGATACTCGATCTTGTAACGCGTCTCTTTGAACCTGATAATCCTTAAAAAATACATATAAATAAAAAATCATGAAAAATAGTAGCTCCATATTCATTAAATCACACTAATTTGAATAATTAATTCATTTTAAATTATTATACTCACTTCACATCGAAGCTTAGAATTTGTTAGCTGCATTTCCAAATCTTTAATTCGTTTTACAGCTGCTCCTTCAACTCTAATGTGTTTTTGTAATGTTGCTGATATTTTTCTAACCCATTCCAACAATTCTGCATTTTCTTTACCATCAGATAAAGGCTCTTTAATTCCTTTATCACCAACTGAAACATCTTCAGAAGGAGAACTACAACTTAGAGATGATATTGCTGCATGTAATGCTTCGAGATCTTTGGTTTGTTTTGTTAAATTAGAATGAATTTCTTTAAGCTAAAAATAACAAATATCATAAATATTGTTACTGCATGGAGAAATTATTACAATTCACTCACTAAAACAGTAGTCTGTTGCAATGATTCAACTGAACCAAATTTTTTCCACAAACTTAAATCATTTTCAAGATGCTGTATATGTTCCATCAACTGATTAGAATCTGGTCCATTTTTAAACATATTTAATTCCAATATTAATCCAGCATTGTTTTTGGTCTGTTCTTTTAATGTATTCTGAAGTTTTTCAATCTCATTCTGAAATTCTAGTTCAGATTGAACTTTCGTTTCATTTTGGGATTCAAGATCTTGAATTATTTCTCGTAACTCAATTATTTTATCAACTGCATCTTTATATTCAGTCTCTAGTTTTTGTTTTTCAACATCAGAAACATTTATTAAAGCTTCCATTTCTTGCATTTTTTGTTCAAAATTTTCAACCTGTAAATGTTTTTAAAATAATCAATTATATATATATATATATATAAATCAAACTTCCATTTAATAAAAAAGAAATCACAAAATTATGTTGCTACTATCCAATTATAATTAAGTTTAATGAATAAAATTCTATAAGCAAGCAAAATTAAAAAATAGTATAAAAAACTTAAAAAAAAACATTTAGTTAAGAAAAGTAAGCATGTTGTAAGCTTATTTTATAAATAACAAACAATTTTTTCAACTCACAGTGCATACAATTTCTTGACTAATCTTAGACTGAAAAATGTTCCACATCCCAGACAGATGAAGTATCATTCATTAAATATATAAAAAAATTAACCAAGTTAATTAATAATTCAAAAATTATTTGATAAAGAATTATTAATACACACATACAAATACCAATATACATGCACAATTATTAGCACTGCAATAAATATTTATTAAATAAATATCAGAAAAGAAGAACACAATAATTTATTCTGTAAGTGCATAACACTAAACTGAATAGGAATTAATTTAGTAATTAATAGTTTATGTTAAATCTATGATGAATGCATCACTTTAATTTTAAATTTGTTATCAAAATAGCTTAACAAAAATAAATTATCCAGTTTCAATCAGAAATTTAAAGATATATTTTTATTTATTAACTACTGATTTAAAATTAAAATCTGTTTAATCTATTATATATATTTGTAAAAACCTTACTTTATATAAATTAATTTACAAACCATAATTGTTTCTTTACATTTATTATAAACATAACTATCCTATTCAATTTTTTTTCCATTTTAATTATTTTTGGAATATAAAATGAAAAAAATATGTAAATATTAGAAAATATTTTTTATAACAAACATATTTTTTAAAAAAAATGAAGTATAGTTTATAAATTATTTATTATTGTGAACATTGTGTATTTATTGTTGTAATAAATTTCATATTTATTAATATAAACAAGTTTACCATTATTTTTTTATTAGATAATTCGAACTACAACTCAGATATAAAATGAATACTGAAATAAATCAAAAATTAAATGATTACTTCATTTACCAAGAAATGTTCCAAAAACTCATCATAGTAATAAAATGACATTTTAAAACCATTTTCTTTAATTACTTCTTACAATCACTAGTGATTTAATATCCAATTAGTCATTAAACAAAAGAAGTGTGCATTTTAAAATAAAGAAAAAATATGTAGTATATTAAAAGGAAATTCATGATTTTACATAAACACTTATCAGAATACTACCGTCAACACAGGTTTCACAAAACACCAATGAAACAAACTTGTTAATTTAATACAAACTTAGTTTCTAGTACTAAAAGACTGAAAGGAATAAATAAATTATAAAATAGTTTGATTTATCATCAAAAAATATATCTAATACAAAAAGACTGATCAATTAAAAAAACTATTACCAATACAAAGCATATTTGGACTGCCATTAAATAAAGAAGCTAATTACAGAAAATTAAATAACATGCATTTTGTGCAAAACTTGTATGAATGTGAAAATATACAAACAAAAAAGGGACTAAATTGAAAGTATACCTCGGCAGCCATATGCTGGGCATTGTTATAATCACGGTCACGCTGAGCTAACTGATTACGTAACTCTTGTAACTGCCGTTGAGCCTCATCGCGTTCTGTTTCACGCTCACTAGTTTGTTCTTCGAGAAAACGAATTGTAGCGCGTAATTTTTTATCAGCTGCTTCCACCTAATAATTGAAATGCAGTTCAAATACTTTTAACTGCATTAAACGTAGGTGAATGTTCACAAAAAATTTTATATGAAAACAAAAGCCAAACCAAAAGTACGAAGTACAAATTATAAAATAATAAATCATATTGTTAAAAATATAATTAACAAACAAAAAATAAAATAAAGAAGGAAACAATAAATTAATTTTAATATCAATTTGAAATAGTATTGATTATAAGTGCAATCTATGGTTTTAAAAAATAACAATACATAAGCTTATATATGTAAACTATATTACAAAACAAAAAAAAAATAATGTTTTAAACTCCGTTCCTTTTGTGTGTATATGTGTGTGTACACATACATATATATATATATATATATATATATATATATATATATATATACACATATATATATATATACATATATATACATATATATATACATATATATATATACATATATATATATATACATATATATATACATATATATATACATATATATATACATATATATATACATATATATATACATATATATATATACATATATATATATATATATATACACTCACACATTATGAACACAATAACACAAGTTAAAAAAGCACTAGAAAGCAAATTATTATTCGTAAAATATATAAATAAAATTGCATATTAGAAGAGATCAAACCCAGACAGAATCATGCACAATTAATATAAATGAGTGAAAAGATTTGTGTCAAAAAATATAGATTTACCTTTTGACAGCAAATCCTTTGAATGATTTGAAGGATTACCTAAACGGCAAAAAGAAATAAAATGTCACTACAAAAAAATCATAAAAATAAAGAATACTAGCAAATTAAAATTATCGAATGGATACAATACACCAAAAATAGTTTTCTTTATATCATGCATACTAAAATGTCAATAAAAATGAAAACTATAATTTCATACATACCTGACTGTACATATATGCGTGTTATATAAGTATGTGTAAATGTGTGCATGTTATGTATGCATCTACATACGTACATATGTATATGGGTGTGTGTGCATGCATATATATCTGTATATCTGTATATATATATATATATATATATATATATATATGTGTGTGTGTGTGTGTGTTTATATATATATATATATACTAAGCAAACATCTATTTACATTTATATATGAACCCACATTTATATATTCATGTATTACTTATATACACACTAAAACAAAACCTTAACATGCTTACAAAATAATCATATTTAAATTTGATATTATAAAAATTATAAAAATGTTGAATAAAATTTAAATAATAATTCTTGAGCCACCATTTTTTCTTATAACTAAAAAAATATTTTTACACATAATTATAAACATACTTGTAATTGTAGATCTTGTGCATCTTTCTGGGCATCTTCTTGAGCTCTTTGACTTGCACTAAACAATGTCTCTAGTAAAGATAGTATTTCAGAATGATCCATTCCTTCACCTGATTCTTCAAGAACTAATTTTGTTCGTTCTAAAACTTGCATTAGTGTTTCTCGAGGTGATACTATAAAAAAAATGATTGTATACGCACATGTATGCAATAATTTATTTATTTATTTATTTATTTATATATATATATACCTATTGGCACCATTTGCGAGACACCCACTTCACCATATCCTTCCGAGACAATTTCTTTTTGGCCGTTTTCACTAATAAGTTGAACAATTTTTTGTTTTGCTTCATCTAACTCATTTTCTAAATTTTTTTGTTTTTCCAACACTTCCATTAATTGTTGCTCCGAACACAATCGTTCTGACTCTAAACTTTGAATTAAATTTTTATGCTCTTTAAGCTGTAAAAGTATTTCATTCTTTGACTGTGTTTCGCTCATAAGTTGCCTTGTCAAAAGTGATACACTGTTTTCATTATTCTGATGAGGTGAATTATTTTCACTTATCATTTTAATATTTTCTTCTTTCAATGGAATACTCTGCTTTAAAGCAATACTCATTGCTAAAATCGCAGATGCTTCTGATTTAAGTCTCTGTAAACAAGTGTCTAATTCATTTCGAAATTCTACTGAAAGATCCTTATTTTTAGAAAACAATTCTTGAAATGATTCATCGTCAAGAATATCTATTAAACCTGTAACATCAGGTGCAAAATGAACTCTTTTTATTGTTGATACCTGTGATGAATTTATTTCATCTGAATGTATAGTTTTATTTGATTCATTTAATTCTACTTGATTTTTTGTCAAATCATTATCAAAACCAAATTTAATCAACTCATCAATCAATGTATTATTTAATTCTTCTTCACAATTTGAAAAATATTTAAATAATTCTCCAATTATATGTCGAAGTGTCTGAGTCATTTTCTTTAAACTATCCCTGCAATTAAATTATATTGTAAATATGATTATAAACATATACATATATATATATATATATATATATATATATATATATATATATATATATATATATATATACCTACTTTAAAACATAGAATAAAGTGGATTTAACATTATTTTTTTTAAAGTCATATCATAACTTAAGTTTTTATTAAAATTAATGGTAATTTAAAATAAATTTGGTTAAGAGAAACATACAAACTAAGTTTAATTAACAATATATTTTGCTTATTAAAAAAAAAACTAACCTTTCTTTAATCAATAATTCTTGATCTGCATCAATCGAAAATTGTAATTCATACTCTTGACTTCTTCTTTTTTGCCTTTCTGCTGATCTGATAATAAATCTCTCATGGTCTTCTTTCATTTTACTTATCTCTAAAGCATGTTGTTTTTTTAAATCTTCCATTTTTTCTTCATATTTCTGAGTATAAATATCTCTAAGTTGTTTTAATTCATTTGGACACTGATCATCTTCACCATTATTTGATATTAAATTCTTAAAATTAATGTAAAAGTAATATTGAAAAATAAGATAAGAAAATTTTTTTAAAAAAAAAAACTATTAATTCATGAACAGAAAATATATAACTTAGAACTAAATATTATTTATAATAAATAAAAAAATGTCCTATATGCAACTGTATGCACATATATATATATATATATATATATATATATATATATATATATATATATATAATTCACTGTGTGTGTCAACATGAAGAATAGATTCATAATTAAATACCTGAATATGTATTTCAAGAGCTGCAAACATATCATGGCGAGCTAGTTCAACTTGTTCTTGCAATCTTCTTTCATAGCTTAAAACAACTTCAGCCAATTCTTCTTCACTTGTACTGGTCTACAGTTTGAAGATAAAGTAAACTTTAAAGTAAATAATTAAACACTATTGACTATATTTAACTTGATGAACTTATAACACTTGATAACCATTTCAACAACCTTTGATATTGGTAAACAATGATACACCTAACCTCATATTGAGATTGTTAAATGTCAATATTTTAAAAACACATACATAGATTAAAACATCACATTAATGTACTGTTTTTAAAACTTATGAAATATGATTTAAAAATAATACTATTGAAAAATATGACTGTTGTAAATTTAAATAGCACAATATTGCCAAAACAAAGAACTTAAAATGCACTATAGACAATAAAATACATAAAAAATATTGGTAATCATATGAGAATTACAACTTTGTTTAAATTTTTCCTATTAATATTTTATTTAAAAAATATATTAAGTAGTAACTGCAGCAATTGATCACTTCTTTTTTTTATAAACAAAACATAAACTAAGAATGGTATAATTTCGAGACAGATTAAAACACTGGAAAAATAGTAATGTTTACATATGTTAAAATATTTTTTTTATTTTATTTGGAGAACTAAAAATTGTATGGCTATGAATTACTGAGAAAATGATACATATTATTATTATTATAATATATATATATATATATATATATATATATATATATATATATATATGTATATATATAATTATATAGATGCACGCACGCACACACTTTCATATACTTTTCTATGAATAACAAACAGATAATATAATTAAATGAAACTATTAAGCACTGTACTTTATATTAATATTTAATTTTAAATACCTTCATATAAGAATAATGTACTAAATATTTACTCACCACTTCTCCAATTGATGTAGGACGTTCTATTTTCATAGACTCTAACTCACTCTTCAAACTTTCAATTTGTTCAACATATTCATTTTCTAATGCTTGTAGAACTGTATCATTATTTGCCATTATGATTTCAACTTTATTTTCATATTCAGTACGAATTTCATCAATCTCTGAACGATGTTCATTTTCAAGTTTAGTTTTAATTGAATCAATATCCTCATGACGCTTTCTTGATGGTGACAATGTTACAACTTCTTTATTCAATGATGAAGACAATCTATTATCTGCATTATTTTCAGGGAGTAAAGCAGGTGGTCCAGAAAATAATAAATCTGATCCTAGCTCTGAACAAGAGCTACTTTCAGAATGCTTACGACTATGTTGACTGTATACTTCTTCTGAATAACTGTTAATATAAATGTATTTGAAAAATAAATAATCAGACCATGTAATTAATAATCTTTTTTTATATTTTACATTATATCATAAAATATCAAATAGCTACTATAAATATAAACATCAAAAAAACTTACTTTTTTTCCATATCAACACATTTTTTTTCAAAAAATTTCCGCAATTTCTCCATTTCAAGATTGTGTTTAGCTTCAAGTTCCTCTCTTAATTCCATAATTTCTGTTGAACCACATTTTATACTAGATAAGAGTTCACGTAATCTTGAAACTTCTATATTATGTTCTGATTTCTCATTTTCAAATTTTTCAACAAGTTGTTTAATATTTGAAGCGTGGGCTTCTTTCATATCTACCAGCTGTTGCCATAAAAACAACTCTATTGACAGTCTAAATTCATTAAAGATATGAATTTGTACTGGTGATAATATTTTGTAGAGTTTATCAAAAATAGTTATTAAATCTCCTGGTTTATCAATTTTAGGAACTTTTAAGTCAACCTGTTGATCAACGATGTTATCATTTAAATTTTCTAAACTTTTTGCTTTATTCTCAATTTCAGTTTTGTATAATACTGCCGTTTCTATCAAGGATTTTGAACCACTCGGTTTCTCAAAATAATTGCTTGTATTCCATTTGTGCGTATTAACAATTGCAGTTGTTTCAGTTAACTGTGACTTTAATAATTCAATTTCTTTGACTAGTTGTTCACTTTGTTGTTGTAATTGTTGTCTTTTAACTAAAGATTCTTCTAAAGACTCTGTTAATTGCTGAATTAAATTATCTCTATGTACAATTTCTGTTTGATACTCAAATAACTAAAATATAATTTTAATTCATTACAAATTGAAATGCATTACAAATATATATATATATATATATATATATATATATATGTGTGTGTGTGTGTGTATGTGTATATGTGTGTTTGTATATATATATATATATATATATATATATATAAGAGCGAGAAAGATAATAAAAAGGGTAAAATGTTTCTTTATAAAACAAATAAAAAAACTAACCTTTAACTTATATTCTTCAGCCAATTCTTTGTATTCTGTTGTTACTGTACCTAAACTAAACGTAGACATATTACTTGATGCTTCTTTCAATGAATCAAGTTCTGCTGTTAAAGCTGCCAAAGCCGCATCTTTATTAGACAACTGTTCTTCTAAATTTCGTATTCTATTTAACGATCTATCATTAACATTCGAATTATCAATTTCAAAAGATGATTCTTTAAAATATAATTTATCATCACTTTGTTTAGGACTTGACTCTCTACTTAAATTTTTATCTAAATTTTGTATACTATTTGGAGAAGTGGTTTCTAAAACCACTATATTTTTTCCATGTGTTAATAAATCTGATGTTTCATCTAAATCAAAATCAAAAAGATTACTTTCATCCATGTTTTCTTCGTCGAGAATCGAATGTATACTATTTATCGATGTAGGTTCGTAAACTTTACCCGTATCATTATCTACATTATATATCGGATATTCGAATGTTGTACTCTCGGCTAGTGAAACATTTGGTGCTTTTAACTCTAAATTATCTATACAACTGCTTGTTGATTCAGAAATATTACTTTGTGTTGTATCAAATTGTTTATTTAATGTATTAACGGTAACTGGTGAATTTAATAATTCGCTATTAATTACTAACGTTGGTTCATTAGAATCAGTTAAAATTAAAATATTATTTTCAAAGTTTATAATACCACTAACACTTTTATCTTTTGTACTATCTGGCACTTCATTATTATCCAAACCAACTTCTTTTATCACAAAACGATCCTCAATTTCATGTGTAGTAGAAAAATTAATACTACTGATATCATTGTTTGGTAAATTTGTAATTTCGATTTCATGCAATGATCTATCATTTTCACTATTACTTAAACTGTTGGGTTCAATATTTTCTGCAATAGTATCACTTTCATCACTTTGTTGGTCTTTAATAGCAGATGATAATGGAGATTGTACAGGAACTAAACTGGTTTTATTATTATCCGGTAACAACGGTGGAGTGACAGATATTGAAAACGAAAAGTCACTTTGTGAGTTATCACTGCTTGCACTGTTTTCGTTCGAGGACTTACTGGACTTAGAACGAGGTGATTTACGTTTTTTATATGCCTCCAGCTGTTGAAAAAAATATGTTATTTTAAAACTGACAAAAATAAATGCATTCTATATATGCAGTTAACATCTCTATTGAACCGGAAGACTATTTTAAGATTAAAAATAAACAAGTTTTAATGGTTGACGTTCAATATACAAATTTTATGTTAAAAATAAACTAACTTATATTACCTTTTCTTTACCAGCTTTAATTTTTTTCTGGCGTTCATCTTCCATTATTTACTTATTTTCCTTAATTTTAATATTTTAAACTATAATTGTAAACAAATTATATAAATCATAACTTCAATGTCAACAAAACGACATGAAGAATCCGTTTACTTTCTATTTTAGGGTTAAATATGCGTATATACAAATGTCTTGAAACAGTGGCGTAGATCAAACTTTTTATATATATATATATATATGAAGTCATGTATGTGAATTATAGGAGTTGCTATGATGATTATGTTGCTAAGATACCATAAAGGTTTTTAATTATTTGCATACAAAATATTAATTTTATAGTTACTACTCAAGATGTCAATTTAAAAGTAAATCAATAGTTTTTTATGTTTTACTTACAAACTTATTATCTACTACATAAATAACAGTGATTATTGTAATAAGTACACTTTAACAATTAAATTTGCTCAATAGAATGTAAATACAATAAAAATATACTGTTGTAAAACAAAAGTTTATAAAAATATATACTAAAATGAGTATCCATATGATAAAGAATTAAATAGCTAATTTATTTTCATATACCAATCTTATTAGATTATTATAATTCTTAATTATCAATATTTCACATACTTTATTATTACATAGTATTATATTTTAAATATAACTTTTACGTTTGCTATTTTTTATTTCAATAAGATTTATAACAGTATGTGTGTGTGCACATGCACTTATGTATTGTCAAGTTAAGTACACAAATCATAACTTAACAATAAGTATGCAAAATATGAAATTTTAGGATATAATGTAAAAATAATTTATTTCATAATAATCTTTCATCAAAAATTAATAACAATGCAAAATTACATTTTTCATTTACAATTAAAAACATCAATGTCCACATTTGCAAATACTTCATCATCATCATCATCAAAAAAATCATCTTCAAAATTTTTATCATCTAATTCTTCTAAATTTAATGTATCATCAAAGACATTGAAGGCATCACATTTAAGAGTATCACTATTCAATGTTTCAGAAATATTTATATCATTTTGCAGATCACAATTTTTTTCAGGCTCAGAACTTTTTACTTTAATAAAATAATTTTCAATACTTGAGCTTTTACAGCTTGAAACTGGAGAATCAATGTAATTTGAAACTTGTTCAGTAACATTTGTATTTTTAAATGAACCTTTACTTAAACCAACTTCATTTAATACATCTTGTTTAGATTTAATCATTTCCCACATGTAATCGTCTGCTGTTCCTTCTGCTAATAAATATCTAACTTGAACTTGATTTGCTTGACCTATACGATGTGCTCTACTTTCTGCTTGTGATAAAATCTATAAATAAATAAATATATATATATATATATATATAATTTCTGAAGATGTACATATATTTTTATGTGTAATAAATATACAGAGATACATACACTAGGATTCCAATGGATTTCTGCAAAAATAACTAACTGGGCAGCTGTTAAAGTAATACCTGCATTTGCAGCTGTAATTGATAAAACTGCACATTTATATTTATCTTGTAGTTGAAATTTATCAACATAATATTTTCTTTGATCTGAGCTGGTTTTTCCATCTATTTTTATATACAAAATATTTTTAGAATCAAGTAAATCACATATACTATTTATCATAATTTGATGATGTGCAAAAATAATAAATTTTACGTTTTCTTCAAGAGTTTTGGATATATAAGACCTACAATAAATGTAAATAATGTTAATTTAAAAATAAAATTTCAATAATGAGTTCATTGATTATAAGTAAATGAAATATTAAATTCTTTACTCTAAAAGTATATTTCTATATATACAAATATATTATCGGTAATATATAATCAACAATATTAGTTTATTTAAAATATTTTTCAAAATATTTATTGAAAAATAATTTGTTTCAATGACTCATATAATTATATATTTGATTTTTAATATACATACCTTACAGCTTTAGTTTTTAATTTGGCAGTTTCACTAAAAAATGTTAAAAGTGCTGCATGTTTTTCACTAGATTTTTTTAAAGTAAAATCATTCACTAATAGCCCTAAATATTTTAAGTCCATTTCCGAAAGAAGCAATAAGTCTGGGCTGAGTTTAACTATTTCACGTGTTTTATTTGGTAACATTTTAAGAACAGCATCTTTTGTTCTTCTTATCATGAATTTTTTATTTAATAGAATTTCTAATTCACATAGATTTGATTGACCATTTGCATTCCATCCAAAATTAGTCATGTGACCTTTACAATACCGTATACTATATTCTTTGAAATCCGGAAAGAAATTAGAATCTAACATAGATATTTGAGTAAAAAGTTCACTTGGACGAGATAAAGCAGGAGTACCACTTAATAGAATAATACGTTTTGCTTTTTTGGCTAAAGCCAATGCTGCTTTAGTGCATTTTGCTTTAAAATTTTTTAATGTATGTGATTCATCCTTAAAATTCATATTACAGTAAATATAAGCTTTTATTTAAAAAAAATAATGTATACTCATGGATTCTTACCACAATAATTACACCAAAATGTTTTGCTAATAATTTATCAACACATTTTGTCATTAAATCATGACTGGTTATTAATATTTTTGAATCATCGATAAAATCTTTCCCCGATTGCATATACTGGATACAAAATAAAGGAACTGACGGTAAATACTCATGAATTGTTTCTTCCCAAGTATTTCTATAAAGAAATTTCAGATTATTTTTACCATAAAATAATAATTTTTTAAAAATAATTTATCATAAAAAAATTAAAGCTTACTAATCCAAATAACTATTATACAACCACTTCAATTTATTTACATCTCAAAAGTTCAAAATTAAAAAAAAAATGATTCACAAAAGCAACACTAATTGAATCAATTTAAATAATTTTATAATATTAGCATTCTTAACTTACTTCATTGAAGATGTTGTCACAATGAGTAATGGCCAATCATTTTTATAATAATTAGCAATTGCAAGTGCTTGAAAAGTTTTCCCTAAACCCATTTCATCAGCAATTAAACATTTACCTTTTTTCTCAATTCCGAAGCTACATAAAAAAATTAGAAATACTATAAATTCTGAAAATGTTTTCATGTATTTTATGTGCATATGACATCTATATATGTTTTATTTGTGACTATTATTATATTAATTTTATGAAATGTATAAAGTGTATTTAATAAAATCGAATGTATGTATTACCAAACACCTTCTTTCTGAAATGGCATTAATGTATTTAATAAAACTGGATCAATTGGTGATAAATCTATCAGGTTACAATCAGTTTTTTTTGATCGTATATAATGTAAAACCCAACTAGGTATCGGGCCTATAACTATATTTGGCCTTAATAAAAACAGTTTTTTCCACAAGCTATCATAGTCATTTATATGAAAATCCCATAATTTTGTTTTCGGATCTAAAAAAGTAAAATATTTAAACATATATATATATATATATATATATATTTATATTTGAGTATACCGTATCGTCGACTAGGTTCAGTTTTGAATGTTTCAATTAATTGTTGATGAAATTTTGAATATTCAACTGCAAATCTATCTTCAGATATCAGATGGATTGTACCTGTTATTATATTATTTGTACTATAAAAACTTGTTGCATTTTTAGGTACTACATTATTACTTTGATTAGTATTGAATTGATTTCTATTATATGGTTTTATATTAATTCTCATATTAGACGAATTTGAATACAGTGATTCTTTACTATTTGAAAATTTTGTGACAGAATTTTTAGATGTGTTGTTAATTGAACTGATTATATTGTTTTTAAAAGAATTATTTCCACTGAAATTGTTTTGGTAGTTATTATGCATTGTAACTGTTGGAGTATTACTTGGTGATGAATTTTTAGTAAATCCATTTTGTATAGTTTTATTTTGAAAAGCTTTAAGTCTAGCCACAGCTTGCTTTTTCTTTTCTTCTATTTGTTCTGGTGTACAGTTTGACATAATACATCAAAATTATTATATTTAAAAAATTTAAATAAACGATTTATATATTTGTACAATATTTTTATACAAATAAATTTGTCACTTTAACCAACCAATAACTAAATTTCAAACATTAAAATACATACGTTAGTTTGGTACAATTTGAACTGTCAATTATTTTGTTACTTTTGCGCATCTTTTGGAGATCTAGATAGTATGTAATTGTGACTATAGATGGCTCTGCACATTTAAATATATATATAAAATTTTAGTAAGTTAAATAAAATGAAACAGGAAATGATTTTCCTATTCACATTTTGTATGTAATTTATTATTTGGAAACAAAGTTATTAATGTTATATTGTTAAAATAATTTTAATTAATGATATATAAACCACTCACACAAACATACATGCATACACATAGAACACACACACATATACACACACACATACACACCACATACACACCACATACACATCACATACACACACACACACATATACATATATATATATATATATATATATATATATATATATATATATATATATATATATATATATATATATATATATATATATTTATACAAGATTCTATAGATCAAATAAAATGCAATTATTCATTTTTATCTTTTACAATAAAAAACCAAAAATATCAAGAATAGAATTTTGGATTTATACTTAAATATGTGTGTATAAGTGTTAATATTAAGTGTTTAAATAAAAGAGAGATAAAGAAGAATAATAAAAATGGATATAAAAATAAATAGGAAGTGCAGACATAAAATATTGACTAGAAGTCGCGAAATATAAAAAGATTTATTATGCATTCAACGAATATATGAGATAAAGATAATAGAAAACGCATTGGTAATGTGTAAAAAACAGAGTCGTTGGACTGTTCAAATTTGAAGAAATGAGTGTTTCCATTAACAGATTGTTAAATTATGATTGTATATAACTATTTAAATAATATAATTACTCTGTTTTTATATGTATGAACCTGTTAATACGTTGTTTTTGTAATATTGCCTTCTGGAACAGCTGATTTCATGTTCCTTTTTACTATTTTCAACACGTGAGCCTCTTTTAAGTAGATTCTAAATAATTGAGATTTATCTCAAATCTATCTAAAGTTGACATACGTGCCAAAACTAGTAAAGGAGAATAGAAACTTAAGTAATTCAAAAAGACAGACTACCAACATAAGATTATATATAAATATATGTATATATATATATATATATATATATATATATATATATATATATATATATATATATATATATATAATTGGATCCAAATATTTATAAAAAAATATTACTGATCTTTATAAGATTTTGACATTCAAAAGTGGTCAAAAAGAAAATGAAGTAGTCAAAAAAAATATTTCCAATTTTGTATTAATAATTTAAAATCTTTAAATTATATTAAGTTGAGCAAACGACTAAATTTGAAATTGACTTGTGTATAATAAGTCTTCCTCAGTAATTCTTTTACTTTGATATTTGCAAGAAAAAGAAAAATACATTTTAAAAATTTAAATTTCTAGAAGTATATTGTCCCTAGAAAATCATGTAAAATATAAATAAATGTGAACAATAAATACAGTTTTTAGATCTCTGCATACTAGTTTTTATATTGATTTTTCCTATTGCATAGAAATTTAATATTCATGAAAATGTGTGATTAAATGTGTCATAAGCTTGTTCTATCTCTTATATAGAATTGCGTGATAAAACGTATCAATATAAACATGTTATGCTTTTATTCAATAACTGAATGGTAGTAATATTTATACCATTTTATAAAAAAAATGTTATTAAAATGTATTGTTATAGAAAACAAAACAAAATGTTGATGAACAGATATATATATATATATATATATATATATATATATATATATAATATGTAATTTAATGATCAATTTATTTTTTATGTAGGTTATAAATTTGGCTATATTTTCTACGTTAGTCGTAAATGAAGTATTATAAAAATATTGTTGGATTTTTATATCAATTTTTAATTTAAAAACAACTCATTTTATTACATATTAAATCGTGCAATTTTAAATTTAATATATTAATTATGCGTAAATAAGCAATACAAATAAAATTAATAGAAAATATTTTCTTATAATATGGGAGTTAATAATTTTATATATCATTTATTTTATTTAAAAAAAGTGCTGATAAAAATGCTAAAAAATATACACATTACTTCAAAAGAAATGATTATTAATAGTGGATATCTATTGGAAAATAATTAGAGAAATTATCAAGTACAAAAAAATTGTAAATATGAACAGAGTATTATTTCTTTTTCTAATGTTAACAATAGTGAATTATATAAAAATAGCTTGCAAAGAATTAAATTTTGATGCTTTTAATATTGATATCTCAAATAACACCGAAAATGTAGCTAAATGTATATATCAAGTTGCAATCGATCAATTTCAAAGGAATGGGTTTATGGGGGTTTCAGCTGCAGTTAATTTAACAATGCAAGTTGATAAAATACAAAATTTAGTCCATGCATATTTAGAACAGGGGAATAGATGGTTGTTACAGGTAATTAAATATTTTACGTATTGTATTTTTTATAATCTATGTTAAGTTGTTTTATGCACTTGAAAAATTAAATCTGAAATGGTAAACGAGTAAAGATGCTTTTTTTACCTTAAGTTTGTTAAATAAAATCTAGAAAATAAATTATTATATGATTAATTTTTATTAATAAATGCGTACAAAAATATGTATATTTATTGCTAATCATTATTTGTAAATTTTTTTCTTTTTTATATTTTTATTATTCAATAAGATTATAGATGATGATTTCGAAAAAATAATAGTTCTTTTTTATTTAACATAGACAATACTTTGTACATCTGATCAAAATAATAATGTTATCTATTTTAGTTTAATTTTCTGAGTGTTTTTAAACTTCTTTTCTATTAAGCTTCACAATTATTTCTCTAATATTTTTGTATAAAGATTGGAGATATTTATTTCCTAATCAATAAAGAATTGACAATATTGGTTCTATTTGCGACGTTTTTCTTTTAAATTTTATAGTATTTATGTTTATAGTTCATCATTAAAAAATACAGTTAAATAAAATAAAAATTAAAATTTTAAGCAAGCACTGTATTTATTAATTAGTTTTAAATTTACTGTTAGATATATTTTAATTAATATTTTTTTCTAGTTTATCGGAAATCAACATCCTAAAACTAAACATATGTCTATTAATAACATACCGACGTTTAAAGTAAGAAATAAAAATAAGTATTTTGTGATAGTAGCAGAATCGATAAATAACCTAAAGGAAATATATAAATATATAACAAAAAATAAGTCGTATAATGCTCGTGGAAGTTTTATTATATATATTGGAAAGTATACTGACGATATTAGTTTATATGATGTTCTAAAAGAGTTTCTGGGAAAATTTGTATTGCGAATAATTTTTTTAATACACTCTGAGCCAAATTTGAATACTTTGAACATATACACAACTGTTAATAATAAAGCAGAAATTTGTTACGAAAATATCACTTTGAAAAAAATAGGAACGTGTTATAACGGGCATGTTTCTACAAAAATCCATATGTTCGTGAATAAAACGAATAGTAGTAATATGAATAGATGTATAGTTACTGTGGCTTATGTAGAAAACCCACCGTTTATTTTTTATAAGAACAATGGAACATTAACAGGAATGGAAATATGTCTTATGAATGAATTATCTCAAAGTATGAATTTTCAAATCAAATACTTGAAATATGATAGAAATTTGAAAAGTAACGAAGGTTTTAAAAAATTCTATACTTTGATTTATGAAAGAACAGCGAAAATTGGACTAAGCGGTATCGACTTTAATTACAATGAAACAGTAAAAGAATATTATGATTTTTCTAAACGGCATTTCTACGAATATATTACTTTTGGAGTCTCTGCAGCGCGTCCAGTGCCAACGATTCAGATTTTATTTAGAATTTTTTCAGTAGAAGTTTGGTTATTTCTATTATGTATTTTCTGTTTAGCTGTTATAAGTGTATATGTTTCAGCATCACCTGAAGATAATATTTTCCACAATACGTACGTATTGGTTCTTAATTGTATTTGTTGGATTTTAGGTATTGTAAACCTATCGAATCCAAAAGCGATTCATTTAAGAATGATAGCAGTCAGTGTCAGTTTCACAGGCATTGTGGTATATAGTTTGTATCAAGTTAGTTTACTCAGAATGTTCAAAAATCCTCCATTGGAAGGGAAAATAAATGCCATTCGAGATATTATTGAAAATGGGTATAAGATTGGTGGAAACGATCAAGATATTTCGTACTTTTTTAAAAACGATGATATATCCAAGTACATCAAAAATAATTATTACACATTTCGTGATGAACACCGGAAAATGTTAATGTACAAATTAATCGACAACGATTCTCTGGCAGTAATTTTACCAAGATATTTTACAATGTATTTTATCAGTTTAGGCGATCCTAAGATGTACGATGAAAATAATCATTGTCGAATACATTTACTAACTGATAATATTATTTCATATATGCCTTCAATGATAATCACTAAAGATTATCCTTTACTTAGCAGTATTGACAAACTTATTATGTATTATCTAGATAATGGGATTTTAGAAAAATGCCATTCGAATTATATATATTTTCATCTCAATTCGATGCAGAAACAAAACGAAGTATTTGAAATAAACAAGAGATTAACGATTGATCATTTTCAAGCGGCATTTGCTATTTTAGTCACTGGATGTACATTTGCTCTAGTCGTATTTATTTTTGAAATAATATCAAAAATAAATAAATTAAGAGCATTTGCCGATGCTATTAAAAATCGATTCAATTGATCAAATATTAAAATGTATCACTTAATGCAGAAGGATCTAACCAAGGGGTTTCATGCCTCGTAGAGGGGTGAGATGGTTTTTTGGAAAGACGTGCTGAATTTTTTTATAAACTGTTATAATGATAAGGGGCTTGAGGACATGTTTCAAAAATGAAAAGAGGAAATATTGCTGAAAATTTTGAGAATTACACAGTTAATGAAATACGTTTAATGAAATTATTTTTTAATCCTCATAAATTTAGTACATGCTTTTTAAAAAAAATATTAATATTATAATAGTAATAATGTATTATATTTTTCAAGTAATATAAAGGTCTTCAGAGACGATTTGTTTCGATATTTGCTATTAAAAAAGTGTTAGATATACGTTTTATATACAAACATATGTATTGAAATAGTTTACGTTCTTAAAAATGACATTATGAATTGCTTTGCCATGTAGTTGTTTCTTTGAATTTATTTATAACTACTTTTGGTTATAATTATAATATTTTATACCTGTGATCCCATTAGTATGTGACATGAAGTTTTTGTTTCTATAAGATCATCTGAAAGCAAACCAACGGATAATCTTGTAGGAAGAGAACCCCAGGTAAAATATAATTTTAATTAGTTTTAGTGTGATTGAAACTTACAATCTTTGTATTTAATTTTTATTCGATAATGCAACAAAAATGCCACTAAAAATATTTATTCTTGCAAAAAGTTTTGAAAATAAAAAACAAATACAATTTGGTGGATTTTACACGAAGTTAATTATCTGAGGTTTAAGAATGCGACGATAACTGACTTTGTTTGAATATCACTTGCATCGATAAATAAAGAAAATAAATTTGCTTGTTTATGTTTAAAAATAATTTGTCAGAAAGGAAGTTATATGTTATTGTTTATCATTATATGAAGTATAAGAACATGTTCACATTTACAAAATAATAATATAAATATGTATTATTATGGCGTTAGTTTTTTTTAAAAAAAAATGAAACATGAAACAATTGAATATAAAATGATTATACTGTCGTTAATGATATTACGTCTTTATATATATATATATATATACATTTTAAATATTGTATGATGCTTATAATAGTGTAATAACACGAATGTGCATGTCTAATTATTTGATATTCCAAAATGTAATTGTGTCAAGAAATTTGAAATAGAATAATGAAGCAGATTGTTAATAAAAACATTTTAACATTTTAAATGCAAATAAATTTTAAAGCCATTGTACGAGTAGTAAACGATTAATTAATATGTGAATCGTACAATTGTTATATGTGTTAAGTTAGTGTGTAAGTTTGTTAAGTATTATATTAAATTATATATATACATAACATCTTTCGAAAAACACAACTATAACTTTTTGTCAGTGTAAAATATCAAAATGTATTAAACGATATTGTGACACTGAAAATTGTTATAAAGTTGGATTTAATTATTTTTTGTGTTGTTATTAAATGTGATATATATTAAAATATATTATTTACATTTGTGATATAGTTAATAAATTTAAAAATAATCAGATAAAACATGTATATAAAATATTATCTTTTAGTTTTCCTTTCTATCTATTAGGTTGGTAAAAAAATAATTGCGGTTTATGCACTTATCTGTCAAGCTTTTTTGATTTTCCTGTGCTGTTTAAGTGTCCCAGAACTGTTGGATGACTAGCCTCTAACTTTTGTGCAAGCTCTCGAATTTTTGTGCGTGGTTCTGATTTAACTACCGCTTTCAGTTGATCGTTATGAACTGAAGAAGGACGCTCGCGACCTTCTTCATCTTCAAGGCTACTGTCCTCAGCACGAATTTTTGTGGAACCGCCATTGCACCGTACGTTCTTTAACAATACCCTCGCCAAAAGTATCGTTTCGTTTATGATCAGTTTCAGCTGCTTTACCACCAGTTTTGAATTCATACAAAAAAATGTGCTTATTTGCTTCTTTTCCATCTTTAATTCAATAGCCTAATTTGATGCAAAATTATTAATAAAACGACAGTCGATATAACCAAAATGCAGACCGAAAAATACACTTTAAAATGATATTAACATGAACGCAATGAAATGATGCTTTCATTGAAAAAATTAAGGTTAGTATTCAGAAAAGAAAAACTGCAATTATTCTCCTACCAACCTAATATTATTTATAGAATTATAAATAATATTACGTTGGTATATTATATTGCCTAATATTTCATAGATAAACGTAAGAATGGATTGTTTATTTTCAATCTGAATGTATACATTGTTTAATTAAAATTCAGCATTTTCATTCTATTTTGAAGCTAATTGCTTGTTTTATTATTAGTACTAAGTAACTTACTTGAGATGGTTAATACCAGTTACCCAACAAGAAAATCATTCACTTTTATTAAAGCTTGATTTTTTATTTAATTAATTTTGATTTTTATATTTTAATTTTTTGGTTAGTGAATATTAATTTTGTATCATATTTTACAGTAATCAAAAATCCACTGCTTTAAGTATTTACAAATTATGAAATGAAGTAAAATATTATAATTTTGAATATATATTTTTTAATTTTGTATATAAAAACGTTACACTTAATGCAATTGTTTGATATAGGTACATTCTGAAATACAGTTGTCATTTCTGTTAAAGAAAACTATAATAACGTAGCAAATATTTAAAATTTTGATGATAAAAATGAATCCTCTGTACACGTAACTATAGCTCGATTTCCTTTTGTACCTCTTTATTAGTTTGTAAATATTGTGTCAATACGTTTTCAATTTGAAGATAGTGTTAAATCAATAATATAAGAAGGGATGGAGAGAAGTGTCCCAGTGATATGTATCTAAGTGTCTCATTATAGTATAAAAAATGTATAGCCGGGCATTATTTGTACTTTTTGAATAAAAAATCTTTGCTGGTTAGTAAGATAACAAACTTTATTGATCGTTCGCACTAGACATTTTTTACTAGCGGAGTTTTGATTCCTTGATTTACAGAAATGATAAATCACTCAACCATAGATAAAAACCTGACCAATATATAGAAAAATATATTGAATATGTGCCTATATCAAACCAATATGGAATTTTTACAACTTGTTTATATTCTAAAATTAAAAATTAGGCCTTATTTTTTGATGTTCTTTGCGCGCACATACATAAATACTAAAACAGGAAGCAAAAAAAATCGGCCATTTTTATACGATTTGTAATGATTTGGTAAATGAAGGGAACTTAGTCTAATCAGCCTAGTACACACAAGTATTGCAAGAAAAATAATAATGTTTCGTGTTCCTATAACTGTTGAATATAATATAACACTATCAAGACTTGCATCAATGTTTGATATTGTTTTATTTGAAATGTCTGATAGATATTAAATAAAGTTTCTAAATTACGTTTGTTTTATTATAAACACGTATTATTTTAAGCTTTTATAGAATTCCGTATAGAAAGACTAAGAAACTTGTACAGAAAAACCGAGATTTTCTATAATCCGAAGGTTGGTCAAGTGTTATACTGAATATCTTGTAAAAAATTCAATAAATAAACATTTGTAATAATAAAATACAGTAGCTAATAATCGTTTTGATATTTTTTAACTATCAATTTTGACGAATCGTATGTTATATATATATATATATATATATATATATATATATATATATATATATATATGTATATGTGTGTGTGTGTGATTATAATAAGATTTTCTTAATAATAAATAGATATTATGAATAAATTTACTTTCGATAAACGAATTAATATTTTAATATAAATGTTTCATATCATATTGTTCTTTCAAAATATCAAGTAAATATTGTAATAATTATTATGTATTTATTTGATATACTAAATACGGTATGAAATGTAGAGTGTCTGAAGCATTATTTCATTTGAATATAGAATATTATTTACAAAAATGTTATTAATTTTTTTTACAATAATGTATAAAATTTTTAAATCCGTATTTAAAATTTTAATTTATGAATGAAATTGTAATTGTTTATTTTTTGGCTGTAATCCCGTTGATGCGTTGTCCTGGTGGTCTTCGTCCTTTTAAACCGTCCGAGTTCCTGTTTACACTACTAGTTTGGGAAAGTGTGCCATCTATAGGTGGATTTTAAATAATTATCGTTAGAATTACCTAAAATTTAACTGAATACGGCAAATATCCTAAAACAAGTTGTGAAAAAACAGAAATGCAAGTGATTCGAAAGGATGAAGACCACTAGGAAAACTTGTATATAAAAGTTACGATATAAATAAAAGACTTTATTTGTATATAAATAAAAAATCAACTATAATTTATAGAGAAAAAGTTTTCTATTTAAACATCTTATCTGTTGTTTTCTCATTTTTATTGAATTTTCTTATTCTGAAATCTTCAGTTACTTTTGGTACTTTTTGCTTATTGCTTGGAAGCCTCTTTCTTACTGGTGGTAGTAAACCATTTTCCATTTTATATTTCTGAAAAAGGTAATTTATTCATCGTTTTATACTTTTTAACATTTCTGCTAAATTAATGTTAAAAGAAAATTATTTAAAAGCAGAAATGAAATTCTATGTAGAAAAGAATGAAGTCGAATGGAAGACTTCTAATAAGAGAGTAGATTTACATGTGTCTTGCAAAACATACATTAATATTAAAAAATAATTATTTTTTAATTTGAGAATTTTCTAGAAAATATAGATTATTTGGTGTACTCCAAATCTTCATCAAGTGATTAAATTTTTCAATAAATAGATTAAGGCAAGATAGTTCAATATAAAAATATTGTTTATTTTTATCTTATGAACATGTATATAATTTTCTTTATGTATCAATTCCAAAATTGATATTTATGAATTCATTATAGGAAAATTTTATGTATATATATATATATAAATATATCTGACTTACTTCAACAACTTTGTACATTGGATACAACAATCGATCTTCTTTCTTACTCCACTCATCAATAACCTCTTCAGCATAATCCAAAAATTTCTTATTTTCAGCTCCTACGGCGCTAACTTTCTGTTTAAATTCAGAAATTTCCTTTTCATTCCGGATTTTTTCTTTCATCACACGTTCGTCCTTGATAAACGAGAAAATTTTATTTTAAAATTATTCTATTTCTTTATATCACATGACAACGTATTTAAGTAAATTAACAAAAAAAATCTGTATTATAAAGTATCTGTTATATTCCACAATTAACTAATTCTTCTACTTAACAAATTTACTTTATTTATATGTCTTTAAACATTTTAACATTTAATTCAATTTTTCTCACTGATGTGAAAGTATAAATCGTTTAAGATAATTAGTGAAATTTAAAAATTTCTATTGCATATTTTTATTAAACTTATATTTTCTATATTCGATTATTTATACTTTTCATATTCGAAGCAATAACATTTAATTGTACAAAGTTATAGAGATAAATGCATTTTTTACATGCTTTACATAAACACATACACAGTGTATATATATATATATATATATATATATATATATATATATATTTATATATACTCATATATATATTCAGCGTGGCGAGTCATGATCCCAAACCTTATAAAACTGTGGAAAAGAGAGGCACTGAATCGAACAAAATGGAAAATCATGGAAGAGGCCTTTATCCAGCAGTGGATTGACAGGGGCTGAAGATGATGATGATGATGATATACTCATATATATATATATATATATATATATTTATATATATATATATATAGATAGATAGATAGATAGATAGGTAGATAGATAGATAGATAAATACATTATACATTTATAAGAAAAACTTACAACTTGTTTTAATAACGTTTCTTTAATCATATTCTGTTTATTTTTCTTTTTAATTAATAACGATTCATTATATTTTTGATTCATTTCAGCTGTTTTAAATCTATTTAACAAATCCCACTGTTTCTTTTGCATTTCTTTCTCTTCTTTAATTGCACGATCTTCAAGGTGTTTCTTTCTTATTTCTATTAATTCATTTCTTAGTTTTTGTCTTTGGTTTACATCAACTTCAATTCTTTTTTGAGCTCTACAAAATATTTATATTATCTAAGAGGTGTTAAGTAAATAAACACTAAAAGAAGATTAAAAACGTCTAGAATGAATTCATACATGGTAAGGCAAATAATATAAAGTAAGCGTATTTTAAAATAATATTAAATATGTTAATATACTTAATAGAAGATTTCTTGAATTGTTAATATTCGTTCTTTGAAAATAATTCGTTAGAATTTGCAAAAATTCACATGTATAAAATAATGTTTAAATATAAAAAGAAGAAAATACGAAAAATGATTACCGTATTTTCTTTATATATTAAAATTATTAATATGGAATATGTTTTTCAAAAATTAATAAACCAACCAAAATGTAGTAAAATATTTTTTTCTCTTCCGATTTTAATTATACTTACAGTTCTTCTTTTTCTAAAGCAGTTTTTTTTATCCATTCTTCTTCTTCGGCCATTTTGGATCCTTGTTCTGTAAGTATCTTTGAACCAATTTGCTCGAGTATTCTCATTTTTTCTTTTAAAGCCTATATATGTGGAAAATATGTTTAAAGATTCAGTAATTATCTTTAGTTTGTCAAGATGATTTGAATATTTAATAACCTAGTTATACTCTTTCAATGCCAATAATCAGTTAAACTTGCTTTAAAAATTTTGTAACTAATTTGATTTTAATAAATATAATATTTAATTGTTTCACTTCTTGTATTTACCTTTGCTTCAGTTTCTTCTCTCGTTTTCTTAATTTTATTTTTAGCTTCTTCCAAAACAACAATAATCTTATCTTCGTATTCTTCTTCCCGTTTACATTTCTCTTGAAATTCTCTCTGTTTTTGCACAGCATCGTCAACCATTCGTTTTATATTCATTTTTCGTTCTTCAATCTACAATATACTTATTATGTTAAACATAAAAAATATTTTCATGTAAATTACATAATATATAGTTTATATATATATATATATATATATATATATATATATATATATATATATATATATATATATTGACTTATTTGTTTTAAAACGTACGTCTTTTCTATTATTTTCTGCAATCATATTAATTTCATCTTGCATATTTATTAAATCTTGTAATTCTTGTTTTATTTGCTTTTCCTTTTGTTCTTTTTTAATTTTTTTATTCGACAAGATCCTTAAATAAAAAAATATTGATGGAATTACTTATTTAATCTATTATAATTAATGATTTTCGTGTATTTTTTTATAAAATGTATGTATAGATATGCCTCTTTTTTGTAATCGTTTAATGTTTATTTACTTTCTGCTAAAGTAGTTAAAAATATAGTTCTAATGAAATATTTAAAATTGAACATAATTCATCACGATAAAAAAGATACGCATGCAAATTTTTTTATTAACATATTGTAAATAGTGCGGCAACCAAACTTGCAAGAGTGGAGATATTTTGATATTTTCGAAACACGAAGTAAAATAAATTTTGCATTTTATATATAATATTATTCATAAATTTATTTTCAATGAGATAACAATTGGTTTTCAATGGCTGAAACAGTTGTAAAAACATTTTAAATAGATTGATGTCTTTCACTTAAAAATATTATATAGAAAATATTAATATTTATTCTACATTTTTGATCAATTCTTTTTTAATTATTGTGTGTGTATTATCTATGATGTACATATTTTATATATATATATATATATATATGAATGCATATATGTGTAGAATATTTTTTTTATTATAACATTGTCTTTAGTATAAAATTTATCAAGTTCTAATAAAAAATGTATGAAGGTAAATAGTATTTTATTTTGAATTTTTCAATAGACTCCATATTTATACACAAGTATTATTATTAAATGTAAATAGAAGTCTTAAAAATGTTTATCATATTTAGTTTTCTTGTTTAAAATTGATTATTATTAATATATTACTTATTTAAACGCCAAAAAATCGATCTGATAAAATTGAGGTTGTGGAAAATAGTATCGATGTCGGTTATAAAAATTCTTAGTGTATCAAAATTATGTAATAAAATTTAATTATCAAATGATGATTATTTTATTAACTTTTAAATGCTACTTGTTGAAATCAAGCACATGTATTTAATTTCGATCTAGTTTTCGACTATGGGTCGTTATTATCAGTAATTCAATTACAGGTAATTAATATTTTTTTCATGCAGTTAATAAATATACTTCATTGTAATTATATCAAACAAGCAGGTGTATCTTCTAATGTGTACAAAAAAATAATAAGAAACGTACTGTTCCATAAGTTTATTTCTATAAGCGATTTCGTTATTCAATTTCTTTTTCCATTCATCGTATAAATTAATTTTTCCTTCTGCATCACATTTTTTCACCCATTCAGACAATTCTCTTTTCTGTTCCATCTCGATTTCATGTAGTTTGTTTTCTAATTCTATCTGTTTTTGACGTTCATAATACGTGTCTGATAAAATTAATGCACTGTTCATATTCCTCGGCGGTGGTTCTACATAGAACATGAGTTTTCTCATCAGTTCTACGTATTTTTCCTTTTCTTTCGCCTGTTCCGCACGTATTTCATAAAATGCTTTCATTCTTTCTTCTTGTATCTTTTCACGATGTTGCTTTAATCCTTCTAGACGTCGTTTTTGAGTATTCTATAGTTATATATAAACATGTACATATATATAATATTTATATAATACAGAGATAAAAGAAAACGAATTTCAAATTTTTTAAGCTTATGAAAGAGATTAGAAATGGATTTTAAATATTTTGTGTACATACTAATCTCGTTCTATTAATTTCTATGTACAGTAATGCCGCAATAGTACAACCTTTTAACTGGACTGATTTTGTTAAGCTCAAGAGAATTTCAAAATCAAGAGTACAAGAAGTACTAAAATGTACTAGTTTTATTTTCATTTTTGTATAGTTTCATTACATTTTTATTTGCATAAATGTATGAACAGTTTCACAAAGATTGATATATATATATATATATATACATATACATATATATATATATATATATATATATATATATATATATATATATATTAAACAAATTATTGTTATTCTAAAAATTGATTATTTTTTGTCCGTTTTAATTTATCGAAGAGTATTTAAGAAATGTTTCCGTTTATTTGCTCCAAAAGTAATGTCTGGTCTTAAGTTATTTTTATTTTATTCTTTTATATATATATATATATATATATATATATATATATATATTATATGTAATATGCTTTTGTTACTTATTTTCGGCATCAGATAACAACTTTCTTATGATGTCAGGTCAACTAATCTAATGGTCAACTATCACAACTCTTCTTTTGTATTCAAATATACACTTTTTAAGATACTAAACAATATGTATTTGTTTAATGATATATGAACTATACAAAAATTATGATGATTTAATTTTAAAAGAATAAGTGTGATGATAAAATCTAAAATTGTTATTGGAACTACAAATTAAAAAAAAAATGAGGAATTGAAGCATTTTTTTCAGAAGAGTAGATAATTTATATATATATATATATATATATATATATATATATATATATATATATATATTTGTACTGATACGAGTTTGATAAAATATAAATCTTACTTCAATAGAATTTTCCCAATTTTTCGTCATTTCATACGAAATTTTCTTTTTTAATTCCTTCACCTCTTTCTCGTATCTCTGTTGTTCTAGTCTTTCTGCATCTCGTGTAAAATGAGAATGAATTTCTTTCCAAGCTTGTGGACCAATAAATAAAGCACACGACCGTTTCGGATCATTTGTCTCTTCGACAAGATTTTTTGGTGGTATGTACCATATTCTTTGAGTTCCCACACGGGGGCTTACCGATTCTATTACATATATTGAAAAAGTATGTATTGTAAATTAATTATATTCACATATATATATATATATATATATATATATATATATATATACTAATTTAAACTAGTTTTCTTTTTTGGAAGAGAATTTGGGACCTATTCTACTTGAAAGTATATATAATAATAAAGTATCATAAAAATTATAAACGGCTAGTGAATTTTATTTATCAACATATCATTTTCAAATATGATGTATCATTATTATTATTTATATGTGTATATATATATATATATATATATATATATATATATATATATATAACATTAATTGATAATAAAAGAACTGTAACTGTTAATTAACAGTCAGTAAGTATTAATTAAATAATGATATTTGTCTTATTTACCCGAATTAATTTTAGATTTATTAATATTTGACAATAATTATTACTAGAATATTTTCCTAACAAATTAATATTAGGCCTTTACATAGGCCCTACATGTTTTTATTTAAAGTTTCGCTACGAAAGAAACTCTCTATATTATTATAAAGAGAGAGTTATACACAATTTAATATAAAAATAAAAGTAATTATATTTAAAATGAATTATTAGTGATATATATATATATATATATATATACACACGTACATATATGTGTGTTTGTGTACGTAAAATTGAGTAAAAAAGTGTTTTTTGAATAGTATTATTAAAAAAATACTCACTGAACATGATTAAATACGGAACAGAATTTATTTAATTAACAAGGGTGAACGTCCGATTATCAGATATCTAAATATGATTTATAAATGGAAAAAACTTCAATTACAGATTTATATACACATGTGTTACTACTTTGTTATTTCTATAACAACCACCGCTAATCAACATATGCATCGATTAATACTGCGCAGATATAAACAACGAATACGTGATTGGGAATTTAAATATGTAGACGAAAGTGCATATGAATTGATAAAGAAATGTGAATAAAATATAAATATGTACCACCATGAAGTATACAAGTATATGTTTATATATATATATATATATATATATATATATATATATATATATATATATATATATATATATATATATATATTAGTATATGATAAATTTTTGTAACATTTAATCAAAAGTTATCAGAAAAATTTACTCTACATTTTCAATATTAAACAACTCAAAATAATCTATAAATAAGTCAAAATAAATAAATAATTAATGCATTTAGTGAGTTATTTAAAACAAATATTAAATATAAAGTACATAAATTATAAAACATTTAATATATAAATATGTAGTTTCACTTTAAATGTTGATTTGAAATTAACGTTCTAAATTTTATTTTTAAAAGATTTCGCTTATTTAGAACAAAAGTAATGATGTATTTATTGAATAATCGTCCAGTTTACTTTTGTTTTAATAGCATGAACAATAAGTCAATGATAATTATTTTTATCTTCCACAAGTACTTTACTGCAGTATTTTTAGCATTTTGTGAATATATAGCTATTCGTAGTAGATAAAATATTAATTTTTACAATTATAATTATTTGTGTGTATATATATATATATATATATATATATGTATGTATGTATATATATCATCATCATCATCTTCAGCCCCTGTCAATCCACTGCTGGATAAAGGCCTCTTCCATGACTTTCCATTTTGTTCGATTCAGTGCCTCTCTTTTCCACAGTTTTCCAATAAAGTTTTTAATATCCTTATCCCATCTGTTCATTGGTCTCTTTCTCGGTCTTTTCATATTCCTTGGTTCCCAGTCAATAATTTCTCTTGTCCATCGGTTGTCTTCTCTTCTTGCGACATGTCCCGCCCATTTCCATTTCAGACTCTTTACTCTTCTTATTATATCTGTGACTCCTGTTTGTTTTCGTATCCATTCTATTCTCTTTCTATCTCTTCTTGTTATTCCCAACATGCATCGTTCCATACTTCGTTGTGTTGTTTGGAGTCTTTGAACTATTTTGGCGTTAAGCACCCATGTTTCGCTGCCGTAGGTAAGGACCGGTAGTATACACTGATCGAATACTTTTTTCTTTAAACAGAGTGGGATTGTCGATTTAAATATTGAGGCGTTTCTTCCGAAAGAGCTCCATCCCATTTTTATTCTCCTATTTACTTCTTCCCTGAATGATCCATCTCTGTTGATAAGCTGGCCTAGATAAACATATTTCGTGACTTCTTCTATTTCCGTTCCTTTTATTTCAATTTTCTTCGGACATACAAACGCATTGAACAGTACTTTTGTCTTTGTATGATTCATGTTGAGGCCGATTTTTTGACTGGCATCGTTTAGTTCTTCTATTCTCTTTTGCAACTCTTCCGGAGTATTTGCGAAAATAACTATATCATCGGCAAACCGGAGATGGCTTAATCTTTCGCCCTTTATCTCGATTCCTTTGTCCTCCCAGTCGAGCGATTTGAATACTTCTTCTAAGGCCGCAGTAAACAATTTCGGAGAAATTGCATCTCCCTGTCTTACACCTTTCTCGATTTTTATCTTTCTTGTTTCTTCATGTAGTTTCACTGACATCGTTGCTTTTTTATAGATGTTATCTAGCAGCTCGATATATGTGCCCTCTATGCCCTGGTTCTTCAGTGCAGATATTACCGACAAGGTGGTGATGGAGTCAAAAGCCTTCTCGTAGTCTATAAATCCAAGACACACTGGTATTTGGTATTCATTTGATCGGCTTATTACTTCTCTCACTACTTGAATATGATCCATTGTACTAAATCCGGTTCTAAATCCTGCTTGTTCCCTTGGTTGGGCGAAATCTAGTTGCACTTGTAGACGTTTCGAAATTATTTTTGTAAAGATCTTATATATCGTAGGTAGTAAACTAATCGGCCGATAATTCTTCAAATCTTCTTTATCTCCTTTCTTGTGTAGAAGAATTACGTTGGCTTCATTCCATTTATCTGGGATAGTTCTTTTTTGTATACAAGCAGTGAATATATCAGCGAGAACTTTTTCTGTTTTTTCTCCTACTAACTTGAAAATTTCTGCTATTAACCCATCATTTCCGGCTGCTCTTCCATTTTTCATATTCTTTATTGCATATGTAACCTCTTCCGGTAGCACGGGTGGGACACCTTGGTTTGTATGTTTTCTATTCTCGTTTTCTTTGTTACATGTATTTTTGTATAGGTCTGTGTAGAATTCTTCTACTCTTTTAATGATTTCCTTTTTGTTGAAAATTCTGCTCCCATCATCTAATTTCAAGGCAGTTATATGTTCTTTGCCAATCGTTAAGCTCTGTTTCATTTTTCGGTAGCTTTTATTTTCTTCAATAGTCTTCTTAATTAGTTCATTGTTGTACTTTCGAACGTCTTCTCTAATACACTTCCTCACTGTTTTACCAAGTTCGATGTATTCGATTCGATGTATATATATATATGTATATATATATATATATATATATATATATATATATATATATTCAATGATAATATAAAGTTATACGAAATCATTAACAAATGAGGATTTCTAAGGATTCTTAAATAAGATTGTATAAAGTCAAAATGACATATAAATATATTAAGGCAAATATTTTTGTTAAGGTAAATTACTTAATTGCAAAAATCTACTCCATTTGTTGCATTCTGCGAATTATCTGAGTGAAATGTCCACAAGTCAGTCTGTAGCCTGCGAACTAGGAAGTAACTCATAATTATAAAACGTAAATGAATAGGTTAAAATACAATTAATTAATTTCAATAGCGAATCAGTCTTAACAACAATTAATCTGTGTGTAACGGGCATTAAATATGTTTTTTATTATGTAATAAAATACATAAATTGTAAATTTACGATGACAAATGATTAAACTGTAATAAAGGTTGTATAAAATAAATTAAAGTCCGGTTGTTATTTTACTAGCAATAAATTAAATTTATGTTATTTTTCACGAACGTTGATCTTAAATCTTTTTATACGATTTATAATTAATAGATTATTAATAAGGAATATCCAATTTTATTCAATGATTGATATTTAATAATAAATCATTAATTAAATAATTGTTATTGTTGTTTTATTATTGATCAGTATATGTATTGACAGATACAGCAATTTGGTGTAAACTATTATGAGAAATGAAATAATAAAATTATAATTTGGATAAAATGTGAGTTATTTACTTTCTGTTGTCAAATTGCATGTTCTTACTATCGTAGAAATGGGATAGAAATGAATTATAAGAAGAAAATTCCATTTATTAAATATATATATCAGCTTTTTATTCCAGTACCTATTTACTGAAGGCTATTCATATTTTATAATTTTTAATTTTTTTTTCCTTTACAGATTTGTAATATTTCAGAATTTTTATTTATAAATGTTCTTTTGTACATTTTAATTGTAATAAAAGAAAATGGTTTATAATGTAAATATGAACTTATTTATCTTATTTTATTTATTTATAAAATAAGTATTAGGAATATTTATTTCATATGACAGAAAAATATTTATGTTTTTAACGAAAGTGAATTTTCAGTGAAGTGATAATTTTTTAAATCGACTGATTAATACGGATAAGCAATATAGAGTCATTAAAAGTGTACAAACATTCTGTACACAATTCGCTAAGGCTTTTTATTTTATTATTTTTTCGTATTCAAAACAGTTTGCTCTTTATTGATATGTTTTGATGCGAATAAATTACTTATCTGCTAAAAAAAAACGTGTATAACCCCGTTTCATTCCACAATCATTTAGTGTAACATTTCTTTAGTATGGAATTTGTTTTCAATTTTAATTAAGTGTGTATAATAAAAAAATAACTGTACTACATTGTAGAAGTAAAAATTACATAAATAACTGCTAATTAAAAAAAAGTTTATTGTTTATTCTTCTCGATTCATCCTGTATATTAAATAATATGTAAAATATGTATGTGTGTTATAAATTCATTGAAATGCAAATCACAGATCAATAAAAAAAGCTATATGTATATACTAACAAATACATAAAAATCACAACAGGTGATTAAAAAAAAGTAAACACAAAACAATATGTACGGATATGTTAAAAATATATATATATTTATACGGATCGTCGGCGAACATGAAAAGCAAAAAGAGCAACAAGACAAATCGTAAATATTCAAAAACGTATTTGCACAGCGTGATAAAAAATGCTAAATTTTATACAGGCGGTGTTAAAATACACACCAAAATAATTAGCCAATAAATATTGGTCGAACTCGTACAAACCAGTTTTATAAATACGATAGGCGAACCGTAGAACATTATGTTTCTCTCTTTCTTTCGACTGTCGTTACAAACGGACGATATAACGACGAACGTATACACATTAATAAATTGTCGATAGAAATGACACGTGTAATTTTACGAAAACCGGGCCTGTAATGTCGCAATAAATTCGTTTGAAAAAGATCCAGTATGTGGATGTTCGACATATTATTGTTTTTTTTTTCCTTTATGATTTTCGCTTATTTGTCGAGGGTGTGAACTGTCTTCACAAATCATTCGAATATTTTTATGTTAATCATTGCTTACATAACCTCATTTTTTATATTTTGACCTCTGTGACTTTTAAATTTACTACTAGATAATTTTTATATCCCGTCTTTAAAGACATTAACATATTATGTAGACATCGTTTTTCTAATCTATATTTTATCTTACATTATATTTATTGACTATTTATGTCAATTTACCGACGAAATATATTTATTTTTATATTATCATGTATCTTTTAAAATAACTTTTAATTTTTCATAATAAATTCAATATATATATATATATATATATATATATATATATATATATATATATATATATATATATATATATATGTACACTCTTAATTTACAAGAAAAAATATATGAAAAGTACAAAGAATTGACAAGTAAATGGATGGTAATTAAATTTATTATTTTTTTAAAAAAATAACATTTCTTTATAATTTATAAGAATATAAACCGAATGTTGTATGACAATCTTTTTTTATATTATATTCAGACTTAAAGTAACTATTTAAATTTATTCGCGTTGAAAATCATAATAAATTTGAATTCTTTAAATAAGTGCCTTTCTTAAATTATATTCATAAAATTTATCTATACTTTTGAAATTGTATTAACGTCACCAATGTTTTTAAGAAATTTCCTTTCACTATGCGATTGATTTCATTTCATAGAGGGCTTTAAATGTAGTTAAATATCAAATATTTGTATTTAATTCAGTTATAAATAATAATGTTAAGATAAGAACTCATTAAATGTTTTTTTTACAGTATAACTATTATAAGTTTATTAAAACATAATTATATATATTATAAAATTAAATCGGAATTTATGGTATATTGTTTACTGTTTAAAGTATTATTTTTAAATTATGAATTTCTTAAAAAGCACTTCATTCAAAAAGAAAGTATTTTTCTACTGGTATTTTGTAAACATTAAGAAATAGAATAATGATTTAGTTCAATACAATATACAATATTTTAAATTAGAACTGGAAAAAAATAGTTACGTATAAAGGTTTGTAGGACACCCATTTATTCAAAATTTGTAGTTATAAAGGCAGTTTTTTTTATCAAATGCTAAATTAAAGACTCAACCAAGAATTTCAGTCTTAATTTTTTGAAAAAAATTTTAGAAACCTTAATGTTTTCTTGAATGCAATTTATTTCTATACAAATGGCGGTATTTTAAACAATGGACCATTTTATAAAAAAAGAAAAAAACATTTATAGCAAAAATATCTATCAATAGCTATTGAAACGTTTAATAACAATCCTAAATGATTTACAGTTTCCTGTTTTGGAACAACATCTCTTCACGATTTATTACATATTATATTATACATATACATTATGTAATATATTGTTGTATTCTTAAGTAATTTTTAATAAGAATAAACGCCTCGTGATTATCAATTCAAATCAGGTATAATTATTATTACATTTTTTGTTACGCTTCTTATTCTGTGATGTACGAATATATACAATTATAATTTCATAACACATACGAAGTAAAGTCAATAATTTCTCGAGTAAATTAAAAAAAAGCGACGTACAATACGGTCTACCATAAACTGAAAAGAAACATAACCTCGAAATATGAACGTGACACGTAAACAAAATGGCCACGGTTAAAGAACGTGTAGTTTGCCAGGCGATCTAGTAGGTGTTGGCGCATTATGATTCAATCGATGATTTTCAGATGGAGACACGAGCGCTGAATAACAAATACAGCAGCTGTACGTGTTGACGTTCAACAATATATAATACATCTTTTTAATATCCGAGCAGTGTTTTTGAAAAGAGACGGAAGGTATGTAGAACATCAGCATATGTATAGTTTTATTCTTGTTGAAATCACCAATCGATGCGTACTTCTATTTTATTTTCTTTGCATTTGAAAAATGGGTTTTGTTCAGATGCCGAGAGAGAATGTGTTTTATGAACTCTCGCTATTTACATATGAAAATCGTCAACAATGTGTTCTAAGAATTGTGATTAGGAACAGGATAATGTGTTGAATTTGGTTTCAAGGAAACGTTCAATTTGGTATACTGTTCTGACGAGATGTTTTCATTGATATATGAATACAATACTTACAATGGAACAATAATAATATACATATTTTATACAAAATATATGCATATGTATACTGCAGGTTAAATATTTATTAATACTAATTCAAATTGTTGATTTTTAAAAAAAAAATATTAAAAAGGGAGTTTTACTATATAAGAAAATAATTTCTATTTGACTCTATTTATTAAAAATAGTGTAAATAGATTTTACAACAATTGAGCATGAATTTTTTTGTTAATGGCTATTATTACCTAGAAAATTATCATTGTTTAATATATTAATAAATTTTCAAACAAATAAGAAGTTTCAGACATTTCATCTAAAGAAAAATATCATAATAAAGATAATATTGGGTGTTGGAATTAGTTCGTAGCGTTTTCTTCATGAAAAAAGATCGTTTATTTTAAATGAAATTGAAAAAACATATCATTCAAAGTATTGTCCATCGTTAGCCACTACTTTTTCCCATCTTTCGGGCAGGAGACGAATACCACGTCGGAAGAACGCCTCGTCTTTAGATGCGATCCACGAATCGACCCATTTTTTGCAATCTTCATAAGAAGTGAGCTTCTGCCCAGACAAGCCATGACTCATCGATCGAAACAAGTGGTAATCAGAAGGAGCAATATCTGGAGAATACGGCGGGTTGGGTAGGATTTCCCATTTGAGCATTTCCAAGTATGTTTTGACCGGTTTTGTAACGTGCTACGAGCATTGTCGTGCTGCGAAATCACTTTGTCGTGTCTTTCAAGATATTCCGGCCGTTTTTCCTTCAATGCACGGCTCAAACGCATGAATTGTAGTCGGTAGCGATCCCCAGTGATGGTTTCATTCGGTTTGAGCAGCTCATAGTAGATCACACCCTTATGATCCCACCAAATACAGAGCATGAGCTTGGATCTATTGATATTTGGCTTCGCTGCTGGTGTTGATGGTTGGCCGGGCTTAACCCATGACTTTCTGCGCTTGGATTGTCGTAATTGATCCACTTTTCATCGCCTGTGACAATTCGATGCAAAAATCTCTTCTTTTTCTCCCGTTGAAACAGCAGTTCACAGATAGAAAAACGCCTTTCAACATCCCTCGGTTTCAATTCGTATGGGACTCAATTTCCTTGCTTTTGGATCATTCCCATGGCTTTAAGGCGTTTTCTTACCGTTGACAAGTCAACTCTTAACGATTCAGACAATTCTTGAAGTGTTTGACATGGGTCTTCATTAAGCAATACCTCCGATTCTTCATCGTTGAACTTTTTCGGCTGTCCAGGTCGTTCCTTGTCTTCCAAGTCGAAATCACCACTTTTAAAACGTGTAAATCACTTCCGACACGTTTGCTCAGCTAGAGCATGGTCACCATAAACTTCCACTAAAATACGATGATTTTCGGCAGCACTTTTTTTCATGTTAAAGTAATGAAGTAAAACTCCCCACAAAAACAATTTATTGGGCACGAAATTCGACACATTCGATAAAGTACAGTGTTGTTATTTACGCTTCAGCCACATGACATATACTGACTGACCCCTACTGACCCCTAAGAACAGCTGTTTTACGGGGAATATTTAGTTAAAGGGAACAATGGAAGAATGTACTACGCCATCTCTTGTAAAACGCTACGAATTAATTCCAACACCTAATAACATAATGTTTAATATAAATTTAAAAAACGATTGTTTATATCAAATATTGCTCTGATATAATATAATTGTATATTCCAAATCGACAGGAAAATATGTAGCCAAATAAAAAGAAAATATTCTAAAAACGAGTTTTATAATACTAAATCCATATTACCAATAAAGTTATTGTTTAATGACACAATTTTTTGTTTAGTATTAGTAAATTTATCTTTTGATTAAAATATATTCTTTTTTATAAACCACAAAAATACTTATTTAAATTATTTATTTGGAATGAAGTTTTCTATATGTTTTCAATATTAACGATTCAGTGCCTGCATTTTCCACGTTCCATTTTCAATTTATTTTGAGATATTCTTATTTCACCTATTTAATAGCTTCTCTCTAGGATTTTTATGTTTCTAAATTCCTAGCCAATAGTTTCTATTAAACCAATTATTCTTATCATATTTTCATGCAACATGAGCCGTATATCTCCTTTTTCAATTAAATGTTCATTATTTTCGTATCCATTCAATTTTTCAACCTGTTGGTTATATATATATATATATATATATATATACATACATACATACACATACACATATGTATACATATGTATATATATATATATATATATATATATATATTCATATATGCATGTGTACATTTTTAATTTTTACATAATTACTTAAAATATTTGTAGATATATAATAAGTGTACAATTGAAATTTTGTGTTAAGTAAGGTAAAGAATGACTAAGTAAATAATTGTTTATTTAGTAATTAACTTTCATTTGTAAATATTTGATTTTAAGATCTATATACATTTAAATTTATAATATCAGAAAAAAGAAAAACTAAACAAGAACTAGTTTTATTTTTAAGAATACATGTGAAGTATTTTTCCAGTTCAATGCATAAATTAACAAAAAAACGACAGTAAGCCATATAATGTTCTAAAACCGATAAAAATATAGTTTTATCTCGTTTCACTTTCGAGACCATTCACAGCGCTGCACATAACAATTTTCTTTGCTTGTCAACTGAAACCAATTCTCAGCCGCAAGGGAAAATGAAACGTGTCAGAGAAAATAGAAAATGTCGTAGCTCTTTTAAGCTGCACCGATAAGCAGTCATAAACGAAGTTATCCGTCCTTCAAACGATTCGATTTTCAGTTCAATTTTCCCGCCGATTGAAGTTCGAAAGAAATGCCGCTAGTGTACAGAATTGAAATTTTGTCAAACTGGCATAATAGGACGGGCGCTCTTGTGTAATCAGGATTTACTTGATATGAGAAACTTTAATATTATATATATATATATATTGGTTTTTTTTAACAAAGAACTGACAATTCGTCCGATGGTTGGTTATTGGAGTCTCAGGACGCTTCGACAGCTAAGGTAATGAGCACCCCGCAATTCGTCTGAAAATATTTTTTTACAATTTAAAACATAACAATTGAGTGTTCTTTAAATTTTAAAATTGAATATGGAAAAAGACAGAATTAAAATTATAATTTTATTATTTTCAATATATTTTATTACATTTTATAAATTAACAATTTTTAAAATTTAAAAAGATAGTTGCATTCATTTAGCTAAATTTCTCTCTTTATATATATATATATATATATATATATATATATATATATATATATATATATATATATATATATATATATATAAAGAGAATTACAGGGAAGACAGACGGGTAGATGACCAGAAGAGAAACAGTCGCACACGTTTTTAGATATTTTAATACATTTGATGCAAATCCTCAACATTTAACTGTACTTGATTATACTAAATAATGTGGTACGATGGATCAGATTATATTCTTTTAACAGCTTTCAAATTGTTAAAAATGAATAAATAAAGTCACTTACTGCAAGGAAATATGAATAATTCATTCCTTTCTACCTTATTTATCAACTCTTTGTTTCATGTAGTAGCAAATCTACTATAAACTTAAATTCAACATTTATTTTTAACATATAAAATTTAAATATTCTATTGAAATATTTTGTATTTTGTGTTAGAATAATTGTTTCCTCTTGTTATACAGTGGCACCTCGTTTATCCAGATCCCGTTAATCTGGATCTCCGGTTTATTCAGATTAAATTTATAAAACCAAATCAAATTTATAATGCCGAAGATACTGGTCTTTTTTATAAGATGCTACCAAGAAAGACTTTAGCTTTGTAACTAGAAGATTCGATTAGAGGTTACAACAAAAGTAAAGAGAGTATCACATTGTTTGCGTGCAGTAATGCTTCAAGAAAACATAAATTACCTATTGTTTTGGTTGGAAAACCTGACAATATTTCTTCTTTCCAGTTGTTCACAAGTTCCTGAAAAGTACTTGGACTGATAATGCGATTTTTAAGGAATATTTTTTTCACAATCTCATGCCAAGTGTACAAAATCACTTTTAAAAAAAAGTTTGCCATTGAAAGCGATACTGTTAGTTGAAAATGCTCCATCTCACCCAACAGAAGAAGAACTGGTTAGTGAGAATATCAAAGTTAAATTTCTTCCACCTAATGTAACAGCATTAATAAAGCCTATAGATCAGGGAGTTATTGCAACTTTAAAGTGCCCTTAAAAAAAGCAGTTGCTCACCAAACTTATTAAACAGAAGACTGAAGAAAATGATGAAAGAGACGTAGTCTCCATTTTAAAATAAATCAACACGAAGGACATAATTTACATGGCTGCTTCATCCTGAGACCAAGTAAGTGAATCGACAATTGTACTTATACTGAATGTAAGTATGTGTTTCACTTAGTACTGTTAATATTGATGAAAAGTATAACAAATGTGCAATAAATAAAATAAAATGTATATAAACTATGCTATTTATGTTGTTTACGAATTTTCTGGATTATCCGGGTTTTCGGCCATCTGGATCGGTTCCGGTCATGTTTGAGTCGGATAAACGGGGTTTCACTATATATATATATATATAAGCATATTTAAATGTCAGTCATTAGTAACTTTAAACAATATAATAACTGTCATTGAAAAAAACATGAAATGAATGTTTTATAACGCTCTTAAATGAATTGAATAAATTATTATTTTTTTTTGGAAAATAACTATGTAATATATATAGACATTTTGTTGGAGATTGTTGTTCAACAACTTATATATAATATATATATATATATATATATATATACATACATATATATATATATATACATCCCCGGTTTTTTGAAAAATTTTCCCGGAAAACATGCATGGACATTAATAAAAATCTCATTAACACAACACACTACAATCAATTCCTTAAAGCGGATAAATACCGGCAACGGTAAGGGCCCCGCTGTAGTTTCATGTACCAAACCGGCCAAACTTGGCCCTATATAATATTTAGAAGCAATAAAATTTATTTTTGTTTATTTTATTTATTTTTATTTTATTTTATTTATTTTATATATATATATATATATATATATATATATATATATATATATATATATATATATATGAAATTAACACTTTAACCGTGCATTAATTTTATTCTTACTCTGGTTGATATCAGTCATGTATCAGTATTCTGTATTCTGATTGGTTGATATCATTTACGTGACCTGTGTTCTAATAGGTTACTACGAATCGCGTGATCGAATGATTTTCACTCTAATTACTAGAATTGATTGTTATCTTCATAATCTGATGTTATTTTTTATGCTAATTTTAAACTTTTCCAATAGTAAATATGATTTACATTTTATATGTATTATTTGTTAATGTCTATTATTTATTAGGGGACGCGCGAACGTTAGCGAGAGAGGGGTGAAGTCTCCTCGGGGGTTATCGAACGTAGAAAGCAGCGGGCGGAGTCTTCTAGTATATATATATATATATATATATATATATATATATATATATATAACATAATTGTGCTTTATATCATGAACGGAATCCTAGTAATTTAAAAAACGTGTGTACAGCCCAATGTAAATTAAAATTTCTAACCTACGTTAACATATTCATGGATATTGCTTGAAGAAGCTATAAACTCCCGACCATAACGGCGATAAAATCAAAAAATAAATCCTATGTGTATAAATAAGCACACAAAAGAATGACAAAATCAATTATCTCATGAAATATTTCATTCATTTACGTCATCTGATACACAACAATCCGACATCTTGATATCAGAAACAAATGACATGGCGTGCTGAAACCGTGATACGTTACGTTGTACTATACATTCATATATATACATATACACACATACATATATATATATATATATAATACGTGAGTATATTGTACGTTTTTGTAAATAGAAAGATCGTATCTCAAAACAAACTTTGCTCCTTGGCGTGGCTTTATTGTACTTGTACTACTATTATTATTTGAGAATGTGTATTTGTATTTGTTTATTGTTTTTATTTTTGATATATATATATATATATATATATATATATATATATATATATATATATATACAGTATCTTTTAAATCAGCACTTTGTATGCACTTACAAAAAGGTCTTTAGTTTCAATATAAAATCTATGTCTAAAAATTGGCAATCTAATTGTAAGTGTATGCAATAAATTATATCCGCGCACATGTACTCATATAAATAAACTTGTGAGTAAATGTTAATATGACAGTTTAACTTTCACAAATGAATTATTTTCTCCACCCATAAACCACAAAATATTTTTCTGCTCGAAGTAAATATTTAATAACAGTTTATTGATCATTTTTGATTGTTATTTTATGGCGATGCCATCATCATTAAAACGATAAGATACATTAGATCTTTTTTTATCGCTTATTGGATCAGAAAAGAATTCATTTATGAAAGTCAATTTAGCCACAGAGCCAAAACTGTATTACGACGTTTTTAGTTAGTAAGAAAAGAAAAATATCGTATAAGATCCGCGTACATTTATTCTTAAACATAAATATTTGTTAATAGCCTTGAATGAGTTAATGTAAAATAGAGTATATTAAATATTTTGTATATTGATAATAACTTTAAAATATTTTTTTTTATTTTTGCTTTAATTTTTATAATTATATTTATTACCTTAATGAACTTTAATGAATTAATAAATTTTGATTATAACCACTGACTATATTTTTCTGCACAATACAGTTAAATTCGCTAAACTGTCGCAAATTAATTATATTCTCGGTCGCAAACCACACAACTTTTCATATCAAAAATATCCTATAAATAATTTTTAATTGTTGCTTATACGCATTTCAATGAAGACGTTCAATTCGTCTAGAAGCTAAAATGCAGAAAAATATTTATACGTATAAAAAATGTAGTAAAAAATCATAAAATTTTCTAACAAAATCTAAAAAAAATATGTTTATTAACCGTTTGCACAACATGCAATTAGGCTATTAAGCAGATTAGAAATTTGTATACTACGAATTTGGACAAGAGTATGATGAACACAGAAAAGTATAAACACCCAATGACACTGATACAAGAACACTTATGAAATCTTTTATCTGTAAATGATAAAATGTGAGCAATAACACTGGCCATAGGAGTAGAACGTCTTTAAGTGCCTGGGCAGTACAGCTGACCTTGGGAGTGTAAAAAGTGTTAATATGTCAGCGAAAGTAATTATGAATAATTATAATATGTGTTTATCTCAAACATATTTCTACAATTCTATTCTTAAATATGTAAATAATACCGATTTTTTTAGATAGATTTCAGTCTTTCTCTAAATCCAATGAAATAGCCATACATTCAATTCTTGAATGTATGTTCTTTCTTTGAAGAAATTACAATCCGTATGACAACACATTAAAACAACTCAATCGCCCATAGTATATTTATTATTTTATAAGCGTACAGGAAAACAAAAACATATAAACGCGTTTATTTCAAAACCATTTACTTAACATAATAGATTCAAATCGTGTACACAAAATAAATCATCCATAAAAAAGCTATATATACATAAGAAAACTTAAAAACAAAAATCAACAATGACATGGACGAAGTCGCAACATAAAATTATATTATGTAAATACTGAAAAGGTTGAAAAAAATTCTTACTATCCACTTATCATTCGAAATGAATTTACGACTGAAAATGTACACACACACACACATACACACACTCTACACGCATCTCTAATAAAAATGTTTAACGTATTCTTATTCAAATTGAACGCAAACAAACAGAATGAGGGGACACGAAGACGCTGTGTGTCGCATCCACATTATGTTTGGAGATGTGTCCAGCAGTAGGTTCGATTCGAAATATTCCGACTACAGAGGAGCAGAGTAAACGAAATGTGTCAGGTCGACGCGGGTATGTCCGAAATGATGATTTGATACTTTTTATACACGGCTGTATGCATATTTCCTGTAGTGGATAGCTAAGACGTTTGAATCATAGAAATTTAAGTCAAAAATTTTGATGCATTTTTAACAGAATTTTTTAGTATAAACATTATAAAGAATAATATATATATATATATATTATTCTTTTGTAATGTTGAAACGAAAGCACATTTTTTCTATTTCGTATAAGAATTTATAACGAGCGGAAAAACAGAAAAATGAAATTATTCAACATTGATTAGTTTCATTAATGAACCAAATTATAAATACGTAGAAAATATTAAATAAAAACTTTTTGTTCTTATATAGAAGAAAATATAACATTATTTAAGTATTTCTTATGTTTATATATATTAAAAGTATTTCTTATGTTTCTTATATTAGATAGCATTAATTTAAAAATATTTACTATTATTTTCTAAAATAATAATTGAAATTTTTATCTGTTTAATCATATTCATCAGGAAACTGTTAATTCAGAATAAATATATATATATATATATATATATATATATATATATAAATATATATATATATATATATGTATATATATATATATATATATATATATATATATATATATGTAGGTTGATTCAATTTGGGCTTCCATATGGTAGTTTTAAAGAGACCGCAGGAGTTAAGGAAAGTAATGATATTTTTTATGTAGTATTTTAGTGCAAATCGACACTAAAATACAATTGAATAAAGTACTAAATGGGGAATAACATTTTTTGCGTTTTTTTTAATACCTTCGTGTGGAAGCACAAGTTGAATCTCTCTTTCTCTCTAGATATATATATATATATATATATATATATACATATTCTAAAATACTAAAAATTATAAACCTCATGCTGTAATTTCAAATTATATCCTTGATTTGTTAACTTTATCAACGGATAGGGCAGCACATGAATTCAAAATTAATGAAAAAGACCTACATAAATATGACTGTTTTAAAAAAATCTTTAATTTCCTTTTAAATAAGTGTTTAAATATAGTTTTAATTCCGTGGTTGAATTTATTCCAGAAATTGATTTTTCAATCACTCTACAAACCATAACTTTGCTTCTGATCAAAATTATTCAATAATTAATTATTTTTGGTTGTTGATTATGCGTGTTTCGATGGTGATGCACTCTGAGGATTATTGCATTGCCATCGAAACGAATATAGGCGATAATCAAAAATGATCAATAATCAAAACACACATTTGTGATAGAAAAAATATAAGTTATGAAGCGACTCAAAAATTAATTTGTACAAATAAAAGTTTCCAAGATTTTTTTTTGTGAAACCTTTTTGAATATTGGTATTATACTAATGATTTGTGGCCCTTGGGTATTTTTTTCTTTTTATTTTGGCGAACTTTATTTTTTCTAACTAGAAATATTTAATTTATATAAATAGAAAAAATAGATTTTTTCATTGTTGCTAGATCTAGAAAATGTAGTATCTGAACCAAATAAATATTTAATTTTCGGTTTCGGACTCTGATTTATATAAGACTTTATCGATTTGATTACAATTTTATTTCTTATTTCATTCTATTTATTTTTTAATACGGCCTATAACTTTACACACTCTTTAAAAATTAATGAATCAACTTCCCGAGAATCGAAGAATACCATCAAGGGTTACATTTAAGAGCGAAATGACTTATGGCCCTAGTTTCCACTTTGACGTTGTAGCTGCTGCAAGCCACCAAGCGACTGAGTTTGTAACATCACCGACCGCTGACTGTTTATACCGGGTCGTCTGCATAAAGAATGTCTCAGGCCTCACCCTGGCACTTGTCATTCATCACACCACGGTGCACCACTATATGTATACAAAAGATGCTGCGTTTTTTACTTGCATATTCTTGCCACGATAACTCATTAAATATCGAATGCGTACCATGATACTAATAATGTTCGATCTCAGACAAATATGTAAATTTTGCACAACTGATTCGTATACAATACAAATAGGATATAAATGTTATGAGATTTTGGTGATAAGTTGAAAATCCTATTTTTGTTCCTGGTTTTAAATAATAGTCGTTAAATGTCAAATGTTCAATTTAAGACTACTGATACGTATTAATCTGAAGAATAATCACAATTACTGAATAATGCAGTAGGTGTTACGAGTAAATTATAAAATTACATGCCCATTCGGAATTGTAATGTTTGAATAATAAAGTTTTTCGCAAGAAGTTCACTAATAATGTAATAGTTGTTTGAGACAATAACTTTTAATGTTTCATTCTGGCTCGAATGGAGATAAGTATCGAATACTAATTTTCTTTTTTTTATTTCAATTAAAGTGTTTTTTGAAATGTTAGCATGTAATTACATTAACTTAAATACTATGTTTCACTTAAGCTAATGATTAAATAATTAGCATCTATAATTGTAACAAAAATATGATTTAATATAATACACGGGTTAATATTTATTTAATATAATAACTTTGGGGGTTAATAATTATATATTTAATATAATAAAATATAATTTAAATTAATACAGGGGTCCCCAGACGATGGCCTGAGAGTCAGATTCAGTCCACGAAATGTTTTTATGTGGCCCGCGGACATATTGGATATTATATTTACCTATTTTTAAAAAATAGATGTTTCAAACTTGACAAGAAATATTGAAGAAGTAATTCAAAAATCAACAAAGCAAGTTCACTGTTCATATTGGTACTTTTTAATACTCATGTCATTCTTAAGCTATTGATTTGATACCACCTAGATTCTTGAGATATTGATTTGATACCACTTAGATTCTTAAGTTTTTTTAAAAAAATAAAGTGTACATGTAAATAAATAAAAATGCTTTCGTTTCTTATGCCTATCTTCTTACAAAACAACATTTACTTAACCATATTTAATTATTGTTGCGCATATTTGATATATTTGCATTCTTTTATTTTCTTACGAATAAAAACTCCTATTTATTCATTTCTAAATATGATATGTATAATTGTAGGAAAATGAAGTAAATGTTCTTTTAGATCCGGCCCACTTAGCACTTTCCATGCACTATGTGATCCCCCTGTCAAAAAGTTTGGGGATCCTTGATTTAATGCATAAAGAAATGAAATCAAAAAGAACTTTTATTATTTTTTGATATAATCTCTGTTTTCTCTTATCCTATCTCTACTAGTTTCTATTCCAATGGTAATTGATTATGAGATTATTGCAGAAAGAAAAATCGTGTATGTATATATATATATATATATATATATATATATATATATATATATATATATATATATATATATATCATTGTTTTCTAAATAGTATTCATGTAACTCTTCTTTCTAATTAGATGAAAATTTAACACGAGTTGAAAACGATAACATGAAATGGATCTTCATTTTATGTTATTTTTAATGACCTCTTTGCAGTTCTATATATTTTATATTTTCAATATTAAACTCTTTGTAGGGTGTATATTTGATTACGAATATTCGTTATTCCACTTATTGTTGTATAAACTTTGATATTTGAATTTTTTAATGTCGTTTTTTATCCATTACAAGTTTTTATTTTTATTTTTCGATGTATCAATAATCACATGAATTTACAAGTTTATGTATAATGCGAATATACCTTAGACATTATTTTATCCAGATCAATTATTTAGCTGTTATTTTTATTATTTACCTGTTCTTTTTACATTTCAAATCTGAAATAATAATAATTTTTCATATCATTAGTCAAGTATCAAGTTTGTATATGCATAAATAAATTTTATATTTATTATAGATTTATTTTATTATGGGGTATTGGTGATTTGAATAAATCTAAATCTATTCGATTTTCTGTTTGTTCTGATTTCTGTTTCATTTTATCTTATCGAGTTGTTCTAGTTATTGTTAAAATTATTTTTCCTAAAAGTAAAGTTCAAATTAAACACGAAAATAATAGTTTATTTTTCAGGATATTAAATCATTTTAAAGTTAACCTTTTCCCGATACATTTCTTTTTATTTCTCCAAAAAAACACTTATAGATATACTTGTCTATGCTTAAATTTTTAGCTCTTTTTAATATTTATATTTTTCTAATCCTATATAACTATTCTGAAAGCAATACTTTTACATCGGCAGTGAATGTTTTATATTTTGAACTAGGAACGAGGAACCTTCTTGCATTGGAAACCTGCATATCACATCAAAGATTTCTCATAAAACCACATACATATGTACAGTAAATTGCATTAAAATTATAAGAAGATATCTATTTAAATATTATAATTTTTTTTAAGAATACATTAAAGAGCGAACGCTTTTCTTAGTCTACGATTATTCCACGTTTTGTTCACGCATCAAATTAAATGAATTGTTCCATTACGATTCGACGAGGAAACATTTCAATATTTTATATACTTTTAATACTTATTATAATTTCAAAGTGGAACGAAGGAAGAAGGAAATAATATGATAACTATTTAAATACAAATGTCATTTGGCTTTATTGACAGAATATCCGAAGAGACGACATCGAATACTTCCAAATCCCTGTTATAAACGCATTCAATTGATCTATTTTATAGTTCTTAACTTTTAGTTTATAATTTTTTAATAATTTTAATTTTTAAGGTTGAGAAAATTAACTCTTATTATTTTATTAAACTCATATTGCCCTTTTTAAATGTACTGAACCCATAAAATTGAAATAAAAATAAATATAATAATAATGATAAATGTTTCTTTTTAAATTTTTAGAAGCGTACAAGAAAAATATATAATTTATAGAATATATATATATAAAATATGTATTACAAATATGTGTAATGTATATTATCGGATATTCAAGTTATTAGAGAGACTCTGCTCTATTAGAATTTGAAAGTTGTCAATATAAAATGAGAAACACATATTTTTACTAGAAAAAAATGAATTTTCTGTCTGTTACATTGCATAAATGAATCCAAAATATGGACATATTATCTTATTTCTTATTCATACTTTTATTTACAGCATTCACGATCATAAATATAACATTTTAATCTGTGTATACACCTATATATACATACATATATATATATATATATATATATATATATATATATATATATATATATATATATATATATATATGCGTGTAAATATACATGTTTATTTTCTTCGAAATGTAATTTCTCTACATGCCTTTATAAGAGACATTAATTAGATAAATTAAAAAAAAATATATTGCACATGTCTTGTAACCGTCAAAACTGTCAATCGATGTCGACATATTCAATTACTTGCACGGACCAAACAGTTAAGAAAGTATCAACATAACAACAACAATAATAATAACAACAACAATCATAATGATGATGATGATGATAACATTTGAAACAATACACCCACGTCAGGATTCGAACTAGCGGTAAGCATTTCCTTGTGACCATATTCAAATTAGAAACGAAAATCAAACAAGACTCCGCCCACGTATTGTTAATACATTATTCATGACTGATTATGAATTCAAAATAAATAATGAAAAAAAATCACAAGAATAATTGAATAGACATGACGACTACGGCAAGCAATGGACTCGCTTTAAGGTCATTCATTCGTCTATATAAACGCACTGACAAATCAAATTCTGAATATTTGTTAATGTAATCAGGATTATTTGTATATTGTAATCAATAAACACATTGATCACGTCGCGTTGTTTCATAAGAAAAAATTGTGTGTTGTCTTTTTTGTTGTAGATACATGGACACGTATCAATTATCTACGCTGTCTTTTCACATTTGTAGATGTTAATTAATTATTTCATTCAGTTTTTTTTTTGAACCGTGTGTTCATTTTCTAAGGAATTTCGTGTGAGGGCAAACAGGATGGGATTTAACTTTTTTGAGTCTGATATATATACACATACACACACATACACATATATATATATATATATATATATATATATATATGTATATATATATATATATATATATATATGTATATATATATATATATATATATATATATACGTATGTCTCGTATATATATATACATATACGTGGGCGGTTTGAAGAGACAACAGCTTCAATTTCAAAGTGTACTTTACTTTTCGAGTTAATCTTCTCAAAGCACAACTTACTTGTCCCAACGTTTCTCCAGCTTCGCGATTCCCTTCCAGAAGTGGGTTTCTTTGAGGTCCACAATATAGCCGTTTGTTTCCACTATCACCTCTTTATTCGACTCAAATCGTTTTACATCCAGGAAAATTTTGAGTTTTGGAAACAGATGGAAGTCCGAGGAAGCCAATCAGGCGAATACAGGGATGCAGAAGAGTTTAAAACTTGAAGTCGGCCAATTTTTACTGAGCAACAATCCTTGAATGACCCGGTGTATTATCATGGTGAAACAACACTTATCTCTTGATCATCCCGGACGTTTTTCCACGACTGCTGCCTTTAACTTCTCCAAAAATGCTGAATAGGATTGGTGAGTAATTGTTTTTTCGTTCTGAAGATAGTCAATCAAGAGAATTTCTTCGCAACTCAGAAAATTGACGCCATTACATTTCCAGACGAATAAAACGTCTTTTCCTTGTTCGAACTTGTTTCACCGCGTCCAGTCCCTTGTTTTGATTGCGTTTTCGATTCTACTGTGTAATGACGAATCCGAGTTTCATCAATGGTCTTAAAACGCCGCATGGAATTCGTTGTCTCCTTTTTAAACTGAAAAATGAAATTCATTCGCTCAATTGAGACGCCTATGACCTCTACTATCACGCCTATTTTCATGTACCGGTTGGAAAAAAACATATCGTGGACTTGATCGATGATTTTTGACGGGATAGCTGTTCTCGGGCCTCCTGAGCGTGATGCATCTTCTATGGTCATTCTGCTACGTTTAAATTTATTCACCTAAAGACGAATAGTTTCGTAGGAGAGACCAAATTCATCCAATGTAGGGAATATCCTCTAACGGATTTCCTTCGATGCTTTCTCTTTTTTTTTAAAAAAAAAACGGAATTACACTTCGAATTCTGATTTTATCCATTTTACACATTCGAACGAAACGCTTGTGTTGAAACAACTGACAAATGAAAAATTAATGGAGGGACAACTTACAACTTCACTTGCGTTACTAAAAAGGATGGAACTATATGAAAACATATATAGCTGTCCTCTTGACCTTCAGCGAGTACACGAACCAAGTTACTCTTCAAAACACCCTTGTATGTATGTATGTATGTATATATATATATATATATATATATATATATATATATATATATTGACATTTTACATTAGTAAATCAGGTGTTCGTTGAAAGATTTCAAATAAAAAAATTCCAATTAATTGTTTTATCCTAAAATATTACGAAATTAAATTGTTTAAAAGAATATTAAAAAAAATAAGTTTTATTAAGAACAACCGAGTAACAAAGAGAAGAAAATATGATAAATATTCAAAATATTGAGTAGAGATTTGAATGCAAGATTGTGCGTTGAAATGATTGCGTACAATACGTCTATGCATTTTATGAATTTATTTTTTATGCTTCCTCTAGTTTTCAAGTTGTCGAAAAAGTTTCTTCTGACAATAATTTTATGGTTAAAACTATCGTTTTGTATACCTTGAAAAGATTTACAATCAACAGTATATTAAATTACTGCTCTGTATATTTGTATAAACAGATAATATTTCTTAGAAACAAACTGTAGTTAATGCCTCATAAGAAAAACTGACAAGGCGTAGGTGCTATTAATAATTCTGCTAATTAGTATTTATATTTTTATTAGCATTTAATCTATGTATTCAATTCCATTTATTTATTGAATTTGGTAAATTAGAATTATGTATTATATTTATTTGCGTAAATACATAAAACCCTTATACACCACAAAAGTTTATCTTCTATTAAAATATCTGATAAGTGATTTCTGTCTCTTCTGATACACTTTCAGATTATTTCTGTACCTATACTCTAAAGATGATAGCATTGTCACTGAAACTTATATTAATAGATCAAAATTATAAAACAGGCTAATAAAATAAATGTTTATTGTATGTAGGATATTAATTAAATTGTTAATGTGAATTTATCCACAGTCTCAAACTATAATACAATTTTGATTGTATTTTATTTTTCAATCAAAGAGAAATAAACTTGACTTATTAAGTATTTTTTTAGTATTTAAAATTAAACTTGTAGATAATTATTTTTTGTCACTTTTGAATTTGCATTGTACTTACATTAATTAATTATTATATGAATAGACAGAGTGAAGAAAAAATTAAATATTTCAGTTTATTAAGTTTTACAGTCTTTCTTTTTATTTTAGCTATTTTTCAATCTCAGTTGCAATCAAAATAAAATGAAGCTAGTTAGTAAAGAAATGGAAAAATTTGGAAAAAATAACAAATGTTAGTTAATAATGGAATTGGAAAAAATATTAGTGTTTTACTTATACATTAAAACAAGAAATTATTTATTACTAATAAATAATAAAAATAATAAATCTCATGAAAAGTGGAGCAAATACATTAATGTTTTTTTTTTTTAAAAAAAAACAATACTAAAACACAATCTGTTTGTGATTTTCTGTTCACCATTCTGTTACATTTTTTTTATGTACAAAATTTGTATATATATTTATTGAAGCTTCTCATATATATATATATATATATATACACGTATATGTGAGTGTGTGTACAGGTGTTCTTAGGTAAAATAGGGGTATTTTAAAACCATTTGGCTCGAGCATATTTTTTGATAAGCCTTTTAATCCAATAATTTACTTACAATTATTTTTAACTAGAAGGACATTATTATCATTTACTTATATTTAACAATGTTTCGTTTATTTTTTTTTCTCAAAAAAAAATAAAAGTTTTGAAAATTCATAAATCTAACCCTTATGACAGATTTTTATTGTATTGTATTTTTGTATGAAACTTGTTAATTTTTATCTTCATTGTATTTGTATTTAAACCCGTATTTTAAAATTTTATATTTATTTAGTACACAAAATAACCTGAAAAATATTAAAAACCAGGGTATTGTCCGTCTTCCGGAGAAATCAGTCTTTTTCTTTCTCTCTCTCTCTCTCTCTTTATATATATATATATATATATATATATATATATCGTAAAAATAGTTAAAAAAATTACAATAATAGATTTTTAAGTAGATGTTTTCAGATTAAGATTAAGTTTTTTCTTGTAAAATATTCTTTACTTATTATTAATTAACTATTATAAAAGAACTCTCAAAAATGAATTTAATAAAATAATTTATTTGTATAAAAGATATATTTTTAATAATATTCGTATTATATAGAAGAACTATTTGTTATAAAAGAATTATTTTTAAAATTTTTATAATATGGAACAATTTTTTTTTCACTGCGTTAAATTTCACTTTTATAAATTAATTTTCATTCCTCTACGTCTAATACAATATAATTTAATCAACAATGATCGATAATCAATTATTGAATATTGTCGATCGGAACAAAAGGTATAGTATATGGCAAAGTGAAAATTTATTTGTGAATATTGTAGTGAATATTTTGTAACAGTAATTCTACAAGCGTTTACTTTTGATATTAAAAAGTATTAATAATACTTGTAAATAACTTCTTAACTGAATGTTAATATCATTAAATTAATAACATATTGTAATTATTTTATATTAAAAAACACACATTGATGTTTCATTGACAAACGTAAATATTAACATCATATAAAAATTATAATATTGTGATATATGTTTGAAAATGATGTTAAAATATTTTTATGAAAGAAATGGAGTAATATTGTATGTGAAACCTATATACAACAAAAATTTATTAAATTTAGATACAATTGGTTCGACACAAATGCACAATATGTATTTTGCTTATCATTCTTTTCATCACTTTAAAAATTTTTAAACGGATTTCCAGTTCTCAAATATAATCCGAACGACAAAAAAGACGTCTTCATTGGTAAGGCGTCAAAGCTGAAAATGGGATTAACATTTTACATACAATTTGACACAAATCCGTGCATCTCACTCGAACGATATACGTCTGTACATACGTCCTACTCTGTTCCACTAAATTGTTTAGACAAATAATCTGACACGATGCTCGTCTGGCCCCCGCTAACCAAATACGTTATGCACATTTGTCATAATAACTTTTTTGGACCATCGGATATTTGACCCGTTTCAAGTCGACCAGTATCGTTACGGTGTACAGACAACGACCAGTAAGGTGAATGTGGGACCGAGACGAGACGATATCCGAAACCGGTTATTAGGCTATATGTTCTTCTTAGATTAATACGAAAGTATGTTCTTAGGCTATGTTTGGTCTAGTGTCACCGGGCAATTGAGTGGGCTGCTGAATGATTTAGGATGACAGGTCCGAAGCACAGTTTAATGTTCTGTTTGTCACATCAATGGGAAGAGAATTATTTGTTAGAGGCGAACGTCTCTGTTTACTGTATTTATTTAAAGATTTCTGTTGATTTACTTGTATTTTAATGTGGTTACTTGGAGAACATGCATTTATAATAATTGACAATATTTGAAACTTGGATATATATATATATATATATATATATATTATATCTTTATAACTAAAATTATATATCATAAGATATAATAATTTTTTTAATATAGAATGCACAAAATATGAAGTTCAGAGTTTTTTTATAAATACATTTATTATTATGAAAATGCGAATTTCCCTATGTAAAGTTTGTTAAAACTAATTGAAATAAAGAAGCTATATACAGGATAGAAATATATATTTAAGGTTAATATTACGAACATTACACGAAATTATTAATATGTTAATTCTTTAAAAACTCAATAAAATCGGTTAAAAACCATGTCTCTGCTGCTATTTACATTTTTATTTGTTTGTAACTTTGGTTTGTGTTTAATATTTTGTAGACAGTTTCTAAATTCTTAACTGTATTCATTTTTCCAAAATTAAAATTTTTACTTTCTCGAGGATATCAACTTTACTAAAAAAATATGACCGCTACAATATATTAATACCCTGTTCTATAAATAATTCTAATGGATTTAATTTATTTTCTGTTTATTTATTTAAAATTCCTTCTAGTTATTTTTGAATTGTTCAGTCGAATATTTACTTTGAATTTAAGTCTAGCTATTGTTATAAATCCCGTTTCTAGTATTTTTTTTAATATTGAAAAATTCACAATTTCTCATTGTGATTCCATTCACTTATAAATAAATTAATACACTAAAAGATTTAATGCACAAACTGTGTCGTATTACTTTTTTTTAAGATTTAAAAATAATTTAAAAGATTAAACGTGTATTATGATGTAATTTTCTAAATTATTACCCGAATTTTATTACAATTATTCACATGTTAAAATTGCATTTTATAATCAGTCTAATTCAAAGAGGTCTTCATCATTTAAAATTTAATATGCTCTATTAAAAATATAATATGCATATAGCATCTATAATTATATATGGTTACAGTGTCATACACTTATTTTCTTCTGTATTATTTTATGATATCGCAATAGCCATTTGAAATTTATTTTAAAACTAATTTGGATTTGAATTTATCATTTAGATTTTAAATATTATTAATAATATGATTAAAACTGAGTACTTTAGAATAATTACATTTATTATTTATTATAAATTGATATTTATTTAGTTTCACAAATTGATTTATTAATTTTTTAAATATTTTCCTACCACTCCCACAATATTTATTTTATCAAGGTGTTCACATTGACACAGATGTCAGATTTCATTGGAGTAGCTAGAACAGTATTTCTTAATCGGTGTGTCATAACTGGATTACAGGTGTGCTCCGAGGTATTGATGGTTGTAATTTTTTATAGTGATAAAAAATTAAATTTATTTTTTTACAATCATTTAAACATTTATAACAGTTGAAAGTATATTTAAACGTTATATGTAAATTTAAATTTTCTCTATATTTTATCGATAGTGATTATTAAAAATTTGAAAATACTCGTACCATCGTTAAAGGTTACTATTTAGTGTTCTAATGAGGATCATGTAAGTCACATATGGGTTCGTTTCTTTTATGACTAGTTTTCCTTATTTTTAGATAGATCTCGAATTTAGAGAGATCTTGAATTCCAGTCGTTATTGAGTTATAGATCTACCTAAAGATGATGAAAGTCGAAACCTGTCGTAAAGAAGCGAACTTACAAGTTATCTGCAGAATTCAATTGAAACAATGGATCACAGGTGTGCAGGAGAAGAATGTAAGAAAGACTGTAATTTAGTCTTGAATAAGAATTGTGTTTTGTTATTCCAAGTAAAAAAATAATAAAAACAAAAGTAAAGTAAATATAAACAAGTAATTTTTATGAAAATAATCTCAAACTTTTCTTTAGTAATTGAAAAATCTTTAATCTGAAATTTTTATAAAAAATCAATATTTTGTTCTTTTCCCGTTCCATTCGCCTAGTGTGTTATGTAAATATTAGCTGTACAAATTAATTCGGTATCTTTTTTGTAAAAAATGAATATTTACGGAAAAAGAAAATACATTTTAAATCTTAAAAATATACCCCATTATATTATATAACGTTGTCTTGTCGAAAAAGATTGCTGCTTTGATTCTATGAAGTCATAATGTATTTTCGACCTTCTTCCATTGTTTTAGTACTTTTTGTATGTTTTATGCATCACAACACCTTTCCTCAAAAACGAACAAACCATTCCTCAGGCTTCGACAGCATTTTTTCAACTCGAATGTGAAAAGTATGTATTGCCTAATATGCTGCTTTTCGGACGCAATCGTGTTCACTACTGATTTGTAAGGTTATGCCAACTGCTTGGCTAAGATATGTAGTGTTTTTAAATATTCAATTTAACACTTCAAAATCCTAACTATGAAAACATATCTCTTTATAATATAAATACGATCCAGTAATGCTGCTGTTCCCGTGACTTTTATACATTTTTTGATTACTTGATACCAGTTATGTGGTCTCTATTCTGATTGGTTGAGATCAGTCACATGATATACGATTTCAGTATAAAATTGATAAGAAATTTATTCAAAATATTTTATTCATTGAAGCTGTAGAGTAAAATTATTGTTACACATTTTAACATTGTATTTTGTTATGCTAATTTTTATAAATTTTTTCAATAAAAATTTGACGGCTTACATTTTACGCTGATTATTTGTGTGTAAATGTGATAATTTCTGTTATTTGTTAGGGGGAAGTGAGCGTTAGCGAACAGGGGGCGAAGTTCCTCTGGCGTTTGGCGAGCGCAGCGAGTAGGGGGCGGATTTTCCTAGTTTTACCTTAAAACAGCTTCATAATTGATTCAATTTAAAGGCACAGAATTAATTGTTACACCTAATATGATTTTTTATGTATTCTATGACATGAAAAAGATTGAGAACCACTAAGATAGAATATACACAGATACATATGTTGAGGTTTTCGTATAAGACAGTTGTTTTCTTTTTAGATTTTCAGATAATTATATAACATACATGGATTCATATAGATGATAATTTACTTTAAATTTTTACAATTTTACTTAATTTAAGTAGTTAAATGACCTATATATAAAAATAAGGCGTAAATTCCTAGAATTTAAACCCACTTCTTTGACTAATAGTATTATAATTGATGGTTTTAAAGGAACTGTATATTTTTGCATAATTGATAATTTGACAAATGTTCATTATTTAATAAAATAAGCATTTGATAATATAAATAGACATGTGAATGATTTAGTGAATAGCAGTGAAAAAAATAAATTTAGAATTGCATAATTATGTAAATTAAAAGAAACTTAACGATAAATATTTTTAAAACAATGAAAATTAAAAAATGAAACCAATATATATATATATATATATATATATATATATATATATAAAGTATGTGTGTGTGTTTAAATATATTTAAAGTTGCTTGTTTGATACAGTTTTTTATATTTTACATTATTAAGTAATATCTTTGTATTTTTTGTATGTAATGGAATATAAGGACGGTATTATCAGTAGTGCATAGATATATTATATATTGTAAATGTATGAAAACTACTACAAATTTTATTTTTTGTAAAAATTCAATAGTAATATATTTTGTACATAGAAGTTAACAAACACTATCGAAAAATTCTAAATCAAGCCAACTTAAATGTTGTTTAGGTGAATATAGCCAAATTAATTTCCTGTTGAGATTTTCACGGATCAAATAACGATCAGCTTCAATTAATACACACTGGGATCAATAGGGATTAAAGGTTTATCCGTTTCAATCGAATCGACAGGACTGAAAATTACGTGATTTGAAATTTAGATAATGAAACTATTTGTTTAATTAACTTTTAACACAAGTAAGTAATTACTTTAAAGCTTCTGAAGGAAAAAAAATATTAGAATATTAGAATTTATGTCATTTAAGAAGTTTATTATTGTTCATAGTAACTAATTTAAGCAGATGGAATAAAAACAGGAAATAGTATAAAAGAATGAAATTAAAAATATTTAATAAATAATTTAATTTACAAATAAATTTAAAAAATCGTTATTATTGTTTTGAATCCATTATTGAAATTTAATACACACGAGATAAATTTAACGAATGAACATTATTCATAAAATTGTAGTTAGTTAATATTCTTAAAACTGATAATTGATTATCAGAGTGAAATAAGACAACAGTAAATTAACTTGACAAAATAAATATAGTGGATACTACTCATAAAATATAAGTCACTAACGATTTTATTCTATCAGATAATGAAATTAATCATATGATTTATTTCTCGTTTTATTCTAGTGATATAAGTTAATTAATTTGAAAAAAAATGTCAATTATTGACACTTTTAAGAGCTTGTTAATATTTTAGATTTAAAAAGCATATTGTTGTAATATTATGAGCAAGTAAATTAATATATAAAATGAAACTTTATTGTTTGCTTTGCGATTGAAATGAAAAAGAAACCGTGAAAATAAATAAATCACGCGCTAAATACAAACTTCCTAAAAGGAAGGAGGATTGTTAACGCCCGCATGATATTTACTAGTTCTTAAAATTTTCTCTAGATTGGAAGAAAACAAACAACCATTAATAGATATAAAGAGTGTAACAAAACAAAATATTATATTATTTATAAAAAAACATGGATAAATGAAAATAAAACATGGTTAGACAAAGAAAAAAAATATCTAAACACAAAAAAGTGAAACTGATTATTAAATAGAATTTAATAAGAATAACCGAAGAGCTAACTTATTATACAGTTTGTTTACTCTCAGTATGACAGTAAACAAGTAAAGTTTATTAAATATTTTTTTGATTAGTATGAAAATTAGTTACATTCTTAATTAAAGATACTACGTACAACAAATCAGAGGCAAAGTCACTATATTGATTAATAGTTCAATGTAGTAGACATTTGGATTTATTTAATAAATAAATCTAATTTAGTTAGTCAGAAAATTGGATTTTTTCAAAATCCTTCAAAAATTTTTAATCAAACAATAATCGATTTCCAATAATAACTTATTGAAAAATACTCGAATTTAAATATGCTATTAAAATATCAATCTTTTTATTGATCAGGATCCAATTAAACTAACAACCATTCAAAGCTATACTACATTCAATCTCATCAAAAAGACTATGTCGACTGTGTACTATATGTTGTTCGAAACGTTTCAAAAAGGACAAGGAAAAAGAAAAGAAACAAGATTTTGTTCAAAAGATTACTACGTACGGTTATACATTGAATCTTGTTTTGAAATCTACCACGAATTAAAGTTTTATTATTATTCTTTTTTTTAATTTATAATAACTTATTTGCAATATGTTTTCGGATATTTTACCTAAGCATTTTTTTAATCGTCTTTATGTTTGTATATAAAAAGGTTTTATAAATGCTATACATTCCTTTAATTTGATTCAAATATAAAACAATTTATTTATTTATTTGTATTTGTGGAAGTTGTGATTCAGATTTTTATTTTTGTAAAAATTATGTTACTGCAATGCATTAAGAGAGTGATGAAATTTGCTGTTATAAAAATAAATTGTTGTACTGGAGAGTGTATAAGATAGTTTTTGAATATAATTCATTAAATTTGATAGGTAAAAAAGATTTTTAATTTATTTTTGGATATTTATTCTATTTTTTTAAACTTAAAGCTTAAATGAAATCGTTGTTTTCTAATATTTTATTATTAATATATATATATATCATGTAAGAAGGTCATTCAATAAATTATTAACTTAAATTAAAGCAAGTAAGTTAATAAAGTGTATTTAATATGATACGTTTTTTTGCATTTGGTTATTTCTATTTGAGCTTATTTACTTTTTTTATCTTTTCAATTACAGTCATAATTTATAGTTCTTATTAAATTTTAGTATAATTTTATATTTTTTAAAGTAATTTTAAAGAAATTGACTAATATAATATTTCTATTTGCGACGAAAAGAGAACTTCTTTAAATAAATAAATAATAATTGAGTTTTCTATAGTTTCCATTTACACTTATATAAGGAATGAGATGTGTACCTATTATTAGAAATGTTTGTTTAGAAATATACATGTTCAATATTTAAGAATGAATTTAATTAATGTGAGAAAATAGGAAATAAATCTCACAAATTTTGTGTATAGTGGTAAGTAGAAAAAAATGGTCTTGTATTCCAGAAAAATAAGGATTTCTTTTATTGAAATTTATGCTAGATAAAATTATAGTTATGAAAAATCACTACTGTCATAAATTTTAGGAGACGTTAAAGAAATAATGATGAAGAAGTATGTTCAAAGGGTTATGTGATTTCATCCATGACAATAGTTCTGTTCAAAATACAAAAAAACTTGGACTGAAAAATAACACAAAAATCAACTATCCATTATAGAGCTTGCATTTGGAATTAGTGATTATGATCTATTTGAACAAACATATTTGCTTAAAAGAAAATACATAGGTAATGAACAATTAAATAAGAAGTTTTTGAATCATTTGATACTAAGAGTGAAATATTTATAACCGAAATTATTTTCTAGACTCTAAATAAAACGCTTTTTCAGACTTAATAGATGACTATATTCAAAATAAATAGTATTTTCCTGATTGAGTCCCGTTTTATTTTTGTTTTTCTTTATTCATGAAGATAATTTATTGAGTACCTTTCGTAGTAATAATGAATTATTTAATAATATAAATACGTTATAATTATTTTTTATAAATTAGATATGCATGAAAAAAAATCTGTTGGCTATAAAACGAATGCTGACTAAACCAAGAGTCAGTCCGAATATAAGCATGGTTTCAAAATTCCTAATATACATAATTTTATAATAATTATAAATAACTTCTATATTCGTTTCATTGTTCTTCTTTATACACAACCATATGAACGTACGCACACATGGTTGTGTATAAATAAATAACCAATAAACAAAATTTATTTCCATATAAAAAAAAGTCATAGACAACTTCTTCAGCTAACAATAAACTGAAACGTCACAACACACAAGCAACATACACGAAACAAAACAGAAGAAAAAGATGACCCCTGTGACCATGCATTGTCGCTTATGTCAACTGGTGTCGAAGTACTATAACAGCAGTCTGCGTGAATGAGAAAGAAAGAAGAACGAGTGGGGCGGCGACCCATCTGATAGACTAGCGGACAAACCAACATCTATAGATTCAGTTTGTGTCGGATACTCGTGGGAGTGATGTCGAACATTGCAGTCTAAAGATAGACTACATGGTCGCGTATTCGACGATCTCGCGTGTTTTGACAGCTCATGTGGCGTGATGGGATGCTCAGGATTTCGTTACGTGTGCAGAATGTAACACCAGAATGTGTTAGAGTGATCATTGTATTAATCGATACGTTTTAATTACATTTTGGCGAAAGGTCGTTTCTTTTTTTGGTTTGTTCCGAAAAAAGAACGTCCGAACGAAATTATTTTCAAAATAAAGTGAAGTAAATCTTACTGTTCATGGAAGAGTCTAATCGTTTTGTCAATGAATGTTTTAATAAATAGTGAAGAAATTTGTCAGTTGGTTTATTTACGGATAAACTGTTCAAGTTTAAATAGTTCTTCTCGAAAACAAATCTCTGACAGCTTGAAAATAACTACAAATAATTAAATTTATATATAATAAACAATATTGATGTTAAGACAGTTGAATTAAATCTTTTTTTAACAAATATCCATGAATAAATGTAAAAGTATTTACAGGAAACGTAGAAATACAGCTGAAACTAAAATACAAGAGTGTTATTTAAATGTGACATAGAGCGCGATAAAAAATATTTTGAAAGTGTCCGTCACAATGATTCAATTGTTGCGTTTTTGTAAATAAATGTAGATTTTGTAAAACAGGAACGCAAAATGAATGAAATTGACACGAATGTAATAGAAAATAATGAAAGCAGTGATCGGTTGTCAGTTGAAGAATCGAGTGACGATATTAAAAGAAACAATTTAAAAGAGATAACTTTTCGAAAACATGTAAACAGTATTGATAACACTGTAATGCAAGAAAGACTAGATGTCAATTCGAAACTAGTTCGTAGTGAATCATTCGTGAATGTCGAACGAGATAATTTTTTTCAAGATATTAATGAAATCGAGTTTTTCGAAAACCATGTCGAGATAGAACATGCAAGACACCACGATACACGACGTATCGATTGTCGTAAACAATGCGAAAGAGACGACGATGGCGTGGATTGTGTGGATTATATAAAAATGAGATCCAAATTGATTCTGCGAGATGATTCAGTCGAATTTCGAAATAAATCATTGTACTCTGTATGCAAAGATCTACTTGTTTCCGAGAACAATAGACAGTGTACTACAGCGAACGAGATGAAATGTGACAATGCAGTTTTAAAGGGCGCGTGTAAAAACACCGAATCATCTCAATGTGACAAGTATTCGCATAAAAGAGAACACACTTCGAAGACGTGTCGAATATTTCCTTCGCGTTTTTCGACGTTCCTCAATGCAACAACCGCCATTCTATTTTTGTTGTTCAGCGTGACCAGCAGCCAAGGTAATTAGTATATTGTTTATTTTGTTGCAGCACTTTACTCTTCTGCGAAAATAAATATACCTAGGCGACGATGGTTGAAAAAATAGACATCAGTCTCTTACGGAAAGCGTTTGCCGCGAAAATGATTTATTTATTTGTTTTGCCGAATATTTTTTCATCGCCTTTTTCATGTCCGAAATTTTAAATATGCGATTCCGTTCGTACGTTATTTTTTTAATGATTCATTGTTATTGAAGACGAGATATTTTTAAAAGTTGTTTAAACTCTACACATGTTCATTTCTAATTTCATTTTTTACCGTAACAACTTTTTTGACAAATAAAAAGGGAAACAGAACGAGAAACACATTCCAAAGTATGCTTCTGACAAGTATCTTTCTTTTGTATCGTTGTTTTGTAACATAAATTATAAAAAAAGACTTAATATGTGAAAAATATTTATTATTCTTCAAAAATGTCATAAACTGATTAAAAAAATCTCATAATAAAATTTATAAACTTACGAGTATTAAAGTACTTTTAATATTTTGATTTTTCGTCTAAGAATAAATTGATAATTATTTATTTTTCTATTTTTTATTCTTAAAAATTTAAATGAAACAATGATAATTTATTAAACAAATTTATAAGTACGTTTTAATTGTTTGTATTAATTGATTTAACTAATGCACTCTTCTATTAAGTTAATTTGTAATTTTCAAAATATTTCTTATTAAATAATTGTTTGATTTTATAACAAGTTTCTTCTTACTAATTTTAAGCTTTTTTTTAGTTAATGCCATTTAATCAATGTAAAATTGTTGTAATTCATGTATAATTGCCATTCGTTACCCTTATATTATTAAATATTTCCTTACTTTCTTCAGCTTTAAAAATGCATACTATTGAAATGCTATTTTTTTAGAATATCGAAAACTGTTTCGTTCTATATATTTTTTGGAAAAAAATAAAATATAATTTTTCGCTCTTTAATATTAATTTTTAATTAAATTTTATATCAGATACAAAGACAAATCTGAACAAGTGTTAAATATACATTTTAAATATTTTTCATATAATCATAAAATATCAAGAAAGTCATAGCATTATAAAAAAGTCCTTTATTTTTTATACAATTTAACTACCCATCCTTTCATAAAAGTATTAATATTCTTTTGTTTATGTATTATTTAAATTGATAAAATATTTAATTTTCATGTTTTTTATAACAATAATAAAAAAATGAATAATTTACAATTTAATAATAAATTTTTGAAAATATGCCGGATTTAAATAAGGTAATTAAATAAATATCTGAAATAACTATTAACTTTGTGTTAAATATTTTAAATTATAATTGAATATAAATCTTATAAAATCAATCATAATATTTTTTATATGTTCTAAAACATATTATTACAAATTAATTTTAAATAAGCAAAGAATTTAAAAGTGCATGAATATAATTTTCATATATATATATATATATATATATATATATATATATATATATATATATATATATATATGATTTTATTCTCTGTTTCATTTGAAAATTGCTGTTTGAATCTAATATTCGACTTGTGGAAATTACAGTAAATTTTAATCATAAAATTATTTTAAAAGAGTAAAACTTTTTAGTATAAAACCATTATTTATTCACAATTATTTCAAGGATTACATCAATGTAAAGAATGTACAATAAAACGCTTAGTATTACTCATAATAAGGTGTTTCTTACTACTGATTTATGTTTTTGTAGTGTAAAATCTGTTAGCTTTTATTTACTGTACGCTTTTATTAACATTCGCTGCACCTGAAACTGGTCCTATAAAAATAAAGCCAAATATAAACTTGCGTATAAAATTTTATTATTATCTTTAGTTATTAATTATATTTGAATGTATAAGGAAACGAGTATTAAACAATGTAATTATTTTTTTGTATAAAATAAATTCTAAATAAACGTTTTATAAAATATATAGAATCTGATCATTTCATTATAGTTAATACTCGTATATTACATTTGAATAAAATTGTGGTATTGGAACTAATAGACGTATAATATATATCACGAGTTCATAAACTATGATTCTTGAGCCATCCGTGACGTACAAGAATCTATAAAATTATACATAAGAGATTTATACATATAATTATGTACAGATTTTTTCAAGTATATACAAAAAGAAAAATTGATAAAATCAAGAGTATCATAAATATATATATATATATATATATATATATATATATATATATATATATATATACTATTTACAATTATTCCTTTGTAAATACTCAATATTGTTATAAAATATACAAAAAGTATTATAGTTAATTTAGAGTCTAGGCTAGTAGAAACAATTTCAGGTAAAAATCAATTTCATGTATCAAATGTTAACAAATATTAAAATTAAATTCTATATTAGTGTAGTATTATAATTCTTACTTTAAATAAATATTATTTAAATTAAAAATGATTTTTTCAAAATTTTAATTTCACATTTAAGACCAAATGTATACTTTTTTATTTTTTAACAATTTATTAATATTAATAAGATTATTAAATTTACTGACATTAATTTGTCTGAACTTTTATACATTTAACATTAAAAAAAATATTCTTGCTGTATATAGAATTTTATGGATTTTTTAATATGTGAGTTATATATTGTGCGACTTCGAAATGGTTTAATAATCGAGTAAACGGGCCTATCCGCAAATTTAAAAATACTACTATGTCGATGAAAAATGTTAAAAACGTACAATATGTACAATTAATAGCTTTTATTTCATAAATATTTTTTTCTCGCAAATAAAGATTTAATTTTTTTAATAAAAAATGTTCAATAAATGGTTATTAAATATTTTTGATTGTAATTTTGCTAATTTCTATGATAATGTCGTTTCCAGAGAGCAAAAGGACAGAAAAATCTAAAAAATATATCTCTCATTTTGGCGTTCTAAAAATGATGGCATTCGAGCAAGATACACATAATCAAAAAATCAAAAATGATCAATACATTTGTGAAGCATGTTTAATCAAAAATTTTCTGTGGTTTATGGAGTGAAAATATAATTAAATTGTCAAAGTTGCTTTAACCCCAATCTCAGAACTGTATTGTGTTGTAATAACTTATAAATTAAGTTTTTTTTAAAAAAACAGTAAATTTAAGAATTAATTTATTAATGTTCAAAATTAACTTCATTACAAAACAAATAATTTTTTTCTTATCAAAAAGAATCAATTATAGAACATTTTTTATTAGGAAAAGGTTCATCATCATACCAATTTTGTGTTTACTTGAAATTACTTTCATTTATAATATTTACTGTATTGTTTTAATTCAGGTCTATATTTTCAAAAAAATCTATAGTTTTCCTGCTATGATAAAAAAGAAAAATGAAAGTAAAGTTTGTATTTAATATGCAAAACTATGTCTCTAAGAAATTTAAATTTATTTATAAAATTAAATCTTCCATATGAAGCGATACTGCCTCCCTTGAAATCTCTGATTTAAATATTATCGTGTAACATATTTAATGTAATTGTCTAATTATTTTAATAAATTAGCTATTTTTGATAATCCGGACGTAAATTTTAAGTATTAATTGTTTGTAAAATCTTAATTTAATTATTCATTAAATATATATATATATATATATATATATATATATATATATATATATATATATATATATATATATATATATGATGATTTTAATTTGAGATTAAGAATGAAAACATCTTTTTTGAAAAGAAAAAAACAATGAACCTTTTATTAAAGAACTGTGCTAAATTTTTATAATATTAGAATAAAAAGTATATTTTTAATTGCCTTTATTTAATAAATTGAATTATTTATAAGTTGTGTTTATAAAAACTAACGTGCAAAAATACATGCATGATTCTTATATGAGAATTCTAGGAATTTTAATATTTTCATTGATAAAAAGATGTGTGCTTCTTAAACAGTTACGTTATTTTTTAATTCAGACAAATTCAAAAGATGAAAAGTAAATAAAATTAACAAGACTCCATTTTTTGTGTTAATAAAATTACATGTACTGTAAATTTTGTAAACTTATTTTAAATAAACAAATTTTAAATGAAATTAAATTTCATAAACTTCTCTTCTTCAAAACACAATTTTAATACTGTGTTCTGAAGAAGATGAATCATCTTTATTACAAGTATTTTATGCATGCTTCTTAAAAAGATAAGTAGAGTAGAAAAACGCACTTTCAAGTTTTGCAAACCGCAACACATTAATCATTTTTTAACACGTAGATGAAATTAGTGACCCAGTTCTGACCACGAATGTGCACTTTTATCACATAAAAAGGTTATTTCGACTGAATTTGTCAAACAAATTTGCACGGAACTTCTCATTTACAACAAATTATTTGATTTTATTACATGTTAATGTAATTGCATTTATAAAAACACTTTAAATGTACAAAACTAAGTTATTAAATATAAAAATATTTTGCGAAGTGTAACGTCTTTAAGTTTACTTTATATATTTCACCTTATAACATATGGAATATGGTAATGCTAATTAAAAAATGTAAATAATTTCCTAGCTAATATTTACCATAGATTTTCATAATTGGATTTTTTTTATTATTGATTTAAAAAAAAATAACTTCTACTTGAAACCTGTAATTATAATTTCGTTAATTACTGGTTGTAAACTTTTTTCTCTTATGCTTCAAGACTACTTTTTTATTAGTTACTCTTGCTTACCATACATATTAAAATTGAAATTTTCATTTAAATTATAAAATCGCCGAATGTTTTGAAACTTTGTTGTAAACTTGTTCCGTTTAATATATTTAAAAATCTAATCCGTTATAAAATTATATATATATATATATATATCATATTATATTATAGGAAAAGGAAAATTATTATTTGATCACCTGAAGTACTTATATTTACATGGATGTTAATGTTTGTGTTATTGTTTATTGAAGTATATCAATAGAATTACATTTATAGGAGAAATAAAATTAAATCCATTAGTATAATTAATTGAAGTTGTATTTTCCTGTTGATATAATACATGTATGTTTTATCATCAGGTGCGGTGAAAAGATTAAAAATAAATACCGACTAAATTGATAATTGGTTTTATTCGGATAACATTTCAATGTCCTTTTAATTATCAAAGGAAAATATAGGTTTTATATATGTTTCATGCAATTGATTTTATACGACTTTATTGTCGATATTTTATGTATTGAAAAAGCGTTTGTAATTTTATATTTTACTTTGATCTTCATCTAAAGGTTAAAAAACTAAACTTGTTTACAATTTTGAAAAATCCTAATAATTATATTTATCTTATTATATTTTATTTTTTTATATATCAGTAGTTAAACTTCCACGCTAGTAAACTTTATTTGCACAAATTATTTTTCCACCTCACAATCACAACAAAATGGTCTAATAAATCATTATTGATCATCTCCATATCGTGGATATACAGAAAAATCTCGATTATTCTGAAGATATTTTTTTATCTTGGCCCTTTGAAGATGATTGCATCGCTAGCGAAATACTCATAAGCAACAATCATAAATGATCAATAATAATTTATTAAACAGTTTCGACCAGAAATGTTTGTTGTTAATAATTCATTTTCGACATTTAAGATAATATTATCAAAATGTGATTATCTTAGATTCTTAATATAATTTTGCAGGAGAATCCGAAATGAAATTTCAACTATCATTTTCGATTAAAATATGATTAATCAGCGTGTTTATATCTTTTTTCAATTTATTAGTTTGGTAGAAAAATAATTGCTGTTTATAATCCTCAAATTCATATACATTTTTCTATTTTTTGATTTTCTTAACTGTTTTAAGTGGTCCAGAACTGTTAGATGACTAACTCTTAACTTTTGTGCAATCTCTCGAATTGTTGTGCGTGATTCTCATTCAACTAACGCCTTCAGTTGGTCGTTATAAGCTGTAGGACACCCGCAACCTTTTGCATCTTCAAGACTCTTGTTGAAATTTTTGGAACCACCATTGCACCGCACGTTATTTAACAGTACCACACCAAAAGCATCATTTAGTTTACGAGCAGTTTCTGCTGCTTTACTACCTCTTTTGAACTCATACAAAAAATTGGTTTTATTTACTTCTTTTCCATCTTTAATTCAATAGCCCAATTTGAAGAAAAATTAATAATAAAGTAAAGTTGATGTTACCAAAATACAGACAGAAAAATGCACTTTAAAATAATATTAACATGAGCACTATGAATTGTGACACTTTCATTGAAAAAAGTTAAGATTAGAATTGAGAAAACAAAAATCACAATTATTTTCCTAGCAACCTAATATAATGAATAGAAACTATTTTAAAATATATACAAACATTAATTTATGATATTCTAAAAAGCTATCTTTCTAATTGAACATTTTTATGATTGAAAATGTTCAATAAACATTATTGATCAGTTTGAATGTTTCTCTTAAAAATTGTTTTGGTATTTTAATAATTATCTATAAAAGTAATTAATTGTGATTTTCAATTTTAAGTTTTCAAAAAGGTAAATATTTTTTTGTCTAAAAATCGTTTTTTGAGTAAGATTTAGACACACCTATATGAGACTATAATAAGACCCGACATTGAGTTTTGAAAACAAAAAATAAAAATATATATATAATGATTAAAATTATATTTTTTTCATAGATGCTCTTTTTGCTGTCTATGATATCAACTTGTGTTAGAATTTATAAATAGTGATATATAACTATAGTGCTCTCTATGTATACTGTCCTGGTGGTCTTCGTTCTTTTGATTCATTCGATATTCTTTAAAAACAACTAGAACAATGTAGCAACGAGATCACAGATATAAAAACATACAATTTTAATTTTATAATACTATATTTTCTCTACTCTTATAGAAGATATAGTTGTAAACGTTAACAATCCGTCAAATTCTTGAACTTTTTTTTAAAAGGAATCTACTCGATATGTCAGTATCAAATTTGAAACATGTTTTTATTTGTGTTAAAAGAAATATATACTAATTTTTATATGCATACATATCCATAAACAGAAGTTTATTATTAGCTTTGACGAATGACGCTGCACAATTTTTGTTGTTGTCAGTTAATAGGATATTTGCACTTCCAGTCATCCCAACCAAAAAAAAGTCAAATGGATTCTTTTTTATATAAACTTATCTACAGCAGGTATTACTTTTTAACATTTTTTAAGTTATCTTTTTATCAAAATTGATTACGGTTTTCTTTAAATTTGTATATATATATATATATAATTACTGTCCTCCTGCAATAAACGGATTTTTATTTTATATGGAGGCAAAATTTCAAGTTGATAGAATTATCTGTTTTTGAGATATTATGTAAACCGGATTGAAAAATGCAGTTAAAAAAACCTAAATATCAAGTATAGTTCTGAAGAGATTTAACATATTTTGTAAACATATTCCAAACCAGTTAAATTTTTCAGTGTACATATTGGAAACATTCTAACTTCATTGCAACGGAAAAATTGAATAATTGAGAATAACTAATTTTTGGTTGGAATGACATTTGCTTGAAAATTCATTGAACTCTTTTTCAATAAAGGTTTTTTCAATCAAAATCACTAGATTATAAAGAGCACATAACTTTCTATAATTTTTAAAATTTCAACAAATCTCTTTATAAACAAATTGTCAAAACCTTAAACTTTATACATATATATATATATATATATAAGAAGTTGATTTCTTTAACCCGACAAATGAAACTGTCGGTTTAAATTTTCAAAAAAATTTATTCTTACTATAATTTCCCTTCAATTCCACTTTTCATTTTGTTTTATAATTTTTATTGATTTTTACAATTGTTTTCTTATTTCAGAAATTATGGAGGTACTTATTTTGATAAGATCCGATGTGTATACTTAGATTAAATTTGAATAAATGAGCCAGTCATTAGTTTATTGTACTGGTTACTCGTTTTCCTTGCTTATTAATAACTATTTGTCTATTTTGCCATTTAATATATTTCCACTTTTACCACAATTTTTTTCATGTACATTTTTAGTTATGTATTTTTTTAAAAATTTTTATTATCATTTTCAAGAAATAAAAGAACTATTAAAGAAAAATTTACGACTCTTTATGTTTAGTCATAAATATTTTGATCAGTTAACATAATTAATTGGACAAATTATCTCACATTAGTAACCAGCTATTCGGCGCCCACTGCCTTTTAAACGATTTCTTCCCACTTATTTTCCTAACAGATATAAACAATATACCTGAATAAACATATATTTATCTTTATATATATATATGTATGTATATGTGTGTGTGTGTGTATGATTGAGTGTTCGTATTAAAGTTAAAAATGATTTTTTTAATAGGAGAAATTTGAATCATATTCAATAATAATTGCGCAGAAATAAAAATAGAATTTAATAATTAATTTTTTTTATTAATAAATAAGTTATTTTTCAAATTTATATCCTTGCAAGACACACAAAAATTCAACAATAAATTGTAAATAGAAATATTTTTTTGTATTTAAACATTTATCAATTCAATCTTTTTTCATATTTTCGAAAAAAAACGTTTTGTGTTTTTTTACCTACAAAAGCTTTTTTCATACTTATTTTTGGCGAGTAAAGGATTCTTTTATGTATTATATATATATATATATACACATACATACATACATACTTAAAAATGAATTCTTTTCATGTCAGACATATATTTGATCTAAAATTACTCATATTTAGCGAGTTTCGACAGACTGCGGCGTATTTGATATTCTTGTTAACGACGTCTCAAAAAAGCCCCGTAACCCGACGGCATTCAACAAGTTTTAGTCTCCTCTTTTGAAATAAGCTACGTCGCGACGCGACTTGGAACATAATCACCGTTTCGTTTGATTTCACATCTGTCAAAATCTCGCTTCGGGTGTGAAATGACGACAACACGTTGTAGTTGTGATGCACCTGTCAAAGAGCGTGTATTCTTGTTGAGTAAATATTTTGATGCCATCTGTGTTTATACGCTCCAGTTACCTCATACTGAGGCGTTGATGTGAAAAATATGAAGGAACATCACACACACACGCGTCCTAATACATAGAAAGTATGGTTGTATGACTGTACAATGTCTGCAATCAGTGCATTAAATATTGATTCAGAAAATTGAAACTTTAATTAAATATTTATTCATTGTTTAAGGCCGATAAGAAAAATAATAAGAAATAAAAAAGTTGCTTTTATAAGTCATTGAAAATAAAGAAAAAAGTAATTGTCTGATGAAGATCTTAAAAATTCATTAAGTGTCTGTTATTCTTTTTGACTTTGAATGCTTACTTGCTAAGTCAGTAACAAGTTCAATGAATTGGAATAGCGTTCTTATTCAAGTGCAATAGCAGTCATAATTAATAAATGCTTTTGAGTCAGATAAGAAATATTTATATATTATTATTGAGAATATAAACAGTAGATTGATATGATTTGTAATTTCAAATATTAGATTCAGTAACAATGTAACGTCGAGATATAATTATATTTTGCTTTATTATTTATTTGTAAAAATAGTATTATATTTGAATTAAAATCATATTGATGCATATTATAATAATATTATATTGCTTTATTAATATATAATAATTTAGAATCGTATGTGACCACATTTTCATGACAAACAATTAAAATTAGATTTGCAGGTGAAACTATGAAACTATTTCAAAATATCTTATATAAATTATTTATTATAATTATTTAAGAAATTATTAGAACAATCACTATATATTTTTTCCAATACATTTATCACAAATCACATTGAAACATTATCATTTAAAACGTAATTTTACTATTACAATAAAACTTTTCTGATGTGATGGCACTTAGCAAATCTTCCATATATCGTATTGTCACAGCATTTAGAGAAGGAGGCTCGGTTGTTGCACGAAAGCGGATTTACAGCAAACGACTACTGACAGAAAATGAAATGAGGAAATCCGCATCGTAATTTCTCGTAAACAGAATATCACTATTTGAAGACAGTTTTAACGATTGAAGGTGAATTTATTGCTGTTCAGATATTCATATTACTATTTATAAAATCAACTTTTTCTGATTTAATGGATTATCATTAATAGTTATTATTATTATTTAAAAAAAAAATAACTAAAATTCTGTCAGTGTTTTTAATAATAATAATTTATACTACGAATGTAGATTTTTATTAGCTAGTCTGTTTTTACATATGAAATATTTTTAATATTAAAATATTTATATAACAAGATCCATTTAAAATACCATATCGTTTCGGGAATATAGTGAATTTTTACAAATGGTACTCATAGGATTTTGAAAATAGGCACATCTTATTTTAAAAGTTTCAGCATTTTTGACTGAGTATTTTCTGAAATTCTTGCTCTTTTATGTTTATACACAATTTTCTTTTGAGTTTTTTTCGAATCATAAGCCGGTGCTTATTTTATCGAGATTTAATGTATTATTTACATACTCGAAATAGAGATGTTTTACTGAATAATATATTTTGACTTAAAATATTATTTTGGAATGATTTATAATTAATAAAAATACAACATTCTGTGTTTGATTTTAACTGTTCGGAATATTTGTGAATATAAGACATTTTAATAGAAATTTTCAATCACAAAGCTAATTTATTTTAAATTCACTGTACTAGATGTTGAAACTTTTGACATTTAATATTCTTAATAGTATAAGATACATTCATAGATTGAGTGAAAATCAGTATAAATTTTGTTTGATTTTTTCTATTATCTCCATATTTTAAGGTTTTATTGGGTCATTTCATAAGTAATGCGGTTTTTTAAAATAAGGTTGAACAGGGTTGTTAAACTCTTCTCTGCCAAACCACTAGCTTTGTGTAAATAGACCAAACTGTAGATGCTGGTAGAGTAGAAGTATAGAAATAAAATAGGATAGTATACTCTACCGCTTACTATCCTAATGTAAACCACCTTACACTTATGGGCGGCCCAATAGTTTTTTTTTTACGAAAATAGATCTTCGGAATTCAAGTAGAATTTACAAAATGCAAAAGCATGACTTTATCGGAAATATCACTCTGTGCTGTATATAATATGTAAACAAAGGATTTAATGAAAATTGATAGCTTGTAAAACACAATAATAATTATATATAGGACAATATGAGTTCTGTTAGGCTATGAGAATTTTTATTCTTATTTTGTGCGAATGTATGAGGCCAAAATAAAAGTTTTGAAGTGAGTGAATCTGCTTCATATACAATATAAAATTGTTTAAAGAATAAAAACATGCTGAATTTATCACAAATTGATATTAGATAAGCATTAATGTTTTTGAACGTCGCATCACTTGGATCTTCAGTTTAAACACCTTCCATTAATATATGTTTTTATATATAAATGTTTTTTTTTATTTTTTCAACGAATGTCACATTTGTTTAATTAAAATCAATACCAGTAATATAATAAATTAAATTAAATTTAAAAATTACTTTATAAGAAGTATATCGAAAACAGTAGGTTTCTGTCTAAAAACGAAACTACGCTAATACGAAAAGCTGATCTGTTAAGCGAACACATTATTTAATTTCAAGCGATTCATTATTTAAGCTTTCGATAGTGTACAATTAACAAGACACATACACTTCATGTACATTCCAGCATGTTGGAATAAGCATAACCGTCATTATTATCAGTCGAGCACGATCTCGAGTCTCATTACCACTTGTCTCACAACTTAACTACGAGTGTGTACTAAAAGTAGTATGCAAATGTACATGCATTTACGACGTGTACTTTTTTATAACCGATCAACAAAGTGACTATTCTAATTTTGAAACAGTAATAACGACTACTTATTTCGTAAACTGATTATAACATTTTTTATTTTACATCCGAATCGCCATATTTGGAACTATTTCCTTATAGAGTCTCATTTTTTAGATGTATTAAATATTTCGACCTTCTATTATATACAGTATATTGACAATCATGATTTTTTTGAATTTAAATGATCAAGCGTCAAAATTGAACATATTTTTTTCATATTTTCCACAATTATCAATACGGACTTGCCATTGTATAAAGTAATTTAATCTGAATACAATTTTATGGCATGTGTTTACATAAGAAAGTAATAGGCTAAAATGTTTAGAGAATAGTGTACCAAATATATACATACACACATTCATACATACATATATACATACACACACACTAATATATATATATATATATATGTATATATATATATATATATATATATATATATATATATTGATGTTACAGATGTTAAACAATGTATATATACATATGTATGTTTGCTTGTTAAATAAATGTACAGAACATTTCCCAATGAGTAAATAATTAGTTCTTAAAGTAAAAAATATGTATTTAAAAATCACATGTCAGTCAATTTGAAAAAAAAGAAAACGGACGTGGTTTGCTGTTTAGATCAACTTACTTACAAAGCAATTAAAAAAAGTAATGCCTACAATTCTTGTAGGTATTACTTCTTCTTCTGCTCTTAAATCGATTTTAATTTGCAAAAATACATTTGAAGATTTATATATATATATATATATACTTTTTTCCTGTATTGCTAGCTGAAAGATACCCTGGCTTTAGAACAAATGCGCGCTGTCAAAAACCATTGAGCGATGACAGCGCTGTTTTGATGAATTAATCGTGCGTCATTTGTTGTACGATCTGAATCGGTAAGACGGCAGCTGTTTAACCAACCGCGTATGTGTATATGTTTATGACTAAATAAATAAATTAATTCGTGACATGTAATTATCTATTCGTTAATTTTCGTATGGTATTTATTTATGTACGTATCTTAATTGTTGCGTTTTTTTTTCACTGCATATTTTGAAACATCGTTTAATATTCGTCATAAAAAATGCCTTTAAAATTCTCATATGTTTGTTAATCAGTGATTCTTTTTTATTTAATAATTGTTTTGTGCATAGTCGTAGTGGTTTCCAGTTTTTTCGGTGTGCATGCAAGAGAATTCGGTAAGAATTTAAAATAATTGTTAGCAATTATAACAGCATGTTCATAAAAATGAACGTAATTGAGTTTTTCTTTACTATAGGACGTATATTGAATATGATTGAAAATTTTGCGAATTTTATATATAGTTTTATAAGAATTAATAGTATTTTATATCACATTCAGAATACTAGTATGTTTCATTTATATAAGAAATCTAATGGCACTTTAATGTATTGAAATAATATTAAAACTATTAGATTGGTGCAAAAATAATTGCGGTTTTTACGTATCAAGTATAAAGACGCATATATTAGTTAAAATTTATATTTATGAATCAAAATAAAGACCATTGGCCTGCACAAATTTCTCCCAACGGGAAACAAGATTGTTTATTCCTACAAGATAGAATTGTGGAGACCTGGAATTAACGAACTCACCGAAAGCGCTTTGAGCTGATGCTTCATCTTTGAAAACCTTCTCTCGTAGGAAAACACTTAAATATTTAAAAAAATGATAATCTATCGGAGACAAGTCCGGAGAATAAGGTGGGTGAGGTAAGGTTTTATAACCCAGTTCATTTAATTTTTTTAAAGTCATTTGTCAGACGTATGGTCGGGCTTTGTAGTGAAGAAGAATTGGTTTTCTTCGATTGACTAATGCAGGCCGTAAATGATGCAACTACTCATGCATTTTTTTCAATTTCCTGACAATATTTTTCTGCTGTTATTGTTTCACTAGGATTTAAGAAGTTGTAATGAATTGTGTGTGTTCCAATTTACAGTCAAACAACAAAATCGCGCGAATTTGCTTTTTTCCATGACTAATTTAAGAGGTTATATCCAACAATACTAAAGAATGGAAACAACAGACATTAGCTGAAATCAGTAGTGCTAATTTAATTGTTTACAATGATGTATCTCATGACTATAAAAAAGATAACTGTAACTAAAAAAATCCCCGCTAAACGTTCAATGATATAAACCGCAATTATTTTTACACCAATCTAATATCTATCAAGTTATGTCGAGTAAAATTTGTAACTTTCATTGAATATTTTATTCATATTTGTGAAATAATAATGCTAACAATTTAATTCAATTTTTACAAATACAAATTGTATTGTTTTATTAATTGCAATTACTGAATTGTATGTAAAGAAATATCAGATTTATATTGTCTTAGTTATTTTAGACAAGCATCGATGTTTATATTTTACTAATTGTTTTCAGTGGAATGAGCTTTATTGTAATGTTAGAATCCATTCACAGGATGCTTTAAGTGAATGCGCTTTTTTTAAGATAAATAATTATTTTCCTATCGGATGAATGGGGATATAAATGAAAAAGGCATTATTCATTGTTCTTGGTTACACGAAAAATTGTTGTCTTCTCTGTTTTCGTTTTTAATTAGTTTTTGTATTATTTGTTATTAATTTGAGAATAATTGATAAATACTATAAGAAAAATGAAAAATGTTCACGTATTGTGAATGAAAACAACAAAGTATTGTGAATGAAAACGTGAGAATAACGTTTAGATACACATTAATACACGTATCACGTTTGCGGAGCTTCACTTTATTGAAAAAAAACACACACACAACTAAAAGCTTGTTGTTATGAAAGCTGTGCTTTTGTTTGTGATATAAATCTATTACAAAACTTTCTAAATGAAACATAACGTGAAAAGTAGATCCGTTTCTTATGATAAACACAACGCAATAAAAAGAGATAACCAGCTGTTTACTCGAAAAATTGCGACTAAGAAACAAAAAAAAAGAAAAGAACGTTACTAGATTATAAAAGACACATAAAATGACAATATATGAAAACCGTGCTGAATAAAATTTCTAGTTTATTAACCTCGTTAGATTCGTGTATTTATATTGTGTTCTAGACATTATTATTTTATCATTCGGAATTTTTTTTTCGAAATTCAAACAAGCACATAAATAAACAATAAGGTTTATCAGAGAATGATTTCATGACTATTAATAGATACAGATGTACATTCGATTGATTATGGAGTGAAACTGCTGATCAAGCTACCAGTTCATGGAATATATTATTCATATTTATTTACATTTATATTTTATTTGTATATTATCAAACGTCACATTTCCATAACTAGATATCATCGATGCTTCTCGACTATGACAACTGAAGCATAGAGGTGTAACTTACGACATGGGAATATAGATAAATATTATTTTATTTTCATGCATGCACATATTAAATGTACATTTGTGTGAGTGTTTTTTTTTTTATGAATTTTATATCCAATTTTACATATGGTCAAATATTTTTATTATTTCTTTTTTATGTAGACAACTTCGAAACAGTTTTTTTTATATGTAATTCAATTTATATAAGTAACGTTTTATACATCGTCCTCTGCATTTTTATTATTGTGCTTTTTTGCATATTTATGACTTGGATAATATTTAAAAACATTAATATAATCTAGGAATTTTATACATTTTTTAAAAAAGAGGCAATTGTACGTTGATCCATAGATTATTACTTGTTTCTACGAAAACGTCCATTTCCGTATACAAAACGCATTCATGTTTTTCAAAATAATGTGTTTTCGTCTTGTTATTAATAATAATGTCATTTTTTAATGATTTGTATCTTGCTTTGTGTTCATTGTTACTGATTTTAGCTCAAAACAATTAACAAAAATATTAAATGTGTAAAATTTGTTTTTCATTTTAAAAAGAATTAATCATAGAATAAAATTTGTGAATATAGGCACGAGCATCTCTATGAAAGACTGAATATTCACCAAGTAGCTTTTTAAAATTTTCTGCTTTAATCTGTAAAATATTATTTTCATAAAAGGAGGAAGTTATTCTATATTTAAATTCCTTTTATGGTAGATATATCTCAAATGATTTAAATATTCAAACTAGAGATTTTAATAATGTACGGATAATTACTTATCTCAAACATCTACGAAATATTACTATTTATGAAAATTAATTCTTTAGAGTGCAGTTCTTTGAATAACTATTTTTCTCCATATTTATTACTAAATATTTGTCATTATGGTAAGAGTGCTAGAAAAAGATATTTTTCATTACGTGTATTAAAGTGTTCACTCAACAAAATATAAAATAATGATCATATAACTTCTCTAATTTAAATGAAGTGATGTATTCGCACGACTCAAAGGCTGTAAATTGCACATTTATGATGATTTTTTCCAATTATTAATATTGACCTTCATAAACATGATTTTCAGCAATTACTTTGTCTTATTCAAAATGTAGTATTTATTTTCAATTTGTTGAAATATCTGAATTGTAATACTAGTTATGACTTAAAAAATAAAATTTGCAATAAAAAAAATATAAAAAAGGATATATAATAAAACATAATTCAACCTTAACCATTGACAAGATAAAAAAATACATTTAGGTACTTTCAATTTCACCTATTAAGAATATATTTAATAAAACTGTTTATTAATTTTTAAACAACGATGTTTAAATTTTTGAATGTTACTAAATTCGAAAAATTAAACTAAACTAGTTTGAAGAACTATTTTTTCTGTAACAACTAAAAATATATCAGTGTTAAAGGCAAAAATAGTAACTAGATACATTTGAAATTTGGTGGTAAAATAACGAATCTGGAAATGTATCGTTATTTATCATTAACAATAATGCATAATTTATTTAGCTTATTTTCAGTATAAGTATTAAAAAAAAATTTTTTATTGAAATTGATGAGTTACTTTTTCTTTTAATATTATTGATTTACAGATTTCTTTTATCTATTTAGAATATTACATCACCCGTTTGATGAATTAATGGAAATATTCTCACACTTTTCAAAAAAACTGCTTACTAGTAAATTTCATTAAATTTATCTGAAAGTCAGCAATGATTTTTGACTCATTCAATAACTATTTTATATTGTGATACACGTATTGATTTATACATTAAAAATATATCTATATTCAATACATGCATTACCAATCAATTCAGTTGATCTTATACAAGAGAACTTGTTAAGTTTCTCATCAAGAAGTTCTGTTTGATTTTCATTTTGTACACAGCTTCCACGATTTGATCCAACCTACCTACTGTGCTGTTTAGTTTTAACTGATTTAATCACACTTCGTACATTATGTAAACACTACACGGCTCTATTTGCTGATCTGTTAGTGAGAATGTATTTAAGTTTCGCATATCAAAAGGACTCACCACTGATATATCTTAAATGTATGGTTCTTGACACCGGATATTTGTAATTTAATTGTGATTAATGCGTTGATTTTAAGAAAAACGTGACTTAAAAAATTTAAATACAACATTAATTTATTGGTTACTAATATGTACATGATGTTACCGCGTAATTTTATAGCTAAAACTCGGATTCGTTTACTTACATCAATTAATCATAATAAAAGATTTACTCCATATGGAGTAACAAATTTAAAAATACGATTTTAATTTGTATATATTTTAAAATTGATTGTAGACTAGATATTATATATACAGTTATTTAGAAATTACACATTTTTGATCTTGATATTATTAATTTGTACTAATGTGTAAATATTAATATCAGATCATTTTGATCCTCAGATGTCCTGAAAATTACTTTCAGTTTTTAAATTGTGACTGATTCTTATCTAAAAGAGATAATAAAATATTCTTTTAAGCGAATTAAAGTTTCTTTATTATTATTATCAACTTTATATAAAAATTAATGTTTTGTTTCAATGTTAGAGTTTAAGGTAGGTTCTAACATAGTGCACAAACTTGTGTATTCTTTTCAGTGTATTTTCAACACATTTTCTTAAGAAATTACTTGATACTAATGAAAAATATCAAGAATTCTCTTTCAAGAACGAGTTATTCTGTTAATTCATAAATTGCAAAAGAACGTTCTGATCAAAAATGTTTAATGGACGATCATTGATCATTTTTAATTCTTTTTTTCTATACACGTTGACGATGTTGCCATCATAATAAAAATGATAAGGTACAGAAAAATATTCATTAAGCAGATTTTTATGTACTTTATCCATAATTGTATTGATAACGAATTGCACATAAGCTACAATTAAAAATAATCAATGATCACATTTTTGGCCAGAAAAAAATTTGTGGGATGACAGAATGACTGAATTTAGCTACAGTTCCAGAACTGTATGGTGATAATGAATTTTATCTTTAAATTGATAAATAGTACTTGGGGTTAGTTTGTAAAATTTTACGTTCGCTGAAATATAAAAAAGCAATTATATATAGTTAAATTTGAACTTTTCAGACTATTCGGTTAGCGCTCGATGGTATATTGCCTTTTTGGAGAAGTGATTATTAAACTAAGCTTGGACAATTAACCAAAATCTGATGGAGCTTAATCTTGAGGAAAAATAGTTTTTCAGAATTTTTCTACACAGAAATTATTGGCCATGTAAAATTTTAAATTGTCATCTCTAAATCGTAGCTAAAATTAATATCAAGCTAAGTTTTATAACAATTTTTTATTGTTGACTTGTAACAGAATTAATATTAATTAATCTTCAGTTCTCTTAAAACATTTTAGTATCTCATTTCGTTTAGAATAAATAACAGTTTTCTTTCATTCACAAAAATAGAAATTAATGTTTGATTAAAATTTTAAATTGTCATTTTTAAATATTCGTAGCTGTTTTATAATAATTTTTTATTGTTCACTTGTAACAGAAATAGTGTTAATTAATCTTTAGTTCTCTTAAAACATTTTAGTATCTCATTTCGTTTAGAATAAATAACAACAACATTTTTTTTCATTTACAAAAATAGAAATTAATTTTTCAGACATTCTGTATATTAGGTATGGATAGTATGTGGCCAGATGTTTTGGTCACTCGTGTGCTATTTTTAAGTTGTCATTGATTTTTTTTGTCTAATATATCTGTTGAATATTTTTTGAACCAATTATTTGAATAGTGGCATCAGAAGCATGGAAGATATATTCATACTAAGCGTGGTAGAGTTAAGATTGTGAGCTTAAGAGAGTGAAAACCTAATAAAGTTTTTACGCAAGTATTTGTGGCTTCCCAAATGTAACTTCATAGTGTGGAACACATTGTTTCGGTTCTTTCGTTCATAAGACGAAGAATGTTTGTATTGATCAATGTGTCCCTACTGTTACATTTTCTGGTATTATAAAAGCTTCTGTCGAAAAAATTATATCTTAGTATCAAGGATGTTGTAAAAGGGCTTAATGGTTTCTATGCAAGATTTTTTCTTAAAAAAATAGTAAAACTTTTGATAGAAGTATTATATAGTGTTAAAAAAAGTTTTAAATACGAATTACAAATTAATACACACATACACACACACACACACATATATATATATATATATATGAATTTTATTAAAATTATAATAAAACAGACATAAAGAAATTATCGAAACAAATTTAATAAAATTTTATTGTTTAATTTGTCGTTGAATTCAAAAATTAAAACTTGTACACGTTTTTATACAATACACGAGTATAATTAATTATTAAGTTACTGATTTCTACTAATCAAAAATAAATATATTTGCCTCAATGTATTTTTTAATGATATCTGTTATCACCATTTAATGACATGATTAGTAGAGACATACGTCAAAAGTTCAAGGATTTTTCAATTGAAAAATTCGAGATAAAATGTTAAGTCAAATATTTCGACGATCTTTTAACGAGAATTAATCAATCCATTTGTTGGGATCGGTTTTAATAACAATTTATTTAATAACATATTTATAAAAAACAATTATTATATACTTGACTGTTTAAAGCGTAGTAGTAAATGCAGATACGGAATATTTTTTGTTTTTAATTTTATTTAATGGAGTGTTTATAAATCTGTGTATTTATTTTTTAGATTGCCTGTTCGAAAATTTACAACAATATATAGCATATGGGATATTTACAGTCCTTTATTGTTCGTAGTACACAATTATTTATTGTTTTTTCATATAATATATAATATTATAAAAAAGGTTTTGTGAATTTTGATATTTGTTTGATTTAGGATACGGCATTAAATATTCAATTTTTATTTACTAAAAATTTTTAACTTAATGAAAACAGAATACATAAATAGAAACTGTTTTTATTATTCTGTTTATTTGTATATATATATATATATATATATATATATATATATATGTATATATATATATATATATATATATATATATATATGTATATGTGTGTGTATATGTATATATATATATATATATATATATATATATATATAACCCACTTAAATGTATTAATAGTTTTTATAGATTGTGTAAGAAGTAATCATGTTTAGCCGATTGTAACTCGTAAACGCTTTACCTACTTAACAAATGCTCACAATACTGTTTTATGGTAAGAAAAACAAGTTTATTTATAATGCATTGTAATAACTTTGTTTCCGATGAAGACAAATTGAAATACACTTTCTCATCAGTGCTTTATAGAAAAAAAAGTATAAACAGCGAAACTGGTACGACTCTTATTCAAATAAAAAGTTTCGCACGCTAATGTAATAAAAAATTAGTACCGGAAAAAATCGTTCGAGACATTTTCGCTTTCTTTGATCTAGTCGCACATGCTTATTTGCGTAACCGAAACAAAATGTGCTTGTTTTTTTTTTCTGGATAGTTTTTTTTTGTCAGGAAATTATATATATATATATATATATATATATATATATATATATATAAAATTTAGTAGTCAATTAATAGTTTTTTTCAGTAACTCTTCACGGGAATTAATTTTTAAATAATGTTTTTTGAATTTATTATTTATATATATATATATATATATATATATATATATATATATATATGTAGATATATGTATGTATAAAAAAAGGTCTACATAATCTGTTTGTATCTGCCTGTATAGTATCCACAATTCCAAAACTAGAACACATACTTGGTTAATGTTTTTTTTGTATACATTTTTTTGAATGATTAGAAGATGTGCCTCGATCTTTATTTTTCTAACTGGTCGTCATTTTAATTCTTACCGACTTCACATTTCATTTTTAATATAAACCGTTTTAGTGGCATAATAATTATTTGATTTAATTTTCATTTCATAAATAGTTTACTGCCATACATATCGCTACTTAATTATTCTATACATATTTATCTCCTATAATAGGTGCAATTTATAGTTGTTTTAATTTTCAAATACTTATCGGGCACTTGGGATATATATATATATATATATATATATTTATATATATATATATATATATATACATACATACAAGAAGGCTCACCCCCCTGCTTACTGCGCTCACCAACCCCCGAGTTTCTTGTGCTCGCCCACATGTCAATTACAAGTAACAATTACAAAAGTAACCGAATGAATCTATAAACATATTTGGGTATTATAGAAGTCACGTCTCAAATAAATAAGTCGACGTCATGGATTTATATATATATATATATATATATATATATATATATATATATATATATATATATATATATGTTAGTATGCCTATATAAACATTCTTCGAGATAAATTATTTTTACAAGGTGTTATTTTGTAGTGTTTTGTTGATAATTTTGATTGTATATATATATATATATATATATATATATATATATATATATATATATATATAAAGATATGTTAGAATGTCTGTATAATCATTATCGCAGACAGATTGCAACGTGTTATTTTATTCAAATCAAATCAAAATCAAAAATCAAAAAATATTTTATTGTGATGAGTTTTATACAGTTTCAACGCGGTATTACTGTGCGTTGAATGGAAATAGGGGGTTTGGTCCGGGGTCTTAGTCGAGGCTTTTAAATAAAAAGTGCTATTTTATTCATGAGATAACATATTTGAGTATCATAAAATCTTCGATGTCATAAATAAATAAGTCCGCCTCATCGAAATTTTTTTGTGGTTAATTTTGATTTATATATATATATATATGTGTGTGTGTGTGTGGTTTAGTGCGAGAAAATCTATAATAAAATTCATTTTCTTTGAATCTCAATTAATGACCTGTAAAAAGCATCTATATATGAAATGATGATACACTTTTTGTTTGTTTTGGAACTCAATATTATTAGTATTTTTGATTCAATTTTTTTAATGGAAAAATTTCATTTTTTAATTTTATTCAACTATTTATTTTAGACGATAGAAAATTGAGAAATTTTTTTGTATCAGTCCAAAATACGTACACAAAGAAGCATTCATACTAAACAAAACTACTATTATGATGAAAATATAAGTTATGCATTGAAAATATTTTGCAGAGAGTGTAATAGTGTAATATCTTAAAATGTTATAATAATGTTTATTGTATTTTTATAAAAAAAAATTCAAAAAGCCATCAAGTTCAGAAGTAAATAACGATTTGTTGAGAACGAAAATATGTTTAGGAATCTATGACTAATATTCGATTTTTTAATATCTCTTTTAGTATTTTAAAGCTTGAATGCGTAAATGAAAAGTATGTTTAAAAAATTACCATTAAGTTTTAATAAGTAATCTGGAAATGAAAAACTATTAAATTTTCTTTTAAGATAATGATGGTATAAAGGGTTAATAAATCAGATTATTGCCCTTCAAATTAATAATTTTGTTCGCGGATTCAGCTTGATCACGTTTAAAACGTGGGTAAGTTTGAACGTGGAAACGATAGAACATCCAAACGATAAGATTATTAGAAGATGAAAGTGATAAAAAAGCAGGAAATTCTGTGTATACTTTAAAGTACAAGTTTGCGCCTATATTTAACTTTTGTATTAAATTTATAAACAACGTTCATAGTCTTGGATATAGTTAAATCCGTATTTTCTTTTGCGTGATTAAAATTGTACATTTAAGAGTTGTTATTAAAAAATAAACCGATATTTTAATCTAAATAGTTAAAGTTATTAATATGTATTTTATATAAAAGTGCTTTTGTACACTACGCAGACCTGTTAAAAATATGTACTTATGGAATTGAAAAAATCTGGAATTTGTATAAATCAGAGAAGTTTAAAATATAAGAAATATGTTCTGGTTTTAAATTAATTTTCACTCGTTGGCGCTCTTATGCTATTAGAATTGTCATCGAAAGACATATAATTATGAAAATGATCAATAATAAATTATTGATCGTAAAACTTTTTTCCGGTGTATGAAAATTCATGTATGAAAGTGATTTTAGCCATTGTTCTAGCAATTATAATTATGATATGAAAGTTCTTTTCTAAAACTTAGAATATAATTTTATGATTAAAATTTTTAATGTCATTTTTTTCACATTTATATAATTGGTGCTTTTACAAGATATACCATAAGGCAAACATTTAGATTTACTTCTATTTCATTTTCTAGAGAATTAGACAATTTATCTTATTTATTAATTTTTTTGCATTGTTAATAAAATATTTTTTTTTTTACATTTTACAAATTAATTTATTTACTATATTCTTGTATAATTTTTAAATTTAATTGCGTTTACGTTTATTTATATTAGAAGTAAAATTTATTTAAAGTTCCTGTTATAAACCAGCTCACATATGTTTAATGCGGCTTAGGTTAGAATATTACAGAGGTTTCCAACTGTTATGGTATACTACATATATTCACATACTGACACCCATCCATATACGCATATTAACTATTTACCACCAATTTTTGTGGTAAATAATCGATTATTTGACTTTTCATGTTGTACATTTTAAATTATTCTTTTGGTGGAAGTGTAAAGAATTCTCAATTTTACCTCCTACATATTTTCTTTAAATTTTAGAACATTTAAATAATAATTTTGGTCAATAACATATTTTCAGTTAGAAGTGAATCTTCATTCGCTTTCAAAATATAATTACTTTTTAAAAGCTGACATTAAAAATTATATTTGTACAGTTTAAAACATTTTACAAATTAAAACAATTGTTTCTATTGTTAAATAAATAGCTTCTGATAAAATAAATTTTATTACCTCTTCATTTCATATAATGACTCATTACATGAAATGAAGGGTTAATGAAGTGGAAAATGTCATTGTTAATGACACATTTTCTATATACCAAAAGGTTACTTAAATGTTTATTATCCGGAATGCTTTTAGCAGGAATCGATAACCTCTATGAATAATCAGATTCACCTTTTTATAAATAATGGCACTAAAAATATTGAAAAAGACATTAAATGAGATATTTTTTCAAGTTATACATACTGTTGCTATATGTGGAATTGCAGCTTATTACCAGGAATGTATTAATAAAAATTGATATATATTTTCTACTTCGGTATTTTTTATACATTTTTTATGTATTTAAAATTATTTTTTAATTAGTAAACACTTTTCTGAAAAGAACAAAGTGTCCATTTGTATATTTTACAGTTTTTTAAAAAATAAATTTGAACAAAACTGTAAACAATACAAAAAATATTCTTTGTTAAAGATATAATAAAAAATAGTTTTCAATAAAATATTTGTTTGTATTATTTAAGCAGAGTTAGATATAGAGTTTCTACTTAGTGCTACTGATTGATAATGTACGAAATAAATTTTTCTTTTAAAAATGAATTTTCATTCCTTAACGTTTTAATAATAATGACAATATCATTGAAATAGGTATGTCATTATCAAAAATGCTAAAAATAAACTATTATTTTGACCAAACACATTTTGTAATGTGAAAATTTATTTGTGAAAGTAAATTTAGCCACTACTCAAAAAAATTTAATTGCGAAATGAAATTTTCTCTTGTAAAATTTCCTAATTAGACTTTCTACTTTTAATACAGTCCTGATAAATCTTACCCATGCGCTATGGTTTGGTTTCAGTCGTGTGTTGAAGGAACAAATAGATTTTAAAAACGCTGATTAAATAAGTTAAAACTGAATATTTATGAATATGTGTTAAAGTATGCAATTTTTTTAAAAAAATTATGATTGACAAATACTGATACATTTTTATTATAATAATTCTCTTTCGAATAAGATTAAATAAAAAAAAAACAGATTTAAAAGTAAAATTAATACTTGAAACGATGCATTAACTGTATAAATTTAGCCTTATTTTAGTGCAAGTTCGTAAAGAATTCGTTTTTATTACCATTAAATTTTTAATATATAAAAAGCAACTGCAAGAGTACTGTACACATACAACGCTGAAACTTGTTAACGTTTGACATCATTTATGTACAAAGTTGATGTATCGACTATAAAAGGTTTGTAAAAAAAATCCCGGCGTGTGAAATTTTCTATTGATCGATTTTTTTCGTCTCTTGAAAAAATTATCCACGCCCAATATCCGAGCGACGAAATTGAATTGTAAAACGGATCTCCGATAGAAGAACTGGTTGCTGTTAGCACGCGCCACGACCAGTTCATGTCGTTGAGCGTGCATAAGAACGTGTCGGAATTGAGTGATTGACGGACAAGCGATTAAAACAGATACGTCATGGAAACAATTGCTGGCGACAAAACCAGTCTCTCTTTTTCTGGCGTCCCGGTACACGTCCAACTAATGTACCCGCCGTCGCGGGACAACAACATTTCTTGTGCTCATACTGCTTTGTTTGTACTCAGTAATAAATTCTACAGTCAGATACGGTGACTGCTATAGACCATAATTCAATCGTGGCAGTTCAATCAAGTTTATGTAGGAGTGCCTAAACGTTCCACGAAGCTGTATACACTAATATCGACACTGATGATTTATCTAGTGAACTGACAACGTTCAGAGTTTGCGTTCTGTAATATATATTTAAAGGAGAGAGAAAAAAAAAACGGATAGCGAAATGCAATCAATTTTGTAAAATATTTACGATTTTGACACACTACGCGGTGCTCGTAATTCTAATGGTTTGTGTATCGAATAACATTCTTGTTATAAGTGATTAATTATTTTACCGCGAATTCAAATCACCTGCTATAATAGATTAATTGGAATTTTTAATCTGAATTGACTTATAGTCGATTCTTTGTGACTAAATCATTTATATCACGAATTTGTATTTGTATTCACTTTATAAAATATTATAGGCTATAATTCTTGGACAAAGATACAAACAGAAATTCTTATAATATCTGAAATTCTTCTCAAGTTATATTTTTTTGACTGTTTATATATATATATTACAAATCATTTAATTTATAATGTTATTATTAGATGAATAATTGATTTTTTGTAATAGTTAATTCGATTGTAAACAAAATATAAAAACTCCTCTATAGCCAAATTGTTACCGAATTGAATTGTTATTTAATATATTATCAAGTTAGAATTTAGTCTTGCAATGTATATTATTTTTTAACCAAATTAATAGTAACCATAGTATATAAAATAATTTGATTAAAAAATAACTCATTTGGTTCTGTTGGTTTCAATTTCTCATAGTTTATATAATAAAGTTTTTTTTATCTTAAATTATAATTCGTACAGCATTTATTATAAGTGGTACTTCATTATAAAATATGATTCATATTTGATCATAGAAAAAAATAATTCAGTAAATATAATCAATGCATATTTTTATTTTAAAATGCGATAAAAGTGATACCGAAAACAAGAAATGAAAAATCTAATTTTTATTATAATTTTTAATATTTACTGTATTCGACTGGAAAAATTCTGAGGTTAATCTTAATTTAAAGATTGGCGGTACAGATATACACTGAAAAAGATGCATAATTTAAACTAAACTTTAGATAAATTGAAAACACTGATTAAAAGAAATATACATCTTATAGTAATTTCTATTTTTTAGTTTATATTTTATTTATTGTAACTATTATTATTATTATTTTTTATTTAATTCACTACATTATTTAATCGAAAATTATCTGTTGAATAAAAAAAATATTTGACTAATTATAATAACTAAATTTTCTTAAATGTAGATAAAAAAATACCCTGTTAGCATAGTATAACAATGAATAATATTTTGATGAGAAAAAGTGATTAAAAAAGATATGAAAACAATAGATGTCTCTACAACTATAGAGCTCTGTATGAAAGAAAAAAGGTAGTAAAAATAATTTTAGAAGAGTACTTGAATTTTTTAGTCATTAAAATTGTGTATATGCCACTTGAAAAAAAAAACGAAATATTAATTTTTGATGAATGGGTCAAGTGAATTTGATTGCTAACTATAGATAACTCATATTAAATAAAATATTTATTCAGAATACTGAACGTTGGTTTCAGGCTATCGAGTTTTTGGTTGTCATAGTTATAAAATGAAGTATAATTTATTCTGTCGCGATAAGAACCGGAAATTCTAATTATTCGAAGACAAGTGAAATATTTTTTTTACTTCAACACATAAATAGAACCACGTGGCTGTCTTATCTATGTCAATCCGAGTATTTCAGCAACATTCATGCTTGTTGAGAACCGGCTTTGATTACATAAATTACATCTTAATTTAATACTAAAGAAATAAAAGTGTTAAATCCTCTTTGAAATACTTGACCATGAGTCGAGTTCAAAAAAACACAAGACTTTTCTGATTAGATTGAGTCTCTCCGAAAAACCCACAGTCTAATTCAATAAAATGTTTTTCAACGTCTGTTCTTAACACATAAGCAAGAGATACACATCTCTGTTTTCATAGAAAATAATTAATATGTGCATATTACGAAATAATGAATATGTGCATATTAAAAACGACAATAATCATATATAAACTACTTAGTATGTACTCGTTTTTCTTTTTTTTAATCAAGGACACGTAAAAATTATCATAAATATCAACAGTGGTGGTTATCATTGCAATGTTGTACCTGTTTCTATAACCGCAAATACATATTCAACGTACGTAGATACACACGACGGATCGGATCAGATTCTGAAGAATAAAGAACGTATGTGTAAATATGTGCTTAGCGTGATGTGATTGATTACCTGTGACTCATTATCTGTGGAATCCGATGGGCAGTACTCGCTATGTTATGAAGACAATATGGTAAACAGGAGGCCCTGTTTGAATACAAACAGGTCTTCGGCTAACTGGTTAGAGAGCTACTTGTGACAGGGAGATAATTTATTTACTGAAGTTTTTTTTCAATATTCAAATACGTGATTCACGAATTCCCACATGTAATATGTACATATAAACATACAAACACACACACACAAATACATATATATATATATATATATATATATATATATATATATATATATATAAATTTGTAATCACTGGATAAATATTTTAATATTTAAAGTTTAATTCCTGTTGTATAGTTCGTTCAATTTTATATTTTTTGTTTATTTTTAACTCATCCACGACAGGTGTTGTGAATAAGAGACCAAGAAAGTCTATATTAAACAGAATAGTTTTCAATAAAAGATTTTATATTTCGTTTGAGTTATGGTCATCGTTATTAAACGGTCAATAAAATATGAAATATGTGATGGCCATCGAGAAATCATTCTTTAAAACGGAATTTTCATTTTCTTGAAAGTAAATTTAAGTATTAAAAGCACCTAAATTCGATTTCTTACAAACAATTATATTTTGTTAAAATAAAACGTAGTTTTTTTTAAAAAAAGAACGAAATTGTTTTACTTAACATATATGAACAATTCTAGAGTTGCGGTCAGAGGCATTTTACACGAATGGAAGACCGTATGTATCTCTGAATTCATGGAAAATTTATTTTTTTTGTATTGAAATCCTAAAATTAATATTAAAAAGTTATAAGAAGTAGTAAAAGTTATTTTTTATACAGTAAACTTTATGGTGTTAAATGGATATATGTCTAAGACTTAGAGACACAGAAGCATATCTACATGTTTTTCGATTTTGAAATAATACCGAATTTATATTTTTTTTTAAAAAAAACTGTTTCTTTACTTATTAAATACGAAATTTATAATTTCCTTATATATAGCTAATGTTCTGTGATATTAAACTTAACCATTTTTTATTTCTCCAGAAAAATTTGTAAAATAAAGATAAGGTCGTGCATTTCTAAATCGTCGAAATTTTTATTAGAAATGACAAACGGTAAATTTCGTGGAAAATTTTGTTAGACAATTGCTTTAATGTTTTACCTACGCGGAACCCTGTGTTTCCGCGCAACCGCTTCAGGGGTTCCTTTGAGTCAAAGTCAATTCGAAAGAATTTTTGAAGAAAAGAAGCCGAAAAGCTAAAAATTCAAATTAGTTAATTTATATTAATTTTTTTTATTTCTATAAATAGCTATTATTATGCAGTAAAACTGTATTTATTACTATTATGTAGTAAAATTTATTTATGAGTACAAATTTCGACCTCGCTCAATCAGATGTAAATAGTAAAATTTGGTCATGTAAGATGGTCTATTTTCAAAACTTGTGGGGTACGCATCTTGAGTTTTCTAGGGATGGTAGAGGTTCCGCAAAAAAATGTATAATCTTAAGAGTTTTGCGAGTCGATAAAGTTTGAAGACCATCGCTACAATAATACTATACAATAAATCTCAGACAATATAAATGAGTTAATGCACACAATTTCAATGAAATACATTATTTATATAATGTGTTTTTAATAGAATCAAAAAAATTTTTCTTTTAATCATGTGTATCAAATCAAAAAGATCAGAAAAAAGAATACTTGCAAAATTTAGGTTAGGTAGGTGGGAGTGGGACTGTGAAAGAGATAAGTGTGGAAATAAAGTATGCAAACTTTGTCATGGGCACATAAACAATATTTATATACTAAAAGATTGTAAAGGCCTGGGACTATAGAGAAAGCTTACTTTCCAATATCAATCAGACTAGCATTAGTGCATTTATGGAATCAGTGCCTATGGTCGATTTAGTAAAATTTTTAAAGCATTATTCAAAAGACTGGAAATTAAAATATACTTTAAAAATAGAATGTAAGAATTAAATAAACATGTAGATATGGTAAACTATTATAAGTGAATTATAATTAAAATGTACAATAGCTAAGTTTTGTATCTATCACGGTTAAAGTTTGTTACTAAACTGTAAAAGTAATGTGAAATGTGACATATATACAAGATTAACAATGTAGTATCAACACAGTATTTAATTTAAATTATTTCTGTAATAAACGAATTTATCTTCAATAATATAGCACTTTATTATCATTATTTTTTAATAAACTGAATTAATTTAACAAATATTAAAATTATACATTTCAGCATGAAATAAAATAAATGATATTTTATTTCCAGAATTTGTTTTGAACGTAGTATTAATTTTCGCATATAAAATTCAAATAATTTCAAAGTCATTATATTCTAATCTTTCATATATAAAGAAGTAAAGTATGAAATATAAAAAAATATTATTTCATTTGAATATTATTTATGATTTTTTTTAAAAACACAAATATCTTAAGAAACAATTAATTAATTTAGTACAATAATATAAATTTTAGAAACATTTTGATGAGTTTTATTTATTTAATATAATTTATAGTACTTTGTTAATTTTAAAAAGCAAACATTTTGTCTAAGATTTAGTTCAATAATTAGTTAATGCTCTTTTCGATGGCCCAAATGAAATATTTCAAATAATAATTATATAATATTGATGTTATAATATATATATATATATATATATACACACACACACACATATATATATATATATATATATATATATATATATATATATATATATATAGATAGATAGATAGATCGAAAGGATGATTTAATTTAGGCTTCTACATGGAAGTATTAAAAGGGAGTGTAGGGGTTAAGAAAAGTCATGTTATTATTTATTTAATATTTTAGTTCAATTCAGTACTAAAATACAATTAAACTGAAATACGAAGTGGGGGTTAACATGTTTTTTTAAAAAACTTTCGTGTGGAAGCCTAAGTTGAATCACCCTATATATGTAATTTTAATTAATACAATAAATAAGTAAACCCTTCCAAGCTGGTTTAAAAAAATTGCATTATTTGTAAAATATAAAACACAGATTTACATTAATAATATTATTTTAATTTTATTAAATATTTGTTTCAGTTCAAAGGTCTTTTATTGTTTTTAATAAATGAATTCAGCGATTCTGAATCAGCGGTCTGTGACACACAGATATTCCATGAACCTGAGAAAAGTGTTACGAGAAAATGAGAGATGATTGTTTTTAAACACTTTTACTTGTTGTTTGACATTTTTTTTTATAATAACAAGTTTTTAAAATATTTATAATTACTGAATTAATGCCTAGTGTGACTGGTAAATAAAGTTTTAAAACACGTTATAAATTTTCAATTAATAAAGGATTACGAATATAATCAATGAGGAATTAAACAAATCTCTCGATTGAAAGAATTAAAATAAAAACAATATGTAGTAATGCAAGTTTAATAATAAATCTGAAATGTATGTGTTTATTGCCTTTGGCAAGTTTATAAAGACTTGCCCGTCTCTTGAGTCAAATTGAGTTAAAGGTGTATTATTCAACAACTACATTCGAGACGATACAATTATTTTGACATGTAAATTGGTTATTGCTGTTTATATATCATCGCAAATTGTTAACAAGGCAAGCAGAAATGCAAACGTGTGCATGTCGAAATATAGTTATCTTAAATCATAATTTCAGTTCAGTATTGTCAATAGACACATTAATTATTCGAAATTATAAAGAATGTTCGTATAATGTTTTAAAATAATTTTTAAATAACAAATCTTATGTGAATTAATTAAAATGAAAAATTAATTCGATGTTACTAATACAATAAAATTTGTTAATTTGGGAAAATATTAATTATTTATTTTTATTTTTTAGAATTGCCGTGCTGTTCAAAAGCAACAGGATCATGCAGAAGTGTGTGTGAAAAGGTGAGTGTGTACTTTCGCTCTATATTAATATGTAAATATTTCATATAAACATAAAAACTAGTAAAAGGATGTGCGCATTTTATATGTAATTATTATTACACCTGCTATTACCGTAAATCAAGAAAGGTCTTATTAGTGTCAGGCAATATTTTTATTTTAAAACGTTTAATGACTTTTAAACAAAATATATTAGTTTCGGGTATTATAAAAAAACATTAAAACAGGAAATTTATTTGAAGCCACTTTTTTACGATATATATATATATATATATATATATATATATATATATATATGTGTGTGTGTGTGTGTGGTTTAAAAAATCAGCACAGTATAGTCACTAGGGTTTGACCTATTAATTGCAATGGTATTGTAAAACTAAAAAGGCACGAAAACGTATCCAGTTCTGTTTTTTATGCATAATTTTATTATTTTTTTATTTATATAAAAAAATGTAAACTGGTTCACGAACGTTAGAATATATATATATATATATATATATATATATATAGTAATGATTGATTGTTTCGTTTAAAAAACGATTTTTAAAGAAACAAAATAGTTGTTTTGTCTTCCCATACATTTTTTATGTAGGAAAAAATAAAATAAAAAATATGTACATGCAGAAGAAAAATCAATAATGCCGTTTATTTTTATTTCACTTCTGTTGAAAGTATAGGATATTTGTTACTATTTATGAAATAGTTTGATGAATAAAAAAAATTTTGGTGATATAAAATTCTAGAGTAAATCGTTCAAATTACAGAGGGAAAAATCAAATCTAGCCTATGTTAAATTGTTTAATATTTCAAATTACTGAGTATTAAAACTATCGCGATTTCACTATACAATTATTTAAAATAATTTTATTTAATTATTTAAAAAAAAAATGATTGAGGAAATGTTTAGAATATAATGTTGTTGTTGTTGTTATTATTTGGGGTTTTAGAGCGCATCGACATCTAAGGTCATTAACGCTCGTGCTGAATATTATGGAAGGATATTTAAGAAATCCTAATATTTTTAGATATGCATCTTAAGTTTGGACGTATTGAATAAGACATATTTAATGGAAAATATAAAAAATGAAATATATACTTTACTTAAACTTAGCAACTAATCATATCAGGAACAACGGAATTTGAAATTTTCCTCAAATGAAAAGAAAAAATGTTGAAAGTTGAACATTCAATCAATAATATTAATAATATTATCTATATTATTAAAACATATAAATGCAGCATTTAATGTGGAACAAAATATATAAATTTTATTTTGTTCCTTGTTTGTTAATATTAAATACTGTTGTATTCATTATATATATATATATATATATATATATATATATATATATATATATATATATATATATATATATATATATATATATATATGTGTGTGTGTGTGTGTGTGTGTGTGTGTGTGTGCTATTTTCTTATATGCAAAGGAAATTCAATACAGTAATTAGTTTTATTACAAAGTAAATATGGAAATATAGCTTAAATAATAATTTATTCAAACTCGGTATTTTTTTTAAAAAAAAACACTATTAAAAATATATTATTTACATATTGCTTAGATTAAAATTGAATAACCAAAGAAAATAATAAACATTTTACAGTGTTTATTCCTTTTCAGATTTTGTTTCAAATTAATTAATTTTTTTTTTAATTAAACAAATTCTTTTTTCACCCTACAAACTACACCAACTTTTTCGATCAAAATATTCAATAAATTATGATTGATTATTTTTAATAGTCGTTTATTGTATTTCGATGGCAACGCCATCATCCTTAGAGCGTCAAATTATCGAAAAGTCTACTTAGCAAGTACTTCAGGTTAAAAGGTTTTATGTATTAAGTTGGTTGGCCATCGAATACAGCCGGATGTTCCTCAATGATATTGCATTCAAAACGTTTGTTCATTGTTATTATTGGTTAATGTTCATTGTCATTATTATCCCATTCTATATTTATTTTTTATATTATTTTATATTTAAATAATTTAGAGGTTAGGAATTCAAATCTGGATCTTAAAATAAATTACTGATTTTTTGTATGACAATATTACAAAATATCGTTTTGGGTTTGCGGCTAAATTTACTTTCACAAATAAATTTTACAATTGCTGTACAAACTAAAAAAAATCTGATTAAAAATATTCAATAATTGTTTATTTATCATTTTTTATTGTTGTTTGTATTACAATGGCGATGCCATTATTCTCAGAACGCTAATATACAGAAAAATCTCTGTACGATAATATTAGTCATATAAATATGTCAAATATATAACAAGATTTATTGTGATCAATATAACATACTTTTTTTTTCTTTATTTATTTATCGTTAATAATAAAACATATTATGATCTCTTGTTATTGCTATTATTATTATAGATATTTTGTCATGAATGTGACTCTGTTGTCTTTTTATACGGATCTGAAGTCAAGTGTCAGTTGAAAGGCAATAGTCATTGTAAATTTATTCGTACTGATTCTGAGAAATTTCCTAATTAAGTGGTACACAGGTATTCAGCATGCAGCTTTTTGTAATTGTACATATGTATCTAGATGCAAGTCTAGTATTAGTATACTACTGCGAAGTGTTTTTAGAATATTTGTTTTTGAAAAAATAAGTATTCTAATTTTGTGAATCTAAAACTATTCCTTGATTTCAAACGCGAAAGAAATATATTTCACCTCTTTATCAATATTATTTAATAATCAAGTCATGGAGGACGGCACTTATTTCAGCCATTATATACAGTCAAATAGATTGATATACGTTATTATATAATAAAAAAAATCGAGTTATAAAAAAAATCATGAAGGTTCTTACAACTTCTCTGAAATCACAGAAACCTCATGGGAATTTATATCTGAATGACTCAACAAGTCACTCTTCAACATTCGACTAAATAAATTAATGAAAACAAATTTTAAATCAGACAAACATTTAAATTGTTAAACAATCGCTTATAAAGCAACATAATATGATCTATAAATAAAAATAATGCTAAGAAATATTGATAAAATCATTTTTCATATATATATATATATATATATATATATATATATATATTATGATAAATATAATTCGATATTCATTTAGAAAAGAACCATATAACCTAACAAATATCAACAAATACACTTGCAACAAATATAAAAAGTACAAAAAAAATAATCAAAGCATACAAAATATCAAATCTGAAACCTGTCAAATAACATAATAAACAATAAACTGTCCATACGATTATCTCATAATTTTCTACATATAAACAAATAAATACCATCATTAAAAGAAATATCTGCCAATGTGTAATAGAAAGAATATTTCACAAACGTTAAATAATTAAAAATTTGCATATATATCAATATAAATTAAAATATCTATTAGCGTAAAATTAACGAAAATATATAAGCGTACGCTATTACCGTGTGTAAATACTCGAATGAACTGAATGTAGCGTGTGAAACTTTTTCAAGATACCAGCTATTAAGTTTGAATTAATTAATTGCTGAGTATTTTATATTAAAATATTTCTGGTCGACGTCATGCGTTCAATTTCCAATAATGTTTGTTTCTAATTAGCTATATTTTGACTGAAATATGTAATGTCGACAGAAATTAATATAAATAAATATATTCTATATATGTCTCTCTCTCTTTATATATATATATATATATATATATCACATACATGTGTGTGTGTAAAAATTTAACTCTTGTCGAATGATATACGATTTCGGTTACTTTCATTTTTCTTTCGATTTATATAAAAACGTTTATTTTTTTTTATTTAAAGAAATGTACATTTTATTGTTAATAAATAAAAGTTAAACTGTAAATGATTTTTGATGTGTATTTTTTGATTGGATCTGTGTTAAATTACAGAAACTTTCAGTGATTTACTTTAAAATGTTTTTTTATAAAAATATCAGGAATAGTTTTTATACAAAACAATATTTCCTTATTGAATATTGTTATACAATTATAATGTGTGTGGTGCTTGTATGTTTTAGAAGTGAACATATTAATTTTATCAAATTGATTAGTTAATAAATAGATAATATAATTAAGTATTAAATATAAGGGAATATTTGATTCTTTTTGTATTTTTTATTTATATTTGTAACTTAATAAAAAAATCATTGAATTTATCAAATTAGCATTTGATTTTTTGTTCAGAGCAAACATAATTCAGTTAAATTTAACGATTAATAAATTTGTAAGAAGTTTTATAAGAAGTTTCATATCACAATATCCATTTATTTCCATTTCAGACAGAAACAATTTTGTGCTACAGGAGGGAGGTATCGCAAGTCACAATTTGATAATTTTACAGTTGAATGAAAATGAAACTTCTTTAGTATTAATACGAAAATATTGGAAAACGTAAGAAATTATACATTAGAAGAATCGATTGATTAATATTTTATTTAAACAACATATACATTTTTTCCTTATATTCTTAACATTCTTTTGCATCTTTTTTAAGTAGAATTCGGTCTGAAATATATCCTTATATTATAATTTAGATGGGAGTTAGTTAATTAAATCAAAATAAATCGTTCATTATAATATGATATATTACCTAAAATATATTTTTCGTATATTGTTCAATTTTTATGATTATCCTTTCAAAATGAATTTCGTAATTTAATGTAGTAAATTCGTACTTATGACATGCAGGAGAAAAAATCGTAATTGTTGATTGTTTTATCTAGAAATATTTTGTAACATATGGCGTGAAATCCAATACCTCGATAATTTATTTTTCTCTCAATCAATGAATGGTTGAAGTGTTGTTTCTTGGACATATGTTTTAGATATGTTTTGAAAGTTGAAAAACGCTGTTTGTATGAATCAATTCTAGACACAAATTTTAAAATTTCAACAAAGTTTCAATTATGTTATAAATGGGAGACCATCTGATTAGACAGCCTAGAATTAAAGTCAAATTATGACTCAATTGTTGCATACGTTTGGTCACTGTTTCAAAGAAACAGTGCTATTGCTATTGCTTTGAATGTTTACTTCCAAATTTATAATTATCAAATTTTTCAAGGTTGAAAGGGAAAAAATATTTTAATTTCATTTTATACTTTTTATTTACTGTGAGGCATTTCGTTTTATGAATAACAACAATTTACTATTTAATAATTTCACACTCTTTATCTAATGTTCAAAAAGCTTCCCTATTTTGAGCAAGTAATGTTTTCACCATGCCTCACATTTTAAAAATGAATGTAAACTGAATTTTATGTGCAGCAATTTCTTAAATATATTTAAGATAATTTATTATTCGGAGAATTCCGAAAAATAGTACAAAAAGATTGTAATAGCCTTTTGTAGGGTCGCTATTTGGATGTAAACATTCATTTTAGGTCACTATTTGAGCAGTGCATTTTTGATTGGGTGGGTCACTATTTCATGTTAGTACTGTACGTAGAGATTATTATTTCTCTAGTCAGCTGTAGCAGTAAAAAATTATAGCATTATTTTTTCTTTTATTTTAATGTTTAATTTAATGTTTAATTTAATGTTAATTGTTTATTTTAATGTTTAATGTGACAATATATAGAATTCGAAATCAGTTTACTAATTGCTAAAGAAAAATTTGAATTTAAATTAATAATAATTTTTCACATGGTACTATAAAAAAATATCATATTATCTAATGCAAAAGTAAAAAAATGACTACTAACTATTTGATATATTTCATGTGTGTAATTTATAACCAGAGAAGAGTTATTGAAAAAGTGATCTGGATTCACCACAACACAATCATTAATAAGGTACATTCCAACCACCGGATAATATTATTAATAGACCAACGTATAATATTTCTGTTCGTTGTACTAATTACATATGCAGAATAAACAAATCGAATGTTCAAATCATTTTATGCAACACTTATTTATCACATATTATTTACAATGATCGGTAACAACAATTTCAAGTTTATATTGAGCGGTGAAAGGTTCATAAATGCTAATCTGAATTTATTGTCGCTAATAAAAAACGCGTGGGAGGGTTTCGTGTTCTAATCCGGCTTCCCAGTCAATGTAGCTGTCACACATGCCGACCATTTATATCTACATGCATCTATCTATATATATATATATATATATATATATATATATATATTCACATATATATATATATATATATATATATATATATATATATATATATATATGCACTCGTGTGTGTATGTGTCGAGATCGTGTTTAAAAACGTGTGTTAAAACCGCGGTAGGCGCAACATTTCGTCCGTCTGATTATGTTTGGATTTATGTTTCAATTTATTTTAATCTGAATTTATGATGACGAGTTTTCTTGTTCTGTTCTTATACATTTTTCGCCTGGAGCTATCTGTTGCTTATTATTTTTTATGTTCTCGTACGAAAATACGAGTTTGTATCTTCGAGAAAAAAGATATTGTCATTCGTTTCAATTAATAACTTTGAGATATGACTAGAAAGTATTATAATTGAATGAATTTATAATAGTATGGCGACTAAGATTTATATGCTTTCCTATAAAACATTTCGGAATTAGTATCGATTGAATTACTGCAAGGACTGTACTATTTTTAAACGTTTCATATAAAATGTAGTTTTTAGAAAGTACTGTCTGTAATGTATGGATATTTTAAGTGTTTCTGATTTAAGAATATAAAAACATTATCAAGTTGATTAACGTTTGTAAGGTTATTCGTTTTTTTTTTATTCTGAATCTATTTATAAATATTGAAATCAATTCACTGCACCATTTAAGAGAGTAACTATTGGTATTTTTTATAAAACTAATATATATTCAGGTGTTTTATTCATATTTAAATATTATTTATTAATTTTTGTCAGTAACGAACGCAATTAATATTCGGTTAGTAGAAAAAGAATTGCCGTTTATGACCTCCAAATTTATATAAATTTTTCTCTTTTTTGATTTTCCTAGATGTTTGATGTGTTCCAGATCTGTTGAATGACTAACGCCTAACTTTTGTGCAAGCTCTCGAATTGTTATGCGTGGTTCTGATTCAATTAACGCCTTCAGTTGGTAGTTATGAACTGGACAAGGACTCTCGAGTTTTTTTTAACGAGTTTTCGTTTAGCTGACAGTGTCTGGAATCTCTGTAAACATGTAGTTGTTCTGTCGTTCCTGAGGATTAGCTCCCTTTCAAAACTAGACTGTAACGTGTTTTATCTAACAACGCGTACTAGAACAATGTACTGTCATATGTCATAATCTTGACTTTGCTTCCTAGGAAAATTTTCAAAAAATCTAGTTGACCTTATGAGAAGGACTCCCGCGACTTGGTTTATATTTAAGGCTCTCGTCCCCAGTATGACATTTTTAGAACCACCATTGCACCGTATACTCCTTAACAGTACCCACACCAAAAGCATCGTTTAGTTTACGAGCAGATTCTGCTGCTTTACCGCCTGTTTTTAACTCATACAAAAATTACTCTTATTTGCTTCTTTTCCATCTTTAATTCTGTAGCCCAGTTTGAAGCAAAATTCATAATAAAACCAAAGTTGATGTTACCAAAATATAGATAGAGAAATATATTTTAAAATGATATTAACATGAGCACGATGAAATGACACTTTCATTGAAAGAAATTAAAGTTATAATTGAGGAAACAAAAACCGCAATTATTTTCCTACCAACCTAATAAAATATACATGAATAGAAACTATTTTAAAATGTATACAAATATTAATTTATGTAATTCTAAAAAGCTATCTTTCTAATTTTTATGGTTAAAAATGTTCAGTAAATTATTATTGATCAGTTTGAATGTTTTTTTTAAATAATTGTTTTGGTATTTAATAATTATCTATAAAAGTAATGAATTGTAATATTCAATTTTAACGTTTTAAAAAGGTAAATATTTTTTTCTCTAAAAATCATTCTTTGTGTAAGATTTAGACACGCCTTATATAAAGAATATAATAAGACTCGAAATTGAGTTTTGAAAACAAAAAATATTAATGATTAAAATTATAATTTTTTCATAGATCCTCTTTTGGCTGCTTATGATATCAACTTATGAATTTATAAATAGTGATTTAACTATAGTGCTTTCTATACAGACAGTCCTGGTGGTCTTCGTTCTTTTGAACCATTCGGTACTCTTTAAAAACAACTAGAACAATGTAGCAACGGGATCAAAATTATAAAAACATACAATTTTAATTTTATAATACTATATTTTCTTTTCTCTTATAGAAGATATAGTTGTAAACGTTAATAATCCGTCAAATTCTTGAACTTTTTTTAAAAAATAATCTATTCGATATGTCAGTATCAAATTTGAAACATGTTTTTATTTGTGTTAAAAGAACTGTATACTAATTCTTATATGCTTACATATAAATAAACAGAAGTTTATTATTAGCTTTGACGAATGACACAGCACAATTTTAGATAGAATATATTTTTCTATCTATAAACAAAATATAGATAGAAAACTGCATTTTAAAATAATATTAACATGAGCACGATGAAATGACACTTTCACTGAAAAAAAAAATAAAGTTAGGATTCAGAAAACAAATACCGCAATTATTTTCCTACCAGCCTAATACATTAACAATAAATACTTAAACATTGATTTACTTTTCTATTATATTTATAATCTAGTCTTTGTCATCAGTACGAATACATTCTACTAATTTCTTCTTTTAGTAAAAAAAAAGTTTAAAGTAAAAAATGAATGTTATTTAAAAATGACACTAGTTGTTTTACTTTTTTCTATGTTTTATTATTTTAAAAAGATTTATTGATGGTTTGGGCCTCTACAACAGCGTTCATATTTTTTCGAACTTGTAAGGGATACATTAATGTAAATTATTGTGATGTTTGTTTCAGTAGTTGATCTGCCATTCAATTACTGTAAATGACATGAAGTATCTATATAGTTTAGAATTAATGAGTGTAACAAGAATAAACATGTCAATAAGCAATTAGTAGTAATTAGCGGTCGTCATCATTTCATAGTACAAATATGCAACAATTATAAACAATCTAACATTTAGGAATGAATATATTCTCTTATATAAACTTAAAAAGTGTTTAATTTCGAATAGAAACATTATATATATATATATATATATACACATACATATATACATGTTTTGCAAAAATAGAAAAATGTACAGACATAAAATTGACATATATCTTGATTTTTTCTGTTAAAAGCATCGATTTATATTCGATAATGTGTGCGTGTGTGTACACACATTCAAACTTGAGTGAGTGCTTATTTATATTTGTTCGCCTTTGATCTGAGGTGTAAAAAAAACATGCGCTGCAGTTACTCGGAAAACTTGTGAAGACTGGCTGTGAATATCTTGTGTAAGCTCATAAATCGTCAAGCTGTCGTACTGTTTTTATCAATAAAAATACAGATTAGAAAGGAGATGTTCAATATGTTATTTTTTTTCTAATTTTGATAACATATGTATGGATACAATTTCATATATACCGACGATTTGTATTCATTTCGATATTTAATACTTTTTGACAACGTGTGAAAAAGAAATTATACTTTTTCATACTGTGTTGTTCGCTTTTATATACTTATAGATTTTAAAAATACAATTGAAGCATGCGATCTAAAGATGATAATGTATAACAGTATCAATTAAAATGTATGTAAATTGGTAAGGATTTATCGACAGTGGTAGAAAAATAATTACGGTTTTTGTTTTTTGAATTCTAATCTTATTTTTTTTAAATGAAAGTGTCATTTCATCGTGTTTATGTTAATATCATTTTAAAGTGCATTTTTCGGTTTGTATTTTGGTAACATCGACTTTAGTTTTATTATTAACTTTGTTTCAAAGTGGGATATTGAGTTAAAGATGGAAAAGAAGCAAATAAGAGCAATTTTTTTACAAGTTCAAAACGGGTGGTAAAGCAGCAGAAACTGCTCCTAAACTAAACGATGCTGTTGGTATAGACACTGTTAATGAACGTCCGGTGCAATGGTGGTTCCAAAAAGTTCTTTCTAGGGACAAGAGCCTTGAAGATGAAAAAGGTGGGCGTCCTTCTTCAGTTCATTATGATCAACTGAAGTCGTTAGTTTAATCAGAACCATGCACAACAATGCGAGAGCGTGCACAAAAGTTAGACATTAGTCATTCGACAATTTTGAACCACTTAAAAACTTAAATTAAAAATTATATATGAATTTGAAGGGCATAAACCGCAATTATTTTTCTACTAACCTAATACTTAATTGTGTTTTGTAACAATATATTTCATTTTTTAAGTTTTGTGTCAGTTTTTTTATAATATTATAATTATTTTATTAGTAATGTGAATAAAATAAAATAAAAATTAAATCCATATGCTCGATACAAATGTTAAAACATTTCTGCTATATATGAGTGAAATTTAAATACGAGTAAACATGAAATGACTAGCAGTGCTTGAAATTTTATCAATTAAGTCCTTTAGAAAAAATGATTACATGGTCGCAGGCAACATCTTTCAACAAACAGTGTTAGATCATCCAACAAATATTAGTTCATATTGAAATTAAAATAAGGACGTGTACGTAAATAAGGCATGCAGAGAAGGGAGAGTGTCGAAAGGAGAATTCTAAATTACAAATCACAAAGAAATATGCGTAAAAGATAATTGCGTCATAACTAGTTTGTGCACTATGAAAAAGATAAGTAATATGGATTAATATGGGGATTACTTTAAAGTCATTATCAAAACAGAGTCCAATGGAATTAAGCGAAGAAAGATTTGTATTTTAGAACAAGAGAAAGATGATATATCGATGATAATAATAATAACTTAAATAAAAAATTAAATTGGCAATCCTTGTTTGAAATGACATATGTACTAATTATAATTATTTATAAATAAAAAATATGTTAATTATTTATAGTGTTGTTTTAACAAGTACTTACACAAACCTGTATATTATTTATATATATGTACATATATATGTATATATATATATATATATATATATATATATATATATATATATATATGTAAATATATATATATATATATATATATATGTTTACATATATGTATATATATATATATATATATATATATATATATATTGTAGTATGCATCAGTTGTAGTCGGTAGCAATCCCCAGTGATGGTTTCATTCGGTTTGAGCAGCTCATAGTAGATCACACCCTTATGATCCCACCAAATACAGAGCATTAGCTTGGATCCATGGATATTTGGCTTCGCCGCTGGTGTTGATGGTTGGCCGGGCTTAACCCATGACTTTCTGCGCTTGGGATTGTCGTAATTGATCCACTTTTCATCGCCCGTGACAATTCGATGCAAAAATCTCTTCCTTTTCTCCCGTTGAAGCATCAGTTTACAGGTAGAAAAACGCCTTTTAACGTCGCTCGGTTTCAATTCGTATGGAACCTAATTTTCTTGCTTTTGGATCATTCCTATCGCCTTAAGGCGTTTTCCTACCGTTGACAAGTCAACTCCCAACGATTCAGACAATTCTTGAAGTGTTTGACATGGGTCTTCATTATGCAATTCCTCCGATTCTTCATCGCCGAACATTTTCGGCTGTCCAGGTCGTTCCCTGTCTTCCAAATCGAAATCACCACTTTTAAAACTTGCAAACCACTTGCGATACGTTTGCTCAGCTAGAACATGGTCTTCCACTAAAATACGATGACTTTCGGCAGCACTTTTTTCATGTTAAAGTAATGAAGTAAAACTTCCCGCAAAAACAATTTATCCGGCACGAAATTCGACATATTCGATAAAGTACAAAATGTTGTTATTTACGCTTCAATTAAATGACATATACTGAAACTGACGCCTAAGGACAGCTGTTTTACGGGGAATATTTGGTTAAAGGGAACAATGGAAGAATGTACTACCTACGCCATCTCTTGTAAAACGCTAAGAATTAATTCCAACACCTAATATATATATATATATATATATATATATATATATATATATATATATATATATATATATATATATATGTGTGTGTGTGTGTGTGTGTGTAGGAAAAACCTAAAAAGAAAAATAATAAATCTTGTAAAATTATTTTTCTCTAGAAAGAGATTACTGTTTGATCTTGTTGACATAAATCATAAACAAGTACTTTTTTTAAATTAAATGTTCATTTTTAACGATTCTTCTTTTACTCCCCTCAAATTTTTCAATTATTCATTATATTTAAAAACTCTACATTAATATTTGTCTTCTTGAACTGTTTGTTTTATCTATAGAACATAAAATACATGTAGTTATTAAAAAAATATTTTGTTTATGTTAGATCAGTACGAGACCAGTAATATCTCCTCGTCATATTATTGACTAAAGAATGTAAAAGTGTAACACATATGACAGAGCAGCTGGTTAATTCGATTTGATATGTGAAAAATAAACAGAGTACATTTAAAGTAACTTTTTAATTTCTGACATGACATACTGACTAGTAAATTATAAAGTTTGTCAATATTTCTAGACGAACAAATCTATAACATCGTTTAATATGATAAATATTAAGACTGTTTTCAAAACAAATTTGATCCGTGAAATTAATTTGTCATTCCGTTTATATATATGTTCGATGCTTTTATATATTCGTGCTTCATTTTAATATCACACTTGTCGTTACTAATGTTCCAAGACAGTAAATATATATATGATATTAATTATATACAAGGGGAATTATTAATTTCATTATAAAACATGTTAATATATATATATATATATATAGTGCATATGCTTTTCATACATTTTTATTAATCGTATGTTATTATTACATCATAATCCTATATTTATTACTTTTTCAATCAAAAGATTAAGTTCAACTAAAAGATGAGCACCTACTTATAAGTTAAAATATATAGTTGCAGACTTATAAGAAAAATAGAACTATGAAACACAACAAGAATAATAATTAACTGAGACAATGTAGTAAATTTCTCCTAGATATAATTCATAAAAAATTTAATAACAAAATTTTAAGATTTTTTGAGACAGAATATAATTAATTTTTTTAAAAAAATCAAATTATATTTTCATTTTCTTTAGTAATCATTTTTCTTGAACCTGAACTGGTGATATATAGATGACCATAAATCTGATGTTACATTATTGTTATTAACAGAAAGTGTGATTTATTTCTATTATTTTTTTTTTAGAAAAGAGTTTTCTGTTAATACTGCATTTTCCTTATTTATTAGAAAGATAATTAAAACAATGATACCATCAATTAAGTCCTAAAAAATAAATGAATCTCACTTAATGAGCATCATCACAATTCTCTCTAAATTTTCCAAAATACACGTTATAATTTAATAATTAATATTGGTTTTTATATCACAGCACTTAATATAAATGAGTGTTTTCCTGAAATTATTTTTTTTCTTTTAAGAATATATTATAAGGATTTTCATACAATTTATGATTTTTCTAATTCATATGAATATAAGAGACCATAAGTTCATATGTGTGTGAATTCATATAAATGTTATCAACCATTTACTGTTTCATATAATTAAAAAGTTTAGAAAATGGTTTATTACTTAAAAGATAATCGATATTTTTTTACAACTTTCTAGAAAAATCAGTTATTTACCATTTTGAAAAATAACATATTATACATACCTGTTTTAAATAGATTTATCTTTAAAAAGTAAACTAACATACAAACTGTTCATTACTTACTGAACACATTTTACAATTCGAAAACTAATGATTGAATCAAACCTGAACATCGTTATTGTATCGAACTAACCTATTATTACTCTCATTCTTCAAACACAAACAACATTTCCTTTATAGTTATTTAATATCTGTAAAACTTGATAAGTTTTACAGTACAACCGTGCAATAAACTATTTCGTAATTGAATCTGTCGATACGTTTTTATTATGACTTGTGAACATATATTTGTATAAAAATACCTGAAAATTTATTATGCAAAACTATTCTACAGCTTTACACTGAACCTGTGTATTTTACGCTTGTATGAATTTTATTACATTTTGTAGAAACATATTATGTATTTATAAATATTTATTAAATGTACGCTTTAAGATTAAAAAAAATCGAAGATACTTAAGCAGTAATCATGATATATAAGATATAAACAGTCCATAAAATCGAAAATAAACATATAAAATAATATCCTTAACGTTATTTGTTATCTGAATTTCGTTTTATTACAGCTGCATTGCGTTTATGTTTAAATGGTTTTGTACCTAAGTACACATACACACACACACACATATATATGTATGTATATATATGTATATATATATATATATATATATAAAGTAATTATTGTGACTCTAAATAATTATTGACATTTATATAAATAGAAATATTTATATTTTCCATCATACAAGATCAATAATTCTCATATATTTAAAATTTAGAAGTTAGAAATCTTTGTCAGTGACGGTTTAAATACAAGAAAAGGGCTGCTTAAAAGCAACAACTTGCATTACAATAATCATCAAAAAATACATCCACGTTAAACAAAACCTGCTGCGTCGTACGACGATGACGATTCTATTACCGTCACAAATAACCATTTTGCGTGCGATATGAAGTCGGGTGCCACGTTGACAAAATATTTAAATGTCGTACGAATGCAACGCGTAGAGGAAATGGTCGTAGATCAGTCAACGCTCGCTTAAAATATATATTTGTGTAGTTGGTAGCCGCCGGGAGGAGTCCAATATAAACATTTTCCACTCCTTCGTTTTTGTTCAAGTCTCGCGCGTTCGAACAAAACATTATTTTTTTCGAGTAAACAACTTATTGACTTCAAACGGACGACTTCGACGTCAGGAAGTGCCCGAGAGATTTTTTTCCTTAACGGAGTTCGATAACCAACGAACGCATTATCTGATTCTTATTTACCGGAAATACTGTTTTTAAGTATTTATTGATTGTTTGACCGGTATATATTTATATACTTACATACCTATACACACACAGACATGTATATATATATATATATATATATATATATATATACATATATATATATATATATATATATATATATATATATATATATACATACAGAGAGAGAAAGGAAACAATAAAGTATTAAGAAAGAACCATTTTTATAATCTCATGATTAGATTAAAAAGTTGCCTTATTTTAATGTTATTATTGATATTAATTAGGTATTTATTTTTGTTTAAATCATTATTCTGATTTAATCTAAGCACTATTATTATTTTTTTAATCATTTGTTTGAAACTATGAAATGGTTTAGAGCAATGGTAGACAAAGAATGACCCGTGGGCTACATGCGACCCACGACGATGTTTTGTGCGGTCCGTACACAACTGTAAGTTTTTTTTTTAATTTTGCTACAAAAATGTAAAATTATATAAACAAGCAACAAGCTCCCCTTCCAATAAATCCTATAGTAAAGTAGTGATTGTGAACATGCCTTAATATAATATTTTGGTCGTAAACTTCTCCGCCGTCCTCGGCCTTGTATATGTTCGTGGTAGCTTAGTCTCCCGTGTCCTGTGACAATTCGCACCAGGAGCCGGGAGAAGGATCTGCCACTTGTATAGTTTCTCTTGGTCCAGTCCTTATTTAACAGATATACATAGAGGATTATAATAGTATGTTATTTAGCACCGATAGGATTAAATTCTACCTACATATTTGTTAATAATACTTTTTTTTATTAATTATTTATTAAAATATTTGAGATGAACTCGTATTAATTTCCTAATTTGAGTAAAATCTTGATTTCACTGCGAAGAGACGATTCTGCCATTCTTTCGAAATACAGAATCAAGAAAATATTTTTATTCTCTTTGAGTACTAATATCATTAATGTTTACAACCAATCTGTTTCAGAATCTGTACCATCTCACTAGTGGCATCTTAATAGTTCAGTTCTTAAATTTAATCTTGTTTGCATTAAATGAAAGGTCATTTATTGTGAAAATAATTTTGTGAAATGTGTTATGAGAGATCAACTGAAGATTAGTTGCCCATCAGAACGTCGAGCACATTTGAATGACAAACAGGGTTATATATATATATATATATACACGAACATAAGTAGATATATTTAGATTTAAACATGGATGAATACACAAATACACACAAACGCATATATTGTTTATGCGTTTGAATTTCTTTACGTTTTCAAATTGAATTCCAAACCATTTCACGGTTTATTTCTGTCTATAGCAGTTAAGGCTATTAATTATATATTCCAATTATACAAGAAAAAACAACATATTCGAGCAACACTCTGACGTAAGTGAACTTTAATCAGCAGAAACGCTTAACCGCCGTTCTATTTCCACATTACAGAGTCGTTCGGAATAAACAATCGTCTTGCATACACATAAAGCACGCGCGCGAGAGTAAAAGAAATTCAAACAGAAAAAAAGTTGATCGATTACAAACAACTGAATCGCTCCTTGAAGATCAATAGTGAAGAAGTGTTGAAAACATCCGAGTCATTCGTTCATCTGTCAAACAAAACACCTCGTTCGCCGTCCGAACTCTTTCAGAGATATCTTTACCAGCACCACACCATCGTCGTCTCTTTGATCTTGTGCGCAAATAGCCCGACGCGACGCATACCTTCGCGTATTTTCTCCTGCTTTGATCTCACTGGCCGATGGCCAGTACTTTGCTTTGTGTTAATTTGCTGTACCGTGACTCTCGACGTACATTCAGTGACATCGACTGGTACACATTTGAATAATACATGTTTTATTTTGTTGGAAATAGTGCGATAATCAGTTATGCGGTAGCAGTTAACTAATAATACAACAGAAATAATGTTGAGTCGTTGACACAAAGGGAATTTGTCGGGTCTTGACTTATCCTTTAAGTTATACCCGCGATATTTACATCCAAAACAAACAAATTATAACGCAAAGTAATGTTTATTATATGCATTTTTTCCAATTAAAATTTCATAGCTATTTCTTTAAAGCTTTGATCGAACACATAAATTATACTAAAGTATTTTAACTAGAATTTATCGTTGTTTGCATTTTACTTCTCAATTAAAAATTGAATTTATTATTATTTGGAGAAGATTATGACTAAAATGAATTAAATATATGTTAAGGTTATTTATTATAAATATTATATTTTTTTTATTATTTTTCAAAACATTATTAATTAAGATTATGATAGGTATTTTTATGAACATTTTACTACATAAATATATATATATATATATAATTGTTAGATGATTATAAAAAATAATTAACTATTTTCTTTAATATAAAAACATTAAAAGTAAAGAATCACGTTTCAAATGATTTCTTTAAAACATACACTGTTTAATTCTATCTGAATAAATAGTAGTGATAGATATACTTTTAACCGAATATATTTGATAAATGGGATTTTATAATAGAGTAGGAGAAATGTAAAAGGAATTAAAAATAAAATATTCTGAAGAAATGCTCATTTACATATCAAAAAATGATTTTCTCAATAGAGTAATAAGTATTGTTTTTTAAAAAAAATCATTTTCATGATTTTTTGAGTATCGACACATTTTTTACTTTTCCCCTATAACATACAGAAAATAGATGGTTACGATTAGGAAAAATTCTTGTTCGCGTTCTGGTGGCACTGATCTCGAAAATGATTCATGAACGTAACTAAACGTTGCAGATAAATACACTGTGACCAAGATCAAGACGACAATTCAAAAGCAGAAGAACGGGTATAAAAGTAGAAAAGTATAATTCTTGTTTGCTTATTTGTTAAAATTTGAAATTAAAATTTATTTAAACGAAAAAGAAACTCTGTTGTAGAAATATAACTTTGTTGGCAAGGACTGGATTTCCAAACTGTTATACCTTTCAGGAAAATGTCATATCTCAGATATTTTTATTATTTTAAATCGATTAAATTTATCTTTACAGGATAATCAATTAAAAGTTTTTATGTTACTATGAGTAACACGATTGAGGAAATAAAAATAAAATTAAAAGGAATATCGAAGAAATAGATTAAAATGTATTTTAAATGTTATTTATAATTCAGTCTTACAATTTCCCAATTAAATTACAAGATTGTTATCTCTTGAAATTAATTGAAAAATTGAACAAATATAATCGGCAAACGCAATTCATATTTAAAAAATGTCATTCAGAGATTCATTTAATAACTTAAAAAAAAATACACATTTATTATCAACTGACGATTGTATCACATTACAATTTTGGCACTTTAGCTAAACTCACTTTCAATACTTTTTCTCTCACTTCACAAACCATAAAGAAAGTGTCTGATCAAACATGTTCAACAAGCGGATTAGAGATCCTGAAATATAGAAAAATCTAATTTTTTCCATCTTTAGATTTTTCTGGCCTCTAGCGTTCTGAGGATAATCGCCATTGAAATACACATAAGAAATAATTAAAAAATGATCAATAATCATTTATTAAACATTGTTGATTAAAAAAAAATATTTCTGTTTTGTAACATGAAAGAAAAGTTTATTTGTAAAAGTAACGATTATCTTAACAAATGACTTAAATTTAAAAATATGTTTTAGAAAGCGAAATTTTAACTTCATTTTGGCTGTATATTCGTGAAAAATATCCTTAATTATTTACTATTAGGTTGGTAGGAAAATAATTACGGTTAATGCCATTCAAATTTACATACATTTTTCCATTTGTGGTCCAGAACTGTTGGATGACTAACGCCTAACTTTTGTACAAGCGTTCGAATTGCTATGCTTGGTTCAGATTCAACTAACGCATTTAATTGGTTATTATGAACAGGAAAAGGACGCCCGCGACCTTCATCATCTTCAAGGCTCTCGTTTTCACCTCAAAATTTTTGGAATCACCGTTCCATCATATGTTCCTTAAAAGTTCCCACATCAAAAGCACTGTTTAGTTTACAAACCGTTTCTGCTACTCTACCACCCGTTTTGAACTCATATGAAAATCGCACGAATTTACTTTTTTCCATGACTAATTTAAGAGATGACATCCGAAAATACTAAAGAATGAAAACAATAGACATAAGCTGATATCAGTAGTACTAATTTCATTGTTTACAATGATATATGACATGACTATAACAAAAGATAACGATAACTAGAAAAATCCGCGCCAAACTTAAAATAATAAAAACCGCAATTATTTTCACACCAACCTAATAAATTAACATTTGCATTGAAAAATACATTTATAGTTATACATTATCTATTCAAATCACTATTCGTATTCAATATTAGCAACTATATTTAGACGTATAGATTTATTAAACTTATATTCAATGCCAACGAATGTTAATTATTCCTTTGAAATATACTGAAAGTAAAAGCTTTTTTAAAAGTATCTAAACGAATTTTGTTATGAAAATAATACCTATTTCCCTTGAACATTTCCAGAAATTACCAACTGGTTTCTTTTTTTATTTTCATATGTTTTTCACATTTAAAATAGTTCAGTTAACAATAAATATAAATCAATTCTTCAGCAAAGCATTCTTAAATATCAGCAAAACAAATATCAAACAGTACTCAGCTACTAATTTTCACCACAAAAGCCGACTGTAAATTTACAGTGTGTAGAACGAGTATAATAAACTGAAATGACTTTCCAAAATTAACTCCCCATAAATCGACACAGTAACACCAACAAATACACAATTTTTGTTATGAAAGAAACTGCTATTAACATTGTTTCGATGTTTGTGCTTCACATTCATCGTAAATCTATCGCTCGTGTATAAACATATACTGTGGATAGACTGTGATGTACGGTGTATTGTTTGCGAAAGGAAAAGAATCTGAATAAATAAACATGTTCAAGTGTGCTTTATGAAAACAGTGATCTCTTAGTGAGTGTATATGTATGTGTGTTTTCATTAATACATATATATATATGTGTGTGTGTGTGTGTATAATGTATGAATCAAGAATTATAAATTTGACATGTGATCTGAAACCGTTAATATTTCCGTATTGAAAAAAAAGCATTGAAAATCGATTTCAGTTTCTTATATGTGTGTCTGTATTATGTTTCTATTTTTTTTTCTTATGCAAATGTCTTGTTTTCAATACACTTTCGTCCGTGGTGAATAAGTTCTTATATTTTTACTCCGTAGACATTTTGGCAGAGCTCCAGAAAAATTCTCTCGGGCTAAAATACAATAGTTTGTTCTTCGATAAGAAAATAGTTTTGTCATGAAGAGAATAACGTGAAAATAAAGATTGGATAACTAATTGTTGGATATTTTTTACATCGCCGTTGTTAGAGAAAACGTGTGGTGGCGTGTGATATAATGTACAGGTTGATAAGAAAATGAATATGTCGAGATAAATCAGGTTCAGCGATTTCTATTGAAATTGGCACATGTTCCTTGTAAACAATGTGACGTGGTATTTAAATGCGCGTGGATATAATAGTTTTGATTTGAATGAGAAATAAGTTACACGCTTGATATTTTTATGTATTTTCTAAAAGATGTGTTTATATTTTTGACATTTATATTTTATTTCGATGTGTGTATTTTTAGATAATTTCTTAACGTTTTTACATCATTTTTTTATAGTAGTATAAGTTTCAAACTGAACGTTTCAGTAATATAAAACTTTTTTTAATAGTTAAATTTAATGTTCTGGAGTTTTAATGGGGAGAAGAGCTTTTATCTTGAGAAATGCTATTATTTAAAAGACATTTTATTAAATAATCATCATCAAATTTCAAAATACAATTTTCTAAACCTGTTAGAACGTTTGTTAATAATCATTCTAGAATCGAAATTAACCTCATTAGAAACTAATTCATAAATTAAATAAATCGAAAATATTTGTTGGTATTTGTAATTTGTTTCGTTTCTGTGTGACGTGATTTGAAGTGATTTTTCTTGTTCTTGAAGTCACTATTCTTTGTTTTTGTTCTGGTGAAAGAAATTTTTTTAGTGCGTCAGTATTGGTCGTTTTTCTTTCAACTCTTCTTTCAAACAGTTCCATAATGTTGCATTATAGGCTCCTGTTATCGTTTTTCCCTTCGTTAAGTAGTCGATCAGAATGATTCCTTGGAAATCCCAAAAACAATGACAATCACCTTCTCAGCCGACAAAACGGTCTTCGCCTTCTTCGACGCACTTTCATCATTCATTGTTCAGAGCTTTGACTACTGCTTCGATTTCGTGTGCAGTGGTGGGTCCATGTTTCATGCACGATGACAAATCGACGCTAAAAGACTTGCTCGTTTTTTTCTATTTTTTCGGCTACTGCTACAATGCTCGTTTCAAACATCTGTAGAACGTGAACAACGCGTCGCTTCTGTCTATAATTTCGCCCATGCTAGTTTGAAAAGTGACACTTGATAGCCGTGACGATACCAAATGAATGGTGGCGTCACACCATAGAAATTTTCCAAACTTATCAAACGACGCTCGTATTTTAGATATTTTTTTTGACATATTTTTTTTAAATTATTGCATAGCAATTGATTTAATTAGTTTTTCAGAGATATGTAGATATTTACGAATATTTAAAAAGTTTAATATTTCCCAAATGTATTTTTCACTCCTTCGTAAATTACACATTTTTTCCTAATCAAAAATATTCAATTACTGATTACAAAGCGTTTTCATTGTAGGAAATATACTTTTCAATTGTTATGCCAACATCTTCAGAGCGCTAAGGTAGAAAAAAATGTTGATTTTTTTGTACATTAGTGCTCTGAAAATAGAAATAAAAGACGTTGAAATGCACGCAAGCATTAATCCAAATTATTGAATATTTTTGATAACAAAAAATTTCGGTTTGTGGAGTGAGTGAAAAATTAATTTTTATAAATGATTTTAGCTATTGTACAAAAGAATGTATTGTGAAGTTAAATAATTAAATGTAAAATATGTTTAAAAGATAAAATTGTTTAAAAAATTAATTAATAAATAACTAGTAATGATATATTTTCTTATAATTTAAATTTGATATATTTTCTTATTAGGCTTATAATTAAGATGAGTCAATTATAGATTGACATTGGGATTAAATTCTTTCACAAATGAATAAAAATTTCAAATACCAGAAAAAAATTCTCAAACTGTCTAATAATTAATTATTGTTTGGTTTTATCTGTTAACATTCTACCCAATTCTAATTTCATCATTCTCATACAATGTTTCTTCTGTCTACGCTGTTGTATGATGACAATGCCATCGAAATACGTTTTAGCAGATTTTAAAATAGTCAATCATCCGTTAATGGACATTTTAATCAAATACTATTTTATGACATTTGGTGTATTAATTAATTTAAGAAAATGGATTTAGCAACAGTGCCTAACTATAACTATAGGTCTATGGGTGTTTGTGTTGTTAACTCATTTATGAAAAATTTAATTTACTATTAAAAAAAACTTATTTACAATGAATGATTTTGTGCTATATTTCTATATAGTATATTCTTTAAAATGTATAGTCAAATAAATATATAAAAAAATAGTAACATAGTTAAATTTTAATTAATTGTCTTTATATATATATATATATATATATATATATATATATATATATATATATATATATATATATATCATTTATGAAAAATTTAATTTACTATTAAAAAAAACTTATTTACAGTGAATGATTTTGTGTTATATTTCTAAATAAAAATTCTTTTCACTTTTTCAATCATACTTTTTTATAGTTCTACATATTCTTATTTTAAAAATATATCCATATATTCGTTAAAATATATTGTCAAATAAATATATAAAAAAATAGTAACATAGTTAAATTTTAATTAATTGTCTTTATATATATATATATATATATATATATATATATATATATATATATATATATATAATATCATTTCTTTATGTGTGTCGTGAATGTGAAAAAGTAATCAAGTATTAAAAAAAAACGCACTTGACACAAATCAAAGATCCAACAATTGCCTACTGTTTAAATATAAACTGGACACGAAAAAAAGGAGTAAAAATAAATCACGGATGCAGTTCGCACTTAGTTAACGATAAAAGATCTCATTTCGCAATGCCAGCTCATAAGTGGTTTCTTTGCTGACATACCACACGTTTTAAGATGGTTTCACAAGTGTGATATTTATAATTCGGATAAGCATATTGCCACCCATCGCAGGACAAGTTTACAGTCTCATTCGTTTACCGTGGCATTCGTTCGATTATAATTATACGAGGGCATGTGTGTCACGGGAAAATATACGACACGAAAAATAAGAAAAGTGTTGCTTGCGACATTTATTCGAAACTAGCAGGTGGACAGTATAAATGAGCCGTTGAAGATCATAATTAGATCAGATTTTGATAAATATCTAACATGTTTCTCATTCAAAAAGTTGGAAGCTAGGAATATATATGAAAAATTAATTTTAAATAACTGGTACTATTTTTAGATTTTCAATTCGTTTTTTTTTCAAGTATGTGATTTATTAGCAAATTAATTTAAAAACGTTTTTCTGTCATTGTTTTTGTTAATTAAACAATATATTTAATCCTCGATATACACTGTAGATTTGGTCAGCAATAGCACCGTTTGAATCGAAATTTTGCAAATTGAGAATAGAATTGTGTAAAAAATGCAGAACCGTATTAAAAAATTCTAATTAAATAATTTAATTTTTAGTTATGTAAAATGAATAATTATATTTTTTGTGTATTGATATGTTCACATGCACTGTTGTTAAAATAATTTATATGTAATTATGATGAGAATAACTGACGAGGGCAATAGTTTCAGAACAGTCTCAATATAAGGATTTTTAAAATTTATGAAAATGATAATTTGTGCTATCTATTTGTATAGGATGATTCAATTTAGGCCTCCACATGAATGTATTAAAAAAATGTCTCAAAAATTAAAAAGAAATAATTTTATTTTTTTATTTAGTACTTTAGTTCAATTCAATACTAAAATACAATTGAACTAAAATATTAAATAAAAAATGACATGAATTTGAATCACCCTATATATCTTATTTATTTGTATATTATAAGAAAACAATTCTCTTTTTCATTTCAATTGAATGTTCTTACTATTGATAATCGCTCGATAAAAATGATTTCCTCGACCCAAAAACCTTTTTCTGGAACCGATTATTTCATTTTTCAGAGACATTGCAGATATTTTCAGTATTAGTAGACAGATCAGGCATCAACTAGTATTTATGATCAGATGATTATTATACTGTTGCTCATTTTCTTCAACAATTTCGAATATTTGATTAAGCATTTTTGTAATGAGCTCTGAAAGCTGGTATTCACTTTAAATGATTATCTATAAAATAATTTTCTAGTTTTCTGTTCTTTTGATCGTATTCGATTAAAATCGTGCAGATTAATTACTTTGTACATTAGATGTATTTTTATGAACGTTTATATTTAATTGAATAATTGTTATTTAATTTTTTTTTTTAGAAAAAGATTATTGATATATCAAAAAACTTGTTTCTAGAGAGAAAAGTGCTTTTTTATCATAAAAACCATTCTGAGACTGTATGTAAATTCATTCTCACAAACGAATTAATTTTTTACCCCACAAACCAAACGAATTATTTTTTTACCCCGAAAACTAAACGAAAATTGTCGATCAAAAATATTTAGTAAATTATTATTGATTATTTTTGATTGTCGTTTATATACATTTTAATGGCAACGCCATTATCCATCAACCGACAAGTTATTAAGAAATCTGAAAAAAGATTCATTAATTTACCGCTGTCAGGATAATGGGATGGATAATTGATATGGAAATGCGCGTATGTGACAATTGGAAATAATTAATAATAATTTATTGAATATTTTCGATCTAAAAAATTTAGTGTGGTTTGTGGAGTGAAAAAAAATAATCTGTGAAAGAAAGTGCTTTTACATTCTTTTCTATACAACAATTGTACAATAGAATAAAAATAAAGTGAGTATATATTCAAGGATATATATATATATATATATATATATATATGTGTGTGTATATATATATATATATATATATATATATATATATATATATATATAAAGTCTATGAAGTAGAAAATAGGTGACGTTTTATGTTCAATGTTTATTATAAAGACGGAGTCGTAATCGTTAACTTGTTGGGAAAAGTTTTCTAGTGCCAGTATTATTTGAAATGATTGTTATGTGTTATAGCGTTATTGGAAATTATTGTTATAGCTTACTGTTACTGAAGCGAAAATTTGAAAGATAAAATTTTATGCGGATTGTTTTATTTCAGAAAAGAAATAAAATAAAAAGCTTATGAATGATTATTACTATATTAGTCATAATGATAATAACTTTTATGTTATTCCATTCTTTCATGTTATATAATGAGTCAATCAATTTTAATGCAGTTTCCTTAAATTTTTTTTTTATAATCAACCAAAACATCTATATTAAAAAAAAGAATAATGAGTGCGAATTATTATTTTTGTACTCTAAAATTTGTAAAAAGTTCAATCGTTAATATATTATAATTAGTCAATAATTAAAAATAAATAATTAGTCACAGTTATATATATACATATATATATATATATATATATATATATATTTATATATAAAGTAAAAATAGTCGAAATAAACAGTAACATTGGGGAAGCAGCAATAGGAAATATAAAATTAAAATTATAATTGTATGTTTTGTACCTGTAATTCTATTAATTCGTTGTTCTGGTGGTCATCGTTCTTTTGAATTACTGGAGCGTCTGTTTTCAAACAAAAAAAAATAAAATAACAAAATTGTTTAAAAAACATAACATAAAATAGCTTTCATAAAATAAATGAGAACATTAAAAGCCAGTTTAAACCCTTAGTAGATTAACATACATAATCTAAAAAGGTTGTATATACTAATATGTTGATATATAAAAACGAATAATTAATATTTCGGATAAACGGGTGGAGAATCTAAAGGCGAATATAAAAAACACATAATTGCATTAAATATAATAAATTAATTAATTCAATATGTAACACATTTCATGAACGGGACATAACATTAAAAACATAAATAATACAATGCAAGCACGAGAAATCAAAATTCAAAATAAAAGCACAAAATTAAATATCTTAGAAAATGAAAATATTGGATTCCTCAAATTATCAAGTTCATTTGTGAAAGTTGATTTTTTCGAATTGCAGTTTAAATGTTACTCTCAGGTTTAATAATACGCACAAAATTTATTGTAATCATTAAACTACACCTTAAAAAAACATATTCGATGTTATATTCTATATATATATATATATATATATAAATATATATATATATATATATATATATGTATGTATATATATATACATACATACATACATATATATATATATAAATATTTATATATATATATATATATATAAATGTTTATATATATATATATATATATATATATATATATATAAATATATATATATATATAAATATATATATATATATAAATATATATATATATATATAAATATATATATATATATAAATGTATATATATATATATATATATATATAAATGTATATATATATATATATATAAATATATATATATATAAATATATATATAAATATATATATAAATATATATATATATATATATATATAAATATATATATATATATATATATATATGTATGTATATATATATAAGGTGATTCAACTTAAGCTTCCACATGAAAGTGTTAATAAAAAACGCAAAAATTAAAAAAAATATGTTATTTCCCATTTAGTATTTTAGTTCAGTTGTATTTTATTAAATTGAACTAAAATACTAGGTAAAAAATAACATGACTTTTCTTAACCTCTGCGTGCCTTTTTAATACTTTCATGTAGCAACCTTAATTGAATCTCTCGCTCTCTCTCTTTCTCTCTCTCCCTCTCTCTATATATACATTCATACATACATATATATATATATATATATATATATATATATATATATATATATAAATATAAGGTGATTCAACTTAAGCTTCCTCATAAAAGTATTAAAAAAAACGCAAAAATTAAAAAAATATATGTTATCTCCCGTTTAGTATTTTTGTTCAATTATATTTTATTAAATTGAACTAAAATACTAAGTAAAAATACTTTTCTTAACCCCTGCGCCCCTTTTTAATACTTCCGTGTAGAAACCTTAATTGAATCTCTCTCTCTCTCTCTCTCTCTCTCTCTATATATATATATATATACCTCTTTCTATATATATATATATATACAAATATATGACAAAAATAAAACTAACTGTTAATTTTCTCGTTATACGTGCATTTTTTTCATTAGTTAACTGTATAAATAAAGGCGAAATATATCATTGTTTTAAAATTTATCAATATTTTATATAAAATAGCATTCTCTTACCTCTTGTTTTACCAGTTTAAAATGTTTATATTAAAGTTTTCAAATGTTTGATATTAAAGTAAGGATTTTAATGTTTTCTTTATTTTGAGAATAACAATGCAAATAATAAATCAAAATATCTTATTTTACATTATTGTATAGACTTATTGTACATTGTTGTAATTTAATGTACGGCTTTATTATTAATGTACAAAAAGTACTATTCTTCTATCAAATTCAATGCTTTACTAGATGGTTCTCAAATAATTAAAATTGATGATATACAAAAGCAAATATTATTTTTTTATAATTAACCAATCTTGGTTCTAATGCTAATTTACAGAATCTGTCAAATTTGAAATATCTCTTAATACAAACTGTGCTCAAGTTTCATATTACATGTTTTCATAATAAAATAAAAATTCCACACGCTACTAAAATACTCAAAGGCTTTACCAGTGACAAATAGTTACCACTTTTTTATGACTATAACTCTATTTCATTTATATTACGAAATGTAGGTTTAAGCCGGTGTGCGTTTTTTCATGATTTAAAGTTAATAAAATATTTACATGTTTTAAAAACGAGCAAAAACAGGATTTGGTATTCATTTTTCTTAGTCATATAATGGTAAATAAAAATATTAGGTTGGCAGGAAAATAATTACGGTTTTTATTTTCTGAATTCTGAACTTAATTTTTTCAATGAAAGTGTCATTTCACCTTGTTCATGTTAATATCATTTGAAAGTGTATTTTTAGGTCTGTGTTTCGGTAATATCGACTTTAGTTTTATTATTAATTTTACTTCAAATTCGGCTATTGAATTAAAGATGGACGAGAAATAAATAAGAGCATTTTTTTTGTATTGAGTTCAAAATGGATAGTAAAGCAGCAGACACTGCTCGTAAACTAAACGATGCTTTTGGTGTTTGTACTGTTAAGGAATGTACGGTGCAATAGTGGTTCCAAAAATTTGGTACTGGGGATGACGAATGTCGTGGACGTCCTTCTTCAGTTCATAATGACCAACTGAAGGCGTTAGTTGGACCATAACCATGCACAACAATCCGGGATCTTGCACAAAAGTTATGCGTTAGTCATCCACCAGTTCTGGATCATTTATAACAGCTAACTAAGAAAAAAATATATGAATATGAAGGTCATAAACTGCAGTTATTTTTCTATCAACCTTATAAAATTAAATTCCATTTTTGAATAATAAGGTTTGTCTTTCATAAATGAATTATTGTATTTTCCCACAAAAAAATTTCTAATTAAAAATGTTCAGTAAATGATGATCGATCATTATTTAGTTGTTACTAGTGTGTATGTCCTTTTTATAAAAAAAATATTTATACCGAATGAAGAAAGAAATGAAATAAAATCATGAAATAATATTAATATTTTGATTTAATTATTTTTGAAAAATGTTTGGTAATTTTACACGATAAAATAGATGGATATATATTAGAGTTCATGTACGTACATTAAGTTTTTTTAATCACCGATCTTTTATATAATCAGTACATTTGAAAAACGGCAGACTTGTACCTTCAATCCGTTCCCTGTTTTAGTAAAAATCGACATAAAAAGACGCTACCGTATAAGCAAGTATGTTGAACTTGATCCCTTCCAGATATTCCTTTATATATGTATAAAAAAGAACACAATTTCCTGTCAGTTTTATGTGTTTAATATTGGTTTTACTCGAACCATCAATTTACTTTACATTCAACCATATTATTGTGGCACTACACACACTATCGTGTAAGCAAAATACACAAACGGCCGAAATAAAAATCAAGCAATAAAAGCGTGATTTACGATCGTCTCCAATACGGCTGGATGCATTGAAATAACAAGATGTATTTTTCGTTTGTTTCGGACTCTCACTCGCTCGATGACCTCGAAATAGGCCATTTTATGGACATTTTTTGTACACTGTACTTTTAAATATGTACAGCACATTGATTATGGTTCCACGAATCAATATTTTATTACATTTTTCAATACTCGGACGTTCATTGATTCGAAAATAGTTATTTAGAAACATATAAACATCTATTTGCAGATATTTGATAAAATTTAATTTTTATTCCATATACTCATCTCCATCTATACTAGCAGCATCTATTTTCAGGGAATTTTAACGAGTTTTTATATCAAACGACATACTATGTTTGCAATGTTGTATTTAAAAAGGTAAGAGATATTAAAATGTATATACGTTTACCTGTGTGAAATATTATTTATTCATAAGAAATAGATACTTGTGGTATTATTGACTTATTTAGAAACATGTTTTAAGTACAATTTCATGAGATCATCATTGATTCCTTTATCAAGAAATAAGTGCGCAATGAACCTACTTCACTTTTTCTATACAAACATGTAAAATCTGTTTACAGTATTTCAATAACTATTTTATAACAATCTTACTATATATATATATATATATATATATATATATATATATATATATATATATATATATATATATATATTCAGCCAACTTAAACTAACTCTATTTTTATATTTAAAGTCCTTAAATAATTCAATCTTCAGTTAAATAAAATGAATAATTATATTTTTTTTGTATTTATATGTTCATGTACACTGTTGCTAAAATAACTTATATGTAAAGTTCTTGTTGTATTTAGACTTTTTCAGGCTTATCTTTTTGGTCAGTTTGATGGTCAGTTTGGTCAGTTTGTGAAGGTTTTTCAAGTGTTTACAATTTTAATTCATTCAGCAAATATTATTGAAAAACAAAATGAATTAAATTTATTTTTGCTCTACCATATTATATTTTAAATCGTTTGTAATTGATAAAAAGTAAAATTATTGAATATAAAATCATTTCCAAGTCTGTTGCAAATTATATATACACACACACACACACACACATATATATATATATATATATATATATATATATATATATATATATATATATATATATATACATATAGGTAACTGAAACTAACTCTATTTTTATATTTAAAGTCCTTAAATAATTTAATCTTCAGTTATATAAAATGAATAATTATATTTTTTTTGTATTTATATGTTCATATACACTGTTGCTAAAATAACTTATATGTAAAATCCTTGTTGTATTTAGACTGTTTCAAGCTTATCTTTTTAGACAGTTTAATGTTCTTGTGAAGGTTTTTCAAGTGCTTACCATTTTAACTCATTCAGCAAATATTATTGAAAAACAAAATTAATTAAATTTGGAATGAATTAAATTTATTTTTGCTCTACCATATTATATTTTAAATCGTTTGTAATTGATAAAAAATAAAATTATTGAATATAAAATCATTTCTAAGTCTGTTGCAAATTATATATATATACATATATATATATATATATATATATATATATATATATATTCCTATCATAAAAAATCAATAACAACTAGTTGTGTTTTAATTTTAATTTTACGTGCCAGTAATAACAAGTAGTGTCATGATGCATCGATCTCCATAAGCAAGATGGCTGTCACATGATGAACAGGATATGGCGTTATTTGTAGCATGCACATATGAATGTACAGTGCTGCCTCTGTGTTGATTACAGCCCACACTTGATGTTCCGGTTTGGCGCGTGATATGATTTTTAATACAATTCATATATTTTAAAAAAATATTTCGTTGCATTTCAAAGCACCATAAATAAAGATAAGATCATTTTCGATGAGGATGAGATGGAAGTAGATAAGGTTTGTATGAATTATGTGTCGAGTTTTTTAAAAGACTTCAAATATTTGTTTTTGATTATGTTTTGTATAAGTGGTAATAGATTCCTTAACGTATTGTTTAGACATTGTTTCAGTGTTTGACCGCATCTCGTTAATATTAATTAATTTGTGTAGTATGGACAAATACAGTTATATAAGGAATGATTGAGTTCTTTTGTATAATTTCGTTTCAGTATGCGTCTAATTTTTCGAAGAATGCTTGATGGAGTATATTTTTTGAGAGGAATGCATTTAACAATTATTTAAAATAGTCTAAATAAGGAGAAACATGAAAAGTAAGATTTTTTTAGGATTAATGGTTTGATTTTATTGCGATCTGCTTAAGCCCAAAAAAGGATTTTTGCAGAAAAGATTTGACGTTTAATAATTTTTTGTAGAAATGAACGAACGTTCATATAATTAATGTTAACTGTTAAGAACGAAATATGAATACAAATATTAATTATATTCTGTTTAATTTTTTGAAAGCGGTATTTTTTTAAATTTTAACTTTGATAATTCATTAGGTTATTATTCAATTAATAAAATGTTCATACTTAGAGGAACTTCTAATTATTAAACGCTTTAAAAAATTCGTTATCAATGTCTATTAAACAATTTATCTATTAATACAAACACTATATAACAACGAAATATAATATAAAATGAGTATAGTATAAAGTTTTTTGAGGATTTTCAAACATTTTTATTCATTTATTTCATGATTTTTCATGTATTTTCTGTGGAAGTTAAATAATGTCATTTTAATTAAGTGGAATCTTATTTAAAAAATATTAATTTTAAGTATAGACGATATAATTCAGTTTTTGACATTGTGACTAAATCCTCTTTCATAAATGAATCATTCATCCTCACAAATAGAACAAAAAGCTCATTAAATATAAAACAAATCAAAAAATCTCATTATATATTAATTCCATTATCTGCAAAGAGCAAATTTACAGAAAAATCAGTATACTAAGGTATAGATTTTACTATTTCTTAACGATCTGAAGAAGGAATGATGGAATCACTATCGAAATGCTTATAAACATCAAAAATGATCAATAATTACTGAATATATATATAATTTTTTGTGCTTTATCTATAGTAAAGAACTTGTATGTGAATGTAGAAATTATATAACGAGAATACAGTGTTTAATAAAAAAAATACAATTTTTACTGATACGTTCTATGATATAAAATTTAAAAAATTAAGAATGCTAGATGAAAAAAGTAAGCCGTACAATTTATCTACAAGAACAAAAATAATGTGTAAATTTAATTTTTGTTGCGTTTCTTTCTATCAGAAAAATGTAAAATTAAATTTTCTAAGACAGTAATTGACAGCAAGAAATGAATTATAAAAATGTATATTCATTTTATAGTATTATTTGTTTTCTTATGATTATTATGTGTATATGATAACCGTTGCTAATTTTTTATACTATTGTTATAATTGTAAGATTAGTTATTAAATCCTTTCTTATAATTGTAATTTAAAAAGGTAACTTTTAATCCACTTCCAACTAATCATTATTTTAAAATAACTAAAAATTGTAGATGATTGTTAACTCTTTCTTACAGATAATCTTAAATCTGTGAATTTATAAAATTTCACTCTGAAAATTTGATAATCGTTATATGTATGAAAATATCTTTATTCAAACATTATTTTACAAATTGTCGAATAAAACGAAATCACGTCTCGTCTCTGTACAGTACGTGTCGACGGAAATTATTTTTTCAGAGAATTCCTTTATTTCTATCGCGTAGAATCTTAGTGCTATTATTCGTAAATAGTAGCTACGTCCCAAAGTCAGATATATCATTATTTCTGGCGAGTAAACAAAAAAAGAAGAAGAACGTAAAAGCATTTCGGAACGCGTACAACATAACACGTTCTCAATAACGACCAGTGAAAAACGAGCACTGGAAGAGTGAAAAATCACCATTTTCCGGCTGAGAAAATGCGGGCGTTAGCGTACGTACGTACCGATCGTGCGCTATTTAATTTTAGCTTCGAACGGCGATCTCGGCCGTGTCAACTTGACAAAGTAGCAAAAACAGAGATTGTCGTCGCATCGCATTCAATGATCAGTAACACCGTTTAGGAGCACGTTGAAAAATGTACAGGGATTTTCGTGTCGGCGGATCCGTGGCGAGGCGACAAAACGCTGTTAATTTTAGTATGTTAATCCTGACGACGGAGCAGCCATTGTGTCTTATGCGAAGAATCAACAATTACCGACTACTGAAAATAATTCCCGGCGTGTATGTTTCGCTTTTAACACCGGATTATCTTACGAAAACTGCACTTTGAAATATGAGGGGTTTATTTCGGTAAATGTACAGGATTTAGAGAATAATGGTAATTGGTTGTCGGCACGTGTTCTGTAATAACAATTTTTGGCTTTAAATGTTGCTACTTTATCGCCGCGTTGTAAGTGTATTTCACGGTTACACTTTAATTGATTCGAGTTTTAAAATAAAAACAGAGACGAGAACATTACAAATATATCAAGATTAGTTTGTTGTACACATGCGATTGCCGTTAAGAAAAACGTTTATTCTTTAATTTACATTAACGTTCACACCGATAAAATGTATATTAAAATAAATTTAAAATATTTTAGAACATATTCTGAGAAATATATTTTTACACATGTGCCATTTTTGTATTTACACACATTATGTCTTTAACATTATTACTTCAACATGCCCAAGAAGATTAAAGTCATGTGTAAAAGTATTTAATATATTTATTTATGACATATAAATATATAGGACTTTTTAAATACATTTAGTTTTCTAATGAAATTTAATTTATTAATATCAATTACTGATACTTTGTTTTCAGTCTAAACAATGTTTTTTATTGTAATATTTAATATGTTCAAATTGAAAAAATAATATTAGGTGTAAAAATTAATTCGGTGTCTTTATATTGAATCAGTCACAACCCTATTACAAATTAAAATATTTTCTCGACGTTTTAGGATTTTGAAGTGGTAACCTTAACATTTAAAAATACTATATCTTAGTCAAACAGTTGGCATAACCTTACAAAACAATATTAAACACGATGACGTCTGAAAAGCAGCATATTACATATTTTTCGCAGTCCAGTTGAAAAAAATGCTGCCGAATCTCAGAAATGATTTGAACAGCTTCGAGAAAAGGTGTTGTGGTGCATAAAGCATGCAAAAAATGATAAAACAGTGGAATAGGTCCGAAAATCCATTACAAGAGATTCGCCAGTTACATGACAGATGGAGAATTTTTTTATAAAATAATGGAGGATAATTAGAGGATTGAAATGTATTCCAATTTTTTCGTAAATATTCATTTTCTATAAATAAAAGCACCGAATTAATTTGTATGCCTAATAAATAGCTGAATACGTTCGTGTGTATAATGATTATATATATATATATATATATATATATATATAAATATATATATATATATATATATACATTGAATGCTTTACATAAATACCTTATATATAGTATTTACTTATTTCTTCTAAAATTAAATTGTTATATTTTACACTACAGTCTTGTTAATGATGAATTTATTGTAAGAATATTAAATAATTCCAATTTGTAACACCTTTTATGATTATATTTTCTTGTATTCAAATATTTTCGATATATTTTTAAAAAAAAAATGATGTTCTACACACATTTGTTATAAAGCCTTTCGCTAGTTTCAAATATGAATAACTTTTACTCTACAGAAACTGAAAAAATATAAAAAATGTAACAGCAAGGAAATTTATTCCAGTTTGAGAATCTTTAATCTTGGGGTAGTTAAATTCCATGTCTATTATCATGACACATACAAAATAAAATATACTTTTGAAGATTCGCCAATAGTTTATGCAGCAGAATCTAAATATTTTTTCGATTAAGATAAATCACTTTTTTGTGAATTTTCAATATATATATTATTACTCTATCTCAAAATAATGTATTTTTGTGGAATAAAAACATACTATTAAACGTATCTATACACGCACAATTATTCTTTGTACATACGACAAAAAAGAACATTATTGTTTAATAAATATTTGTATTCATTCTGGTATCCGTGAATCTTCAATAACAGTTTCGCCGTGCTCATTTTAAAAACCATTGAGTTATGGAATTAATTACACAGTTATCGCAGTACATAGATTGGCTAAGAAGCTAGATTACAACGAATATACAACTTGCACTCGCAGAGAAAAGTCCAATAAAAACAAACTAGGCGAGAGTGCTGGTGAAAGAATTGGTTTATTTCCTTTGAAAGGTATATATCTGGTTAATCTTGGCTCAGAAACAACGTAAGGCTGCAATAAAAATGGAAAAACGTACCATCTTGATGAGAAATGGTATTAACTGGAAGTTTTATTTCTTTTAAATTCCGGAATGAAGTAATTTTGCAGCATTTACAAATTAATCTCAGCAATGAAAACTGCACATTCATAAAAATAACAGATTCTATCAGTGCTTTTTCTAATATGTAGGTACATTAGACCTTTAGAGAAACCATTTTCACATTTCTAAACTTCTAATTACTTATTGCTTCAATAACATTATTATATATGTTGATTTTATTGCTAATTTTTCTTCATTACTAGTAAGTTTCGTTCTTTTGGATGAAATAAGTGTCTATTCTCCTCTATTAGTTTCAACACCAGTGCTGTATTTAAATATATTTTAAAGAGTGTATCTAAAATCTCTAAACACCTGAAGATGCCACTCGTGCCGAAACTTGTATCGAAAACAGACATTTAGGTGTTCCAAAAGAATGAAGATAAACAACAACAAATGAATTACTATTCTGAATAATTTTAGAGATTGTTTTGTATTGTTTATTCGTCATATTAATGTTTTAAAAGAAACAAGCACTTATGACTCTGTATTTAAAAAAAAACACACTAAATTTTATATAATATACAACGTTATAATATAAAATCAGCAATCAGTAATTTTTTTTAAAAAAAACTATTATTAATTTTTATTTAAGCTCGGGATATTTTTTTAAAAAAAATTAGAACATAAATCTGTACACTGGGTTGTGTAGAATTTTTAAAACCTTAAATATTTCAAGTTAATTGATGTTTTCTAAGTATAAACTAAAAAGCACTTTGTTCAAAATAATATACAAAAGAAACACTAAAGTTTAAAATGTTTTATGAAATAATTTCAAATCGAATCTGTATTTTAGATCTGTCTACAAGTACTTAGTATTTGATATTTTCAACATTTAACTCTCTGACTGCCGATACAGATTTTAAGCACGCTGATTTCAGTTTTCAACTAAAACTTAAGTGCTTTTTATCCAACTTTATAGACAATATTTACTATTGAACAAAATATTTTTCAGTGTAGTGGTTCATTAGAATTAAGGAAAGTAATTATAATCAATATATTGAGAATTGTTTGTGCCGCAAACTGGGACTAGAATATCTCTTAATACATGTAAAAATATTGTGTAAGAGAATTGTATAAATATCCAAAACTTGGTATCATTGATAATTAAAGAGTTTGTAAAATAGTTTTTTTTATAAACCAAATTATTTTGATATTTTAATTTCTATTAATATATGAATATTTTTTTATTAAAAAAGACGGTATCTATTTTGTATAATTTATTATAAAATAATGTTTTAATACTTATTATCTTCCTTCAGTGAATAATCGTTTCCCATAATCTAAATTAGATCATATTTATGTTTTAATAAACAAGCCGATGACACATAAAAACTCATTATGTTGACAAGATATGATAAATGCAAAGATATGGAGCGCGATTAAAATATGTTTTATGTTAGTTAATAAGTACATATTTTTGTATATCGTCGTATTTTAAATTAATTGTTCTTTTTTTAATTATGTTTAAATAGCATGAGTACATATTTGATATTTCTAATGAAAAAAAGTTTGACGAAAAAATTGAATAAAAATAGTTATATCGAACTAAACAAGTATTAATGTTTTTTTTAATAGCAGAATAACTAAATATTTTTTTTATTTTATTAAAATTTATAAAATATAAATGTGATTCTTTTTATATTTTATAATCAAGTAGATTCGCATCAAGTTATTTTTGACTGTGAATTTTTTACAAATGAATAAACCTCAATCAACCTCAAATAAATACCGAATTGTTAGTGCAACTAGTCAATAATATTTGTATTTAACGATAAAAGAACAGTTTTTTTTTTGATATATATAACCGTATCAGAAAAACTCCAGTATCCGAGCGCTTATTTCAAGCTTGAACGCTTGTTGTTTAACGATGGAGATTATACGTATACGTTTCTTTTTGTCCACTCTAGTTTTCTGGTAAGTCATATATGTGTTTGGTCACGTTTCGCTTGTTGATTTGACGTTGAATGACGTTCCAGAATACGTTTCATCTCACATTGCTCAGTGCTACTGCTGAGGAATAGTGTTATTGTGAGCACAGTAGCGTACGTGTCCGAACTATCACTTTCAACATTTAAGAAGAGGTAAAATAATTTCATATCATTATAATTCTTAGATTCATTTCTTCGATACTTTATATTTAAAAATATATTTATAAAATACAATTATATACTTAGATAATATACCTTAATTCTAATATATTATCAAATACTATTAAAATGTTATAAAATTTATATATACTAATAAATATCCTTCGATAGGTAGATCGGCATCTTAAAATGAATAAAAATTAAAATATTATGATATTAATGTTATGAAATTTATTTTCATTTATTTTTTTTTAGTCAAGGATGAAAATACAAAGCGTTTTAAATTTCCAGTAACGCATGTTGTTATCCACTGATCCTTTTAATGAAATAAACATTTAAGTAAAACAAGTAATTTTCTACCTGTCATTTAGATTTTACAAAGGTGTTGTTTTTAATATATTTAAATGATTTTTTCATTAATAAATAAATACCATTAATGTTTTCTCTACTTTTTAGTATAGCGTGCCAAATTATTGAATGATTTTTTATATCTAATATTACAGATTTTATAAATTATACTTTAACAATTCCAGTAATAATCTTTCTCAATTGAATTTTAATTAAATTTTGAAATTTCTTTATATGAGAATTCATTGTAACTATTTTTTTATTTATATAAAAGAGAGCTCAAACATGTTGAAAATTTTCTATGTATGACTGACAAGAGATGACTTCAAAAACTATTTGAATAAATACTATCTGGCAGGAACGCATGAAGTAGAAGCAGAACGCATAAAGTCATTCCCGTCATCCAGTGATTCTGGATGACGGGAATGGATAAAGCTATGGAAATATGAGAACTTATCGTAACATAATCAACGATAGAGTTTTAGCTTTCGGGAATAGCGAGTCGACGTTCAATCGTCTAAACTATTAGGTTGGTAGAAAAATAATTGCTGTTTATGACCGTCAAATTCATATACATTTTTTAATTTAAGTGGCTAAACTGGTTTTAAATGGCCCAGAACTGTTGGATGACTAATGCTTAGCTTTTGTACAAGCTCTTGAATTGTTATCCGTGGTTCTGATTCAATTAAATTTTTCAGTTGGTCGTTATGAACTGAAGAAGGACGCCTCGACCTTCTTCATCTTAAAGACTCTCCTCTCCAGCACACATTTTTTAAAACCACCATTGCATCGTACGTTCCTTAACAGTACTCATACCAAAAAGATCGTTTAGTTTATGAGCAGTTTTTGCTGCTTTACCATCCGTTTTGAACTCATACAAAAATTTTCTCTTATTTTCTTCTTTTCCATCTTTAATTCAATAGCCCAAATTTAAGCAAAATTATTAATAAAACCAAAGTCGATGAACAAAATACAGACCGAAAAATACACTTTAAAATGATATTAACATGAATACGATGAGATGACACTTTAATTGAAAAAAATAAGGTTGGAATTTGATTAAAAAGATAATTTTTAATGTCCGGAATGAATTTATGAAAGTGTGTTTAGCCATAATACCAGACTGTAATTGTAAATAAAATAGTTTTTCCTTTTATTTCTTTTATTCTTTTATCTTATTTCTTTCATTTTATTCCTTTTATTTCCTATTATTGCCTTTGATTTCTTTTTATGTATATTTGCGGTGTTTTCGCAAATTAAGACGATTATATTATATGTATTTATATTAGTAGTGTATAAAAGTAATTAATTTAAAAAAAAAGACTTTCAATGGAGATTATTCTGATCTATTAACAGTATATGTATCCAAAAATAGTTCAATAGTGATTACAGATTAGAGAGACATGTTAGAGTGAAACCAGTTTCCTAGAAATTCTTCTGAACAGTAAATATATTTCATTGTAACTCGTTCAATGTTGCAAATAAATATGTATTCAAAGCGACGAAAACGCCACTGATGTTGAATATATAGCCAGTAGGACGGCCGATTTTCTTCGCTGTGCTGATCCCGTGCGCACAGATGTCAACATGTCAGTCAGAAATATTATAATAATGTACACACACACATATGTGTCAATGATGAAGACCGCATGTGTGTAGATGATGGAAAAAAAGTGTTGCGTTTAAATACTTCAAGTAGACGTAATAAATGTGGATCTGTTTGTAATATTTCGCGTTTTGTGTGCTGACCAAATGCTTTTATAAAAAATAATCGTGTAGTATTTTTATTTTCAACTAGATCTGTTTTATTTTCAATCTTTCGATCGGAGGTTCTCAATTATTTGTCTTAGATATATATATATATATATATATATATATATATATATATATATATATATATATATATATATATACATACGAACCATTAATTGTGTTTTGCTTGACATTATTATTTCAACACTAAAACTATATGTCGAATAACCTGGCGAAAAGGTTTTATAATCAAATTTCTTCACGCCATTATCAGAAATTTCAATAAACATTTATGTGTGTATATATATATATATATATATATATATATATATATATATATATATATATTGCCAAAAAATAGATTTATCTCAACAAAAATAGCATACGGTAATTTAAAGTGAATTTATATAACATTCATATCAAAGTTATTGAGAATCGTGATGAACTAAGTAAAAGAGTATAAATTTCCTTTTATCTTTAGTTTTATATGTTGCAGAGAATCTTTTGATCCTTGAAACGTATTTCAAAGAAAATCTGATAAAATTTACATGTTAATTTGCAATTATCGTTAAAGTTTAGCTCCAATATAATCGTTTGGTAATAAAATGTGTACTAAATATATAGGAAATTGTATTATCAATTAAACATTTAAGTAGTGTACTATTCGAATTCTTCAAATAGAATTTTTGTACTTTATTAGCACACATTTATTTTACATTATACTGATTATATACCAGACTGATATTTTTATAATTTTGTCAATGTTTGTGGTGAATAACTGGTTGTCAAAAAAAAATATAAATCGGTGAAATTACTTTTACATATGATTCAATATCCCATTATATTCATTTATTCATGAAAAATGATTTTTATATATAAAAAGTGTTTAATGATTATATATATATATATATATATATATATATATATATATATATATATATATATATAAAGAGAGAGAGATTCGAAGAGATTACTTTCATGAAGACATTTTTTAATAAAAATTTATATTTAAAATTTAATGATTTATATAACATGTCTGAGAATTTTTTGAACAGATTGTATATATATATATATATATATATATATATAATTCTTTGCTAAATGTTATATTGTTTTAATAATTTATATTTTCTTTATTATTTTGTATACATAATTGCAAATAAATAATTATTATTTTTTTATTTCCAGGTAAGTTTTTGATGCTGTCTTTCTTGTAATTATATGGTGAGTTCAATTAAGGCATACTACTTAATTTTGTAATAAGCAATTCATGTGTTATAATTAGAAAATATAAACTTTCCGTAATATACTTCTAAAATATGTTTATGTAACATATGTTTTTACACTTTTAACTGATATGTGTTTTTTTTGATAGAAAGAGTCTTATTTGTACATGATGTAGTAAACATCTAGTATTAATATCTTAAATTTCAATAAAAATGTCGTATATTTGATACAAACACAGTCAACAGAAAAGTTTGTATAATTACTTTATTTTTAATAAGATGTTTAATTATTTATTGATTTTTGTACCGAATTAGTAATTATTATAAAGCAAATAATTATTTAAAGTTAGTAGATGTCAGTAGGGAAAGAGTGATCTATGATTTTCTTATTAGTCTAGAATTAGATATCTTAAAAATGTCTAAAGGACTATTAAAAGTTAATTTAAACAAATATGATTAATTTTATTTCTGTATATAATGAAAAATATTATATACTCATGTTTTATTTCTATGTAAGATAAATAATTCTACAATGTATATGATTGATTTTTGACAACATCGACAATTTTTAATTCAATGGTCCATATTAATTCGAGAGTGATTAGAGTACATTATTATAGTATATTGGGAATCGCTTCAAATAAAATTTAAATTTTATTCAGGAAATATGTGATATGGCTAAAAAGTTTTGTACAGGATCTTATAATTTTTTAATTGTTTGTGATATTGGGATGAAATAATAAAGGAATAAAGCTTAGAGTATGATCTTTAAAATGGTTTATATATTTTTTTAAGATAATTACCACCATTATCGATAATTTATGTTAAATTATAGCAAATTTCTCCATTGTGAAAAAATGTGTCTCTTCATTCAGCCAATCATTCACACCATTTTTAACTTGGTCATTATAGTCAACATTATTTTCTCGGAGATTAATTGTTAGTACTGGAAATAAATGAAAATCATATAGTACCAGATCTGAATTATAAGGAAGATATACATGATTGTAAAATTATATCAAATATCCCCTTACGTCTCTAATCTGATGCCATCTGACTTCAATTTATTCTCAGCATGGAATAGTGATTTTAAAGGAAGTCAAATAGTACCAGATCTGAGATATAAAATATTTGATATAATTTGATATCATTTTACACCCTTTTTACAGCTCAGATCTGACATCATCTGACTTCCACTTATTCACAGTACTACAGTGTAATTTCAATGAGATATTTTGATTCTGACGACCGAGTTAAGACTGCCGTAAAGAATTGGTAAGAAAAACAAACACCAGAATTTCTTCACTGACGGAATATGAAACGCGTGACAGATTAACAGAAATGTTTTGACAATATGGTGATCATTTTGTAATTAAATATTCGTTTGAAAGTTTATAACCTAATCTTTCTTTTATATTTCATGGAAATGTCTCAAACTATACAGAATTCATCATATCAATGCAAAACTTGTCATTCATCCCTCGTATTTGTTTTAAAGTTTAATAACTTTGATACTTTTATAGAGAATTAACATAAAGAACTATACTTTTATAGAGCTTTTGTGTTTAATTAGACACTAATGGATAAAGAAAAGTTATAAAGTTATAAATAACGGGTAAAAAATATTTTAATTATTGGTTTTAATTACTGAATATCTTTAATGGACAAATATAGCGTTATGTTTACTAAGAGATACATCTATAATAAAAATAGCCTTATATATGTACATAAAAAGAATTCTTTTATAATCCTTCAATAAATTTTCGTATGCAGTAAAGGGTTCAAAATTTGTTACATGTATAAATACAATCATTACAAAAATCACTTTATTTTGGAACCTAAATAGCAATTTTTTAAACTTCTTAATTTTATACAAAAGTAATATTTCTGTTTTCTACAAACAATTATCGAAACATGCTCAAGTCTGATCAACGTCTTAAGTAAGACGAGCTAATGTTTATTTGTCTAATAGAAGAGTAATGTTTTATTTTAATTCGAAGATTTGTTTTATTTACTGAAAGATTCTGGAATTAATTCCAACTGTTGTATATATATATATATATATATATATATATATGTATATGTTTTTATAAAAACTATATTGTATTTTTTATAGCCAAAGGTAGAAAGAGATAATGCTAGAATGTTGCAATAATTTCTGTAATAAAAAGCACAATGTGTGAATTATCATAGCATAGTATAAAGGAAACTAAACACATGGTAATTTATCAATCGATACCAGATGAGTTTAAAAGTGACAGTACACGTCGGTATTATGGAAGATATATTAAAGCTATTATTTTTTTACACACTCCTTAGTACCAAAAACAGTTTGGTAAACGCTTTAATGCTACAAAACTGAAACACGTGTGTATATTTGTATGTGTAAAAGTATCGGATGTAAGTAGTTAGTTGGAAAGTTTCGACTTGGAAAAAGCAAATGACGAATTGTCTTAAAAAGGATGTTTGGATATTTACTAAAATAAGGATGTCATATTTTTTTCTTTAATCGAATTTTACGGTAATTATTTTGTTTTTTGTATTAAGTACTCGTATGAATCATTTGAATAAAATGTTATTTGAAAACGAAAATAATTATTTTACTTTTTTATGGTTCGTATGGTATTTAATTCTTGACATACATACTTCATATAAAAGTACTTGTTTAAGAAAAAAATAAACAGTGTTTATTATTTTTTTAGCAGGCTGAAGAGTTATTGAAGATTGCTTTTAATAATTTTCTGATAAATGGGAAAGAACAATTAAAAAAATTTTTTTTTAAATCTCGGTTTTGATATTTTTTCTGTTTTATCTATTAAATGTTTAAATCATATACTTGTATTTACTCTTCAACTTTTACAATTTGAGGTACATCGTTGTATATTTAAAGAAAATGTTTGAAATTATATAAATTAAAAAAAAATGTTAACAGCTTATTTATTTGTGTACGCTATGTAATTCTTATATGTTTTGAAAAACAATATAGATAAATTTAATATTATTAATTTTCACAAATTATATTATATTTTAATAAACAAGAGTTTCTAGATTTAGTTATTAAAAAATAATATACACAAACGAAGATATTGTATAAAGAACTGATTAATATCGACATATGAAAAGAATAAAAAATAATAGATGTTCTATTTAGATATATAATTTAATATGTGATAGAAATAAAAAGGAAGGAAATGGAACGACGGAGTTATGGAAGCTTTAGGAAATAAGGAATTAAAGAACTAAGTCGAAAGATGCTATTAAGTATCAGTAGACGGAAATCAGCTATATAAACTTAATAAAAGAGATAGATAAATAATTATTAAATGAAAGACTTCTAATTAATTTATCAATTTCTATAAACAATGAATACTATAAATATATAAATACCTGATAATAAAATAAGTACTGACGTAGTAAATATCAGTAACTCAATCAGCTAATAGTATGAAAGTAGTTAATTATTATTTGTAAGAAAATAAATTACCTTGTATTACAAATTCTAAGCAATATATAGTTTACACATAATCACACTTTTACTATATATATATAAACCTGTTAATTAACAATGAAATACTGACGACACATTATTTCATAATAAATGGCTTATATGTTTAATTATGAACGAGTATCAGTTCAATATTTTTCATTATGACCGGCAATTAGTAGTCTGAATTAGTATGCAGTATTAAATCCTTTAAACTTGAACAATACGTTGTGTAATAAAATTAAATTAAGCGTTTCTTGTGAAAAAGTGGATAAATAAGGTACAATTATCAATGTTTATATATATACATATATATATATATATATATATATATATATATTATTGAAGATATTTAGAACTTAATTTATTAATTTATTTTTAAACATTTATATTAATCAGGTAGAAAATTCATCATCAAATAAAAGTGACTACAAATTAAGTAATAAAGGCATATTTTGAATACTGTTTAAAACGTTGATTTATAAATAACTGTTATTACGAGAAAATATTCATTGATAAATATTATATTTTCTTATTTAACCATTTTTCTCTGTCATTTGCTGCCCATGTATAGTTTTGTTTATCTTTCTTAGCTCTTATTAGATAGATAGCATTATTTAGAAATATTTGTCCATTAAATTTAACTAGAAAAGGCATTACCGAATAGAGAAATGTATGATCGATTTTTTAAATATTTCGAAAATACAAAGACAGATTCATAAGTACACATAAGTATAAATTCATTACAATATTATATTAAAAGTGTTAAAGAAGCTTATGTTCATTATTAGTATTGATAATTTCTTAAAATTTATGTTGCTTCCTATCGATTTCTAGAGATAGAATTCTGAAAAATTAGACCAAATTATAGGCTGATTTCATATTTTTTTTCACAGTATTTATTTTAAATCCGTTCCAAAAAGAATATAAAGTCTTAAAGGATATAAACAGGAGTATTTATATGAAATTACTCAGAGGCCAATTAGTGTTTGTAATTAAAATCACCAATTATAATATCAAAGCTTCTAAAAAGTATTATAAATGAAATTTTGTTATATATATATATATATTATTTATTATCTATTAGAAAATTTATTAACTACTGTCTTTGTCATATTAATATGGAAATTATTTATGCTTCAAAATATTTATATATATGTTAAAAGAAGAATTTTATCGAATACTGATTTATTTTTTCTGACTTTTGAACCATCTATATATCCAATGATAACATTAATGTGACACAGAAAGCATTTACAATTTCAATTTTTTTCTTATACGCTCTTTACTGTGTATGCTTATACCATAAAAAGATTATTACTATTGTAATCGTTAAGGTTTAACTTTTTTAATTAATGTAATGTAATTATTGTTTTTCCTCGATTGATTCAATTTATGTATATGTAATAACTATTTGATTCGTTTTTAGTAATTTACAAACAGCAATACTTCATATTACATTAATATCATTTGACATAATAAAATATTTTCTAAGAATATTTACTGTTTATATATAGTTCTGATTTATCCAAAGAAAAAAGACTGATATTTTTTGTACAAAGAGTTTATGAAGAATCAATAATTTAATGATTTTATAGAAACTATGAAGTTGAAATTGTTTTAAAAGAATGAGTTCAAGTTGTTTTATTTGCGCAAATATGAAGATTCATTCATGTTAATTATGCTGTCAAGATAAATTAGTATCATAATTAAAACTTATATTCTAATTATAAGTTGTATTATTATTATTTGAAAAAATACTGTTCATTTATAATTTATTTAATTGCATAAAATAATTTAGAAAAGAATAATAGAGAAGAGTAAAAAAAGGATTTTTAATGTTTAGACAATTTGTAATAAATATATAATTATAAATTATGCAATTGTGAATAAACTAATTTTCGTAACTGAATGAAATAAAAAAATTTAATAAATGGAAAGTGATTAAATTATAATAATACTACAAAAATATTAACATTTTTACAAAAATGTTTAAAAGTATAGTTAGATCATCAAGTATGAGTAATATTTTTAATATTATTTAAAACTTACAAGTTGTTTCCTATAACAGATATTTATATATATATATATATATATATATATATATATATATATATATATATATATATATATATAATATGAAATTAATTTCAATATACATTTAAAAACATAAAGATAACAGCATCCATATATTTTATTGAGTACTTACGGCATTATTGATATTTTGGCTGTAAAATGTAAATACAGCTGAAAAAATACCAATAATGTATAGTGTTTACTTTAGTGCGATATTATTTTTACGGAAATACCGGAGGGAAACATACTGAATAAGATCCATTCCTTTGACGAGGACCCGCCAAGCGGCGTCGGATAAAGAAAGCGGCGTATCTTTGAACACCAGTGAAGTGTCAAATTAAATTAAAATAAATATATCCACCCTGTTTCGCTTTCACGTATGTTCGTAAAAAAGTTGCCCCTTTTTTTGTACAATTCGACAAAAAAAATATGTGTACGTACCGACATACATACATATTAATATATATATATATATATATATATATATATATATATATATATATATATGTGTGTGTGTGTATGTATGTATGTATGTATGCACGTATATGAACGTATTTTATTCTGTATATACCTGTACATTCATTAAATATCTTTATTAACTGAAATTTTAATTTAGGATTCGTCCTGTGGTTTTTATTATACCCGTATCAAAATGATTATTTGGTTTTTAGAATCCGCCGTACAAAAATCAATACATTTTCACATTTTTTGTGCGTATAATAATTTAATGAATTTCAATAGAATGAAACTGAGAGTACGGTTTTAAATTGATAATTTATAATACAATATGAATTCAGAATAAAAATATCTGAAGTCTCTGGAAATGTTTTAATTTATAATTAATAATGTTAGTTTTATAGAAAAAATAAAAAAAATATTTTTAAATAGTTGTTATATGATACTGTTTATATAGTTTCTTTTAAATGACTACTAAACTTTAACAGTTTGGAATAATTTGTAAGATATTTCCAGATAACTCAAATTAGTATTGTTTTTAGAAAAATTGTCAAGGAAAAAAACAGAATAAATACGAATTTCGCTTAAGAGGCTTGCATAAGTTTGAAATCTTGGAAAAATCGACTTTTTTGGCATATTATTAAAGCTAAAAGTCTTAAGTTTTATTATCAAAAAGAATTATATCGAAATTATAAGAATTCCCTGAGATACAGCGATTTTAGTGAAGGCGGTTCGCAGCGGGACAGCGCTTAGCCTGAGCGCGTTCGTTTGTTTTTCTCGAAACTATACTGTTCAAAACGGTGTAAGCCATATCTCAAAAACTATTCATCTGATTAGTTTAAAACTTGAATGAACATTGTTAATAACATTTTTTATCGGATGACCAAATATTTTTTTGATAGAATATTCCGTTTGTTAATAATAAACAATTATGTTAGTCAACAATCGACCTTTTTTCAAACGGCTGGCATTTTTTCAATTTTCAAAATTTCAAAAAAGTATTCGGTCATATCGGAGCTCTTACATTATATTACAAGTACATTATTTTGTTTTTGATATCAGATCAACGCAGTTGCTGAAATCTTGTATACCGATTGGCTATGCAATAGATGCAGCCCTTTAATTTATTTATAATATCTTCATGGATTGTGAAAAATTTCATAATAAAAAAATTAGGAGAGCTTTCTCAGGACATGTTTTTAATGTATACAAAATTTCAAACATATAACATTAATACCCACGTCAAAAAAAATTATCAAAAATCGTACTACTTTTCGAACAACAAACTTATGCATGCTTCTTAATATAGGATAATCTCGAGAAATATGTAAAAAATCGAGATATATTCGAGATGTTATAAGAACCGAGACGCAGTTTCATATTCAAGCTCTACTAAAGAAAGAGAGAGAGAGAGGGGTCTACAGAACCATTGATAGTGATCCTCTTTTTCTGAGGGTTCGCTTTATACTGCAGCAATTAACTGACAATTATATATTATTATCTAAAAATACATTTAATTCTAAAAGCATAAATTTACCATTTGTCTGTATGATAAGAAAGTTTCTATTTGACACAATACAGCCCTAACAATGAATTCATTTTTGTGAATGAATTTTGAGTCACTCCATAAACTACAAAACATTTTTTTGATTAAAGGGACTAAGGAAAGGAATTATTTATTTAATTTCTACAGAAATATCTGATTTTTCTGTACTTTGGCGATTTGAGGGTGATAACATCGTCACCGAAATGCGGATAAACAAGAATCATAAATGATTAAAAGGATTTATTAAATATTTTTGAGCAGAGTGTTTGTGGTTTGCGAGGTGCAAAATGATTTGTGAATTAAACCACAGTATAGAGTAACATTTACATCTGTTTTATATGCAAGCATGATGTATCGAATTTGAACTACAAAGTTTACAATAACATGACAATGTTTCAACCAATTGAACTCGTTAATAAATATGTAACCGGCATGGCATTGTATTAAAATTAAAATAATAACACACACTTCAATAATATACATTTTTCACTATTGTATTTGTGAATTTAATTTTTCAAACTTAAAAAATAATACTTTTTTCTGTTTTCTAATTATCTTTTTTTTATAATTTTGATAATGTTTTTTATTCAGTTTTTTATCATAAATTAATATTTGTATTTTTTTAAATTAATATCGTATGTCATAGATTCATAGATTATTTCTTATATTAATTAATTTTTCAAAGCTAATCAAAGTGGAATGAGTTATATATATATATATATATATATATAGAGAGAGAGAGAGAGAGAGAAAGAGAGAGAAACAATGTACATATTAAAAGTCGCCACAAAAAAAATCATTCAGACATTAGTTTTTCATTCGCCGGATGTGTAGAATATTATGACATATTTAATAATCGTACTTTGAGACCATTAAAGCACGCACATTTGTTCGGATATCGTCTATTGTGCTTTATACAAAACGTATTGCCGCTTTGCTATTGCCGAACGAGCAAACAGAACGAAAAAAAAATGTTTAAATCGTTCTTGCTATTTGTCATACGCACACAAATGTCTTTTGTGTCCGAGTGTTATAGGTGGGATGCACAAAGTCCTTATTATTCCACGTAAATATAACGACGGGTGTCCTTTTCAGCTGTCACTCATTTATAAGACATTATTTGTACGTGAAAAAAATGAATGAATTAATATTTCATTATTATATTATATGAAGAATTGCACACTGGTGTCAGTATGTTTGTTCAATAAGATTTTTCAATTATTCTTATACGCCGAATATTGATAAATTAATGTATTGTGTAACACACACAAACATACACACATGCATATATATATATACACACACATGCATATATATATATATATATATATATATATATATATATATATATATATATATATATATATATATATATATATATATATAGTCACTATATACTGTTTGACTATAATTAATTATATTTCATCTTGAGTTTGATCTTACAAGAACATAAATAAACCTTACATATATATATATATATATATATATATATATATATATATATATATATATATATATATATATATATAAATTTATTGACAGAGAAAGAGAGAGAGATAACTTTATTTGCAAAATGGTTATGAAAGAATCTTTAACATTACGTTTAAAATACTTACATGTTATTTTTATATATTTTTTTATACACTTTACTTACTGATTTCTTATGTTTATTATTTTAGTCTAAATATTTTATTCATTTAGTATATCTTGCATATTCTTTGACTATTTTTGCGTCCTGTATATTCCAGATTTCGTTTTGTAGTTGTGTCTTCAAAAGTTATTTTACTTGTAAAACTCAGTTGTACATTAGTATGTGTCGTTATTAATAACTAAATATTCTTAGACTATCATAGAATTGTTTAAGATGTCTGCTCTCAGTTATCCCTAACAGTTTTGATCAATATTTTAGCGTTTTTTTAGATACTGTCTTTCCTATATTTTCTCTTCTCAATTTCATTCCTTATTAGATAACCTGTTGTACATTTAGGCAACGATAATATTTGTTTTAAAATAGGTGTTTTGCATTTTTTATTTCGTTTGTAGACCTTAATTTCGACAACCTGCCATTATACATGAATGTAAACAGAACAATTGATTCAAATAAGTATTGAAATAAAATTTCTTTTTGTTATGTAGTCCTACTATATATTTACTAGAATATGATTTTACTATTTACTGTAATAACAGATAAAAAAAAGTAATTGGGTATCAATTTTCAGTCTCTTTTTAAAATAATTGCATAAATGAAAATTTATTTGAAAAAAACTTTGGCATGTAGAAAAAAGTATATTTAAAGGATATTTTTGAGTATTTACATTATACGATTGGTAATTATAACAATGTATTGGTTTAAATATGATTTATAATTCCTATAATGGTTAGTTCAATAATACAGAAAGACTAAAATTTTGAAAATAGTTTAAAAAAAACTGTAAAGATAAGTTATAGAGAGATCTTGCGTTATAATGTCGAATCTGTTTTAATAAAACGCTTTACAGCTTGAAACGAAAATTTAACATTTTAGTATTTATCAGAATACCAAAAATAATCTGACAACGAGTATATTAAATCAGTTATATATATTCAGATGATATATGTCATCATCATCAAAGTCAAACACACGGATGAATGTTGACAACCGTTGAATTGACAACAATCAACGCTTGACAACATTCAGTGCTAGACTTTGATGATGATGAAGTGGACACTGAAACATATTAAATTATTATACATTTTTTTGTATTCTAATAAATATTTCAGAGCCAAATATTTTCTATATATATATATATATATATATATATATATATATATATATATATATATATATATATATATATATATATATATATATATATATATATATATGTATATATAATTTCGATTTTTAAATATTTGTCATTTAATCCTTTGAAGTACTGTGAAGTATATTAGTTTGAATTATGTTGTTGTTTACACATCACTTAAAATTTTTCTTTCATTTCAAAGTAAATACAGATTTCTTTAATGAAACATAAATTAAATTTATTTTTATAAAGTGTGTTCTAAGTATAATTTCGATTATCCAATCGATATAGTTTGATTTTTATTATTATTTATTTTTTTTATTACAAGTACTTTATCCTTTTAATCTTTTGCAAACAAATATTTCCACTAAAAACGAATTAGCTCTGTTTACAATTTAAATTTCAAATCAGTTCCTAATTAAATGCCTATCGAATGAAAATTAAATAAACAACAGAACCGAAACATTTTGGTCACGGCTATTTTACTTACTAATGAAAAAAAAAATGTTTCGGATGCTGTCAACGTGTTCAACGAATAAACGAGACGTGACCAGGCATCGGTTTTAGTCAACTAACACTGGCAATGGGGTGTAAAATGGTGGCTAACCTCATTCCCTTCCTTCACTCCTTATACACTCACTGCATCTACTATTCTGTGTTTGTAATACCATCAAACTAAACAGTCCAAACAATTGCAGGCGTACTAATTACTCTCCGAAAAGGGTGAGATAAAAACGACAGAAAATTCATATGTGGTTACTCTGTTTTATGTTTCGGTTTAATTTTTAAATTGCTGTACTTGGAAAGGATTTAAATAGGATTATAATATTTATTACGTGTTTTATTAATTGATCTTATTGTTTGATCAAACAGAATCTAATTGGGCGATGGAAAACCTTTTTTATATGCGGTATCTTTTATTCCCACACATATTCTAAAATGTTTGACGGTCTGATGTAATTCAATAAATCAAAACTCTTGTTCATTCATTTATTTTAATGTAGAACATTTTTGATAATAATGTATCATGAAAAATGTTTACGTCGAATAATTTTCTTATTTTACAAATAAGAAATTGAATAATGAAAAAAAAAGTACAGAAACTAGAAATATATTTTTCTGTTTAATACTTAATAAATAGATAAATGATTTTACCTTGGTGAAAATTAAGTAATGTTTTTTTTGTGATGTCTTTTCGGACAAGTATTACAAATTAAAGGTGTGATTAATATTTTGATTTAAATTTGTCTCAAAAATCTACTATTTTTCTCTCCATCCCCTCCCCTCTCCCTTTCTCTCTCTCTATATATATACATATATATATATATATATATACATATACATATATATATATATATATATATATATATATATATATATACACAGCCACATAGAAACACATACAGATCATTTATCTCTTTCAAACTATGTAGATGTTCCTTGTGAGAAACATTTTTAAGATCATTACAAAGATTAAAACAACCCTGTTTGAAGCAAAACCTCATGTACTTAACTACTAATGAATATATATATATATATATATATATATATATATATATAAAGTACAACAAAATGCAAATACATTATACAATAAAAACATTACTTGCACTGATAAAGAAATATTCTCATTTTAAAATCTGTTATATAACATAATTTCAATTGAGATTTTTTACAAGCCTGTTATTCAATGTAACATTATCTTGGCATTAATCTTAATATTATATAGTTTAATGCTGGTATAATATTACCCAACTAACGCCTGGCATTTCAAAGATGTACAATGATTCTGAGAACCTACTACTACCACGTTCTTATCACACATGTGCAATCGTTCAATCGTTCATATATATATATCTATAAATGTGTGTGAGTGTGTGTGTGTATGTGTAAATAAGATATGTTGGTAAGAAAAAGACATATTTCATACATTTAACAAAACTACAGACATCATAGAGGTTGGTGTAAATGGAACAAAAAATAAATTAGGTGGATCGCGTTAAAAGAAGAGCGAGAAAAATGAGTGTTTCTAAACTGACGAAGAATTAACTTGAACGACATAACGGCCGGATTGAGTTTAACTGTAATTAAAGACAATTTATGTATGACAGAAGTGTAAGATGGCACACATTATTTATTTGTATGCGCACAGCGTGGTTAATCATCCCGAGTCACGTTGTCTTTTACATAGGGTCGTATATAATGAAGGGTGTCCTACTAATTGTTTTATAGCCATGTTTGTTTTAGATTGCCGTACAAATATACGGGCTTTACTCGTACAATGTATTATGTCGAATTAGATAAGCTTGTTATTTTAACCATATGGTTATCGTGTCATTTTTTTAAATATACTGTTTACAAAAGAAAATTTGTAAAAAAGGTTTTCGTTTCGACTAAAACAAGTGTCGTACGTTTACTTTAAATGTAAAAGCGCATATTTTTATATTTTTATGAAAATGAAATAAATTCGTAGGATTTTTTTGCCTCGGGTTACCCATTGCATCAAAAGGACACGCAAAATTACTTTACTACAAAGGGAACGCGTATAAAAAGAACGTGTGAATTGTTTGAGTTGTGTTTAATAATATTACATTATACAGGGATGTATATAATTTTTCTTTACAGTTTCATTCGTAAATAAAAATCCGTAACAAGCACTACTCTTATTCACCATTCATTATAAAACTTTATAATTTTTTTCCTCAGTATTATGCATATTGAACCTAAACATCGTTTAACACAATTATAATAGTCATATATTATTTTTTTATATTAATTAGATCAAAAGTTTATCGAAACAGAGAGAGTATTTAATCGTTTAAAATAACAAGATTCTTAAGAAAAAAAGGGTACAGCACTACAATTTTGCCAGTTAATAGTTTTGGTTAAAATTAGACAAAATTAAAACGTACAGTTATTTAGAAGTCAAATGTGATAATCAACTTATATTTAGAGACGAAATTATGTCAAATAAATAATATAAGAAAAATATTTAAAAAAAATGACTTAACGGTATAATAATGACGATACATGTAACAGTCTAAAAAGTTAGTCTCAAAAATGCAAGAGATTATTTTCAACAATAAAGTAACAAAAGTTACTATTAGATTGGTAGGAAAATAATTGCGGTTTTTACTTACTGAATTCTAACCTTAATTTTTTTCAATTGAAGTCGTGTTTATGTTAATATCATTTTAAAGTGATTTTTTCAGTTTGTGTTGTGGCAACATAGACTTTAGTTTTATTATTAATTTTGGTTCAAATTGAGCTATTGAATTAAAGATGCAAATAAAAGCAATTTTTTGTATGAATTTAAAACGGGTGGCAAAGCAGCAGAAACTGCTCGTAAACTAAATGACACGTTTGACGTGGGTGCTGTTAAAGAACGTACAGTGCAATTGTGGTTCCAAAAATTTCGTATTGGGAACGAGAGGCTTTAAGATGATAAAGGTCGTGGTCGTCCTTCTTCAGTTCATAATAACCAACTGAAGATGTTAGTTGAATCAGAACCATGCACAACAATTCAAGAGCTTGCACAAAAGTTAGGCATTAATCATTCTACAGTTTTGGACTACATAAAACAGCTAAGAAAATCAAAAAAGAGAAAAATATGTATGAATTTGAAGGTTATAACCCGTAATTATTTTTTTACCAACCTAATAATTACAAATCAGCAAATAATCATAATAATAATAATTTGGAACTGTATCTAAATTCACTTTCACAAATGAATTTTTCACTCCTACATACATAATTTGTACTCAAAAATGTTAAATAATTGATTATTAATTATTTAGATTGTTGCTCATATGCATTTGATGACAATTCAATTATGATTAAAGTACTAAAAAATAGAAAAGTATTGGAAATTAGATATTAAATATTTAATACCGAAATTATTACATTGTTATTCATGTATTCATCTTATGTATTTCCATGTATAAGCATTTTTTTTATAAAATAAAAATATTTTTTTTATAAATTTAAATATCAACTCTATGCACTCGAAATGGTGCAAGATTCTTTTCAAAACGTAGTATAAATTTCATTTATTAAACAGTATATGTTGTGATAAAATTTAAAAGAAACTTTGTATAACCTTTTAAAACGTTTATATCAAATATTAAACACTTACGTCGTTATTAAATTCAAAAAAATGTACAATGTAAACAAAAGTACAACAGTGACATGAAAAGCATGATGAAAAAGAGTACTTTTAAAGACATATATAACTGTACATTGAAAAAACACATTTATATGTTGAAGAACATAAACGACGAATAAAGAGAAAGTACAGAATATACTAGCGACATCGTACATTTGTGCATATTGTATGCAGTCTGATGCATGTATGCAACACATTTTTACAGAATCTGCACACGAACGAGGAGGTACAACACGTGACACCGATCGGCCCACACATTGTGGCCCCCGGGGCTGGTCACGAACATGCCGATTTTTATTCTTCTCCCGGGCGTTGTTGTTGTTCGAAAGATGCAATATTTACGGAATCTGATACACAGTAGCGGATAACTTTGTTTAGAAGTTTTGTTTTACATGTGTGAGTATATACATATATATATATATATATATATATATATATAGATATAGATGGATAGATAGATGTAAAACTTCTCGTTTCTTATAAATTAATAACTAGTGTTAATTCGAAATGTTTCAATCATCTATAATCACTGAATCATAATTTTACATTATTAAATAATAATTATTTCACACTATTCACAATCGAATATGTAATTTCAGTAGTAGTCGTGTTTATAAAAATCAATTATTTTATAAGTTCAACTTATTCACAAGAAAGTGATTTATAAAAAAAATAAGTTTTAATCAGGTGTCTGAATCGTGGATTTTGAAATGAAATTATCAGAATAATTTTATGTGATTACTAATAAATATGATAAAATATACATAGAGTGCAAAAAATATATACTCTTCTCTTTTATTAGAATGATATTCACGTCTGCAAATGTTTACATATAACGTGGGACATACCAAATTACATTTTGTAAATTAAGTTAATATAAAACCTCCATTTTTTAAAAAAAGTAACGATTAAACATTTAGAAAAGATATTAGAATACAAACATTTAATAATATTATAGTTATATATTTTTATAACTGTGGTCTCGTTGATATATTGTTCTACTATTTTTCATCCTTTTGGATCATCTGATATCTGTTTTTTACCATTAGTTTTGGGACGTGTTCGACCATCTTAAGGTAGATGTTAGATACTCTAATATCTAAAAGTATCTATCTCTAAAAATGTTTAATATCTCATACAATATAAATAATTTTAAAGTAATGAATTTCGTATTTCATATTAAACTCATTACTTTTATATTATTATAAAATTGTTTTCAAATTGGAAATTTTTCACTAGGAATGCATACCAGGGCCAATTTTCAAATTTTAAATCTCTCACAATTCACGTTTTTTTTTCTGGTTAAAAATTTTCAATAACTGATTTTTGATTGTTGGTTATACGCGTTTTAATAGCGTTTCTATTATCATTCGAACTATAAGCTATAGAAAAATCTTTACGAAAACAGATGATTTTTGAAGTGAATCTTCTTTAGACGCATTGAGAGTAAATTTTTGAAGGCCGAGACGAAAAAGTGAACGTTAGGGAAAATTGTTACGATGTGGAGTAACGGTAGGGTGGGAGATGTAGAGAGAGAGAGAGGATGGCTCATGCGTAGACGAAAGGGTTTAACATGGCATTCTTTGATACGTAACTATATATTACAGTTAATATGTGATTTAATTTAATTATTATGTATTAATTATTATTTAAACTTTTATTTAAATAAAGTCACTTTTTTGTCCTATCTCTTATCTTCTTCGATGGCGCTACAGCCCAAATCGAGCCTTGATTTCCTCAATTTTCTGCCTCCAGATATACCTCTGCCTGGAAGTCCTCCAGTTCCTTACTCCCAACAGTTCTACTGCATAGTAGTCGTTTGCTTTTAAATCCATCCAATGTTCAAGGCTTATTTTGAGATTTCGTAACGTCTGTTGTTTTATGTGGTAGAGTTTTTAGTCCCACCCCAACACCCTTTCTGGAAGATCATTCTCCCGCTTTCACTAGCCCTGACCACTCTTTCTATCGGGGTTACCCGATCTTCTTACTCAAGTTACCAGGGTTAATCACTTGGAAGTGTGAGTCGGAATTGGGTAAGAGAGGCTATGCGACACCTGCTGGAGTCGGCGTCGTGCGGTACGCATGCACTACCCCATTTTAACCCTCCTATGTCTTCAACTGATTCTTAAAATAACAATAAACAAAATCGAAACCATTCATTTATCATGTATGATACCATTCTCTTAAAAGTCTCACATTTCAACCGACGGCAAAGAATTTTCACTTCTGTGTTACACGCACCCTTTTTCTGTACCTTAAATGCGAACATTTTTGACCAGAAAAATCTTAAAAATATCTCCGAAAAAAGTTTCTTATATTACAGTTAATTGTTTCATTTACATCAAAACAAATAACAAAGCAATATATTTCAATTATATTATTGTAGTAATACTGATTTTTTCAATAAAAAGAGAAAGAATAAAATAACTATAAAAGTAAGTACTTAAGTAATCATGGCTTATGGAAATTGATAGACATTAGAAGTAAGAGATACGGCTACCAGCAGTTTCTTGTGGTCACGAAAAAAAATGTCTTGAGAACTGCTGATCTAATCTGATATAGTTATAGCGTGGGAATGGAAAATACCCATTAGGCGAAAAATGTTAATTTAAGTCATTAAAAAATGTATTATTACACACGTATGTTTAATAAATTATGATCTTGTTTTTTCCTTTAAACAATGTAAGTGTGCAAATATAACTACTACTGTAATATATAAATTATGGTGTAAAGATAAATACATTGTTATTAATTATTGTATGTTATCGATCAACGTATCATTCGATACGAAAATATACAATCAGTTCGATCTGAGAAATAATTCGAAAAAAAACATAAATATTTATATTAGCATTTGATAAAGAAATATTACATCTTGTTATTTCTATAAACAAACGTGTTATTATAACAAGATAAACGCGTGCTGTTTAGGACCTACAGTTGAATAGAAACGTATCATTTGTTCGGTCCAAATTACAGGTATTATTTGACTGTTTGTGTGTGGCGGAACGCCTAGAAAGCTACTGGATACGCTCTTCTAGATCTATATATATATATATATATATATATATATATATATATATATATATATATATATATATATATATATATAGATCTATTATATGTATAAAGATCATTATGAGTTTAGGTTGTATATTAGTACAGATGAGAGAGTGTTTCAATGTGGAGTGTTTTATTAAGATTTACCAGAAGCATAAAAATTCAAATAAATTACATTTTACAATTTTATTGATTGAAGAGCTGGAGAGAAAATTGAAATGAAATATTAAAGACCAGTGCAGGCAATATAAGTTTTGTATAAATAAAACGTCTCATTTTAAAAATGTGTTTAAATACATTTGAATAAATTTGTTAAGAAGTAATTATATATATATATATATATATATATATATATATATATATATATATATATATATATACATGTATTATATATTTAAATTGAAAAGCCGACACTGAAAACTCAATAAATAAATTTATTATCCACAACTCCTATATATAAATCTGTGTTTAAAACGATATAAAAACGAAATATGCGAAACAAAGCAAATAAAAACGAAATGATTTCAACGTAAGTGGCTTCTACGACAACACACCTGGGGCTATTTTCTGTTTACGACGTTGCGCGCATCTTGCGTCCTCGTGGTGCGTCGCGACGCCCACTAATACATAGATCCTACTCCGTCCTGCCAATACAGTATCCACAACACCTCTTAGCTGTACTGGGTATAGTATAAGCTAGTATATATATGCCATCTCGGCTGTCTTCTGCAAAAACGTATAAATTTGTGGTGACTTTAATACCATGAGTGCGAGATGTGACACCGATCAGTAGCGGAGATATATTTTTTTTTCAGTTCGTTACGGTATTTAACACAAAATTGATGGATAAATTCGTCAAGTTTTTAATAATGAAATTAGTGGTTTTGACGGATGATTTTGTAGGTAAAAGAATGTTCTTTTTTCCTATTACACACTAATTTTTTTCAATAAAATTTTTCTGAAAATCGGATAGACTTTTTGCAATCACTTTATCATTCTCATCGGATAAAATTTAAATTATTCTAAATCTACTCTCTCTCTCTCTCTCTATATATATATATATATATATATATATAAACAATTATTTCTAATAAGAAATCTTAGAAATTGTTTTATATTGAGTATTAAAACAATCATTTTTTAAAGGTATGTACACATATCAGATTATTTATGTAAAAAATCAAGCATTGTATCGAGAAATAATCTAAATAAGAAACAAAATTAGGTGGTTATTATTTAGATTAACACAAAATTTAACCCCTCACAGTTTAAAATTAGATTTTCATTTAATATATATATATATATATATATATATATATATATATATATATATATATATATATATATATATATATATATATATAAATATATTTATAAATATATATATATATATATATATACACACATATATATATACATATATATGCATATATATATATATATGTATATATATATATATATATATATCTGTGTGTGTGTGTAAGTGCGATTTTACTAATTTTTGTGTCAACGGTCATGTTTTCATATACATAAATTATAGTAAGCTTGAGTAACATCTTTTGATATTTTGCCAATTTTTTTTATTATGCACCACGTACATAAAAATACCTATTTGTGTAGCCTCAATTCATACAAAGACTTTATTATAAAATCAAATGTATGATGTGTCATCTATGTTAAATCAAATTAAATTCGATTTTGTAATGCAAACAAGATTAATGGCTAACTTCTCGGTTTGATGACAATCAGTATACCGATTTTTTCAATCATTTTCTGAATGTTTTTTTTACAATTATCTTCTATATGTCATCAACGAATAAAAATTCTGAAGTAACAAAATTTCAGTCTTTAAAATGAAAAGTATAAAAATGTTAAACTTTTAATTATTACTAAGGTTAAAATGTTTCTCGCTAGAGTTATATTGAATAATTCTTTTTTTTAATTTTCTATTCTCTTGAAACAGTGTGATTTTAATATTAAAAATTTTAAACACGCATATAATTAAAAACAAAAATATTAATGGAAAATTTTAATATAAGAAAGAGAAATGATAATAAAAGTATAATTTGAAAGTAAAACTATTTTTTTTAATGTTTATGATACATAAATTTCGTGAAAAACTTTAATTACTGATGAACATAACTGATAGATATTTGAAATTGATAATTCTCGAATGAATAACAGGAAGAATAATATTTAAATAATTGTATAGAAAGAAAGTAAAAATGGAATAGCAAAACATCGAATTAGGCACAACAAAAATATTACATAACGAAACAAGAATGTGAAATAAGTTGGTACAATTTGTAAAAAGCTATATCAAAGGAATTGGACTGGAAAAAATATTATATAAACATTCCCTATGTGTTCGGTATTAATGTTAAAAATGATAAGAAAAAAAAAAACAAAAAAATTATAGCTTAGAACCAATTTTCATCAAAATATTAAACTAGTTATTCTTTATACAAAAAATGAAACATTTCAACAGTCTTATTTTCATAATTGAAATAATACCCTATACCACAATAGTTTTTTCAAAAGTATAATTCTTCGTTTTTATATCTGTAATTGTAATATGAAACTCTTGATCCATTTAGATTATCTGAGTCTTTTTTCCACTAGTTTCAGCATATGTGCCATCTTCAGATAGATTTTAAAGACTGTACCCATAATCTCTAAAATATACTTGAAGATGGTACATTCGCCAATATTGATAGTAGAGAACAGATAGACAATTCAGAAAGTTTCAATATTTTTTTTATTTTGATTGATTTTATTCATTTTCATGACATATATCATTAATTTCATAATACAGATGCGGAAAATCTGATTTATATAATATATACCCATTTCTTGTAATAAAATAAAAAAAATAAGTCTTTGAATTATTTTAAAATGAAACTTTTTTTCATCCTCAACACCACATATTTTAAAGAATTTGTAAATTTTTGTATTCATTTTTATTTTCATATTTTTTTGATTTTCATTTTAATTTTTCTGTTTTAAAATTAATATAATAAAATAATCAGCACATAAATAATTATATCTAATAAAGGTTAATATTTAGTTTATTACTGACACTAATATGGAATTTTATTATATAAAAACTAGTTAAAGAAGTATTTCCATGTCTATTAGATGAGTAGAAAAAATAATTGTTGTTTTATGACCTTCAAATTCATAATCATTTTTCTCTTTTTTGATTTTCCTAGCTGTTTTAAGTGGTCCATAACTATTGGATGATTAACGCCTAACTTTTGTACAAGCTCTCGAATTGTTGTGTGTAGTTCTGATTCAACTAATATCTTCAGTTGATCGTTATGAACTGAAGAAGAATGCTCGTGACTTTCATTTTCAAGGCTCTCGTCCCCAATACGAAATTTTTGGAACCATAATTGCACCGTACGTTGCTTAACAGTACCCACACCAAAAGTATCGTTTAATTTACGAGCAGTTTCTGCTACTTTACCATCCGTTTTGAACTCATACAAAAATGGTTTTATCTTCTTCTTTTCAATCTTTAATTCATTAGCCCAATTTGAATCAAAATTAATAATAAAACCAAAGTCGATTACCAAAACATAGTCCGAAAAATGTACTTTAAAATGATATTAATATTAAAACGATGAAATGACAATTTCATTGAAAAAAATTAAGGTTTGAGTTCAGAAAACAAAAACCGCAATTATTTTCCTACCAACCTAACAAGAAAAGTAAATAATACGCTTGTTCAGTTTTGTAATCGTTGGAAAGAATAAACAGTCATACATTATCAATTTTGAGAATGTTTGTAAAAACCTCACCTTTATTCATAAATATATGTAATGATTTCTAATTTTGTTAAGAGATTTTCTTGTTTTCTCTATGTAATTGTGATATTTCACATATATGTTTATCGAAATGAAAATGAATTGGTTTTTGTTAAAATATTTTTATTTATTTATGAATATTTTACTAAATAAATCAGAAATTCGAAATTAAAATGAATAAAATATGAGATTAAAGGTGATTAGATTGCATTTTTTTCTAATTAGTGAATGTTTGAATTGTGTTAATTTTAAGACAAATACAAAAAAATTAAAAAAATTGAAAGCTATTCTTTATTGATTAAAACTGTACTTATATAATAATGTGTTCCAACAAATTTTATTCCCGTTACAACATACTTATATATACCAATCACCAATCGAATCTGAACGTTTACCATTTTCGTTTCGTACATTCGAGACGTCGGAATTTAATAATAAATAGTAACGAGTGTTTTAATTTTATTGATTATAAAGTATACGAGTTTGAAAATCGTCTCTTCAATCATCTATTCAATAACACACGCTATAACACACTACGATAGAATATCTATATATATTGACTATATCTATATATACTATTGACTTGTTAATTTATTAACCCTAACATTTTACGGCATGGCCATATCGTAACCATAAAAAAAGAATCTAATAATAGCAATAATAATAATTGCCGAAGTAAAATATAATGTTTATAAAACCGATTTAATTTATAACTGTGTGTAAAAATTGGTCGAAACAAATTTGCTACAAAATGTCATTTCGTTATAATTTATAACAAAAGGCGATTATAAAAAGATAATGACAGCTCGACTACTACCGACCATGTACGTTTCGTCTATGACACGACGGGCGCTGTGTCTCTTCTGGTTTCAGTTTTGTTTGGCGACGAGGCCAACGCTTGCCAATAAATAATGGAGCAAAAAACGGCAATATGCATGAATGTTGTACAGGGAACTCAGACTCGCCAGTCGTTTGTAGAACAAAACAGCTGTATTTATTACATACGCTAGTGTTTCGCCGCCGTCTGTTTGGTTATCACAGCCTGCATTAGAATAAAATCGAAATAAAATATACCAAGAATGTCACATAAACATTATAATTTATATCACACACACACACACATTAATGCATTAGGTACGTTCAGGTACGTTTCGCGATTTTAACATATCTGCTAAAAACTACACCCACCCTTTTTTCGTACATCATACTGAATTTGCAGGAGCGCATTTACAAAAAAAGTCAGACGAAATATAGCCCAAGGCTCCTGCAATGTCAGTGACCTCTAACTAATATATATTCAAATCTACTAACAATATGAGAAACTTTACTTACTACTTAGTCATGGTTTTCTTTTATGTATATCGCCAAAACTAGAACGATATTGTTAGTTTTTATATTATAATTTTCCTGTTTTTTTAACTCTTTGAAGCCGGGGAGGGAGAAAGCGTGCTAACATTTTTTAATAAATATTTTTCGATTAACTGGACATTCTTTTACCACCATAAACAAAATAAAAGTTGCAAATTTGTCGATTACAAGAAACAAATATAAATTAACCATTAGAAATTTCACATTTATCTGATATATCATGAGAAATCGTTGATAATATTTGTGGAAAAATAAATCTCTTGATTGGAAACATATAATTGGAATTGAATTGATTACAATTGAAAATTTGCAGAAATAATAATAACTGTTGAGTGTGAAGAATTTTGAAACAGTCAATTGTGCACAAAACGGTTTCACATCGGTCATATCTTGTACCTGGATAGAGTCTCGAAATTTTTATGTTTCCGTCCAATGATAAATTTTTGGAAAAAAAATGTTATTTAACCCAATTCTCAAGTTCACAATTTTTATAGGTTTCCAAATGAAAAAAACGCGATTTTTTTTTGATTTTTGGACGACCGTATTTTTTTTGATGAAAAAGAGTTATAAATTTAGTCTCATTAGAAAGAGATTACTGACCTTTAAATATATCATCCAGAAGATAACGCTCTGAGACCATAGTTTGTTTGGAAAACATCAACGGATTCCTAGATCAACGTCCAGCTGCAAAAGGTTAAATAAACTTTTTAATTTAAAATATAAATTCTCTCTTAAGTTATTAACATTTCAAGTGAGAGAAAAAACTGTACAGTAAATGTTGTAATCAGTGTTTTTGTTTTTTTTTAAAAAAAAAATAATAAACAATTAAATAACCATACTAACTATAAATACAAGTTCTAATCATTTTCTTAAATCTGTTGAATAATTAAAAAAATGAGATAATGACAGCAAAAAGTTGGTGTTGAATTTTAAAAAATCTGAATTTTAAAATGTTCAAATAATTAGATTTAACACAATATCATATAATTTCTATATTTTAGACTTACATTGGGGCAAATTTATAATAATATGTACATATTTCCTTTTTTGTTCCTATTTAAATCGTTAGACTTTTAAATTTCAAGCAGCGTTTTAAAGAAAATAATCTACAGCGACTGTTTAACAAATTGAAATATAATTTGCCTTTTTAATTGTATTTTTAATAAATGTATAACATATAATAAATGTCTAATATAATCTCTAGAAATAAAATATTTAAAAAATACATATGTTTTAAGAATTAATTTATTGTTTTAAATAAGTAATATTTATTTACATTTATAATTTATATTTTTACATATGAGCAGTCCTGATGGCCTTCGACTTTGAGATTATCTAATTGTCGTTTTTCCATTACTAGTTTTGGCACGTGTGCCATCTTACGGTAGATATTAAATAGCCATGAGATTTTTTGTACTTCAAAATGATAAACCAAATTCCATATAAAATAAATATAAACGAATATAAGTCAGATTTAAAGTTAGTTTCTAACATCTATCCGAAGAGGACACACGTTCTAAAACTAGTAGTGGAAAACAGACTCTTAGACTATTCAAAAGAATGAAGATCATCAGAACAATTCATAATACTATTTAGTTGATAAAAATATGTGTTGAAAACTTTATTAAAGAAAACAAATATCTACTTATTTAAATTATTTACTGTATTTTATTTCTTTTTTGACATTTTTTATTTGGTTTACATTTAAACCAGGATATATTTTTTTTTGTATTTCAAAATAAACCGGACGTTTACTAAATCAGATTTTTTATTATTAAAAAGAACAGTTTTTTTTATTATTACTTCAGTTTTAAAATCAGAACATGTATTCCATTTTGAAATAAAATTTCGTATATATTTGCTTTTCGTTAAAACACGACCTGTCTTTACTATGTTTTCTTATAACATTTTATAATTATTTTTATAAATGAATGGAAAAAGATGTCTTTTTTTAAATTTTTTTCTGTACGTTAATACATTTTTATATAATCCAATAATTTGTGGTTTCTCTAAATCTCCATTGAGTCCACCCATGAATAAAAAATCACAACTGAGTTATACTTTGCTGATTTAAGTAATAACCAAGATTTTTCACTTGCATGGTTCGTGAACCTCAGAGTTAATTGGAGGAAGAGTGTCAAGAGTTCTCTGATTCAGTAATTTCTATATTAAAAATAGTGGCTTCAGTTTCAAACTAAGAAGACAGTTTAAGTAGAATTGTTAATTTTCGATAATTTAAATATTACTGAAAATATAAGCGAGGTGTTTAATTTTGAAATGAAATTTTATAATTCACTTAAATCAGAAAATATCGTTTTTTTTCAAAATTTATTCATGATATCAAAAGCTTTATATTTTAAATAAAATAATATTAAATATGCAGGTAAAATACGAAGAGGTAAAACCTTTACTGAATTAATTTAAACACTCGACACACATACATTTTTATTCTTCCACTTTAAACGTACAAAATAAATAAATCAGATGAATAACGACACTTCAGTAAACGGAAATGTAAACATCATAAAAATAATTGACTGAAATGATAAAAACTGTCTCGTGAAAAATGAAATAATTCCATTCAAACGCCAGTTATATTTAATGATACCGAATTTGTAATTCAGACATACTGTAATAGAATACTTGCGGGTCATTTGTGTGTGCAAATGAATGCAAAATGAATGTTTTTGTGTCGATCCACATATTTTAAAACGACGGACTTTTCACGGAGACATATTAAATAAACATCAGTGAATCTATTCATGAGAATTGCATTCGTGTAGGAAAAAACATAAAGTAGCATAATTAAAGTGGAGATGTAAGCACTTTTAAATAACAATACAGCATTGTTATTTGCATACGTTCCTTGGTAGCTGGTGCTACTCAATGGTTAGTTATAACAGAAAAAAAAAACATATGATTAATGTATTGAAAAGAAAACCGTGGCTGTCAATTCCGGAGAACAGAAACAAACAGGAAAATACATTTGCGCGAAATTATATATAAATTAGGTCAAGTATTTTTAGAACATTAAATGTGTATATATATATATATATATATATATATATATATATATATATATATATATATATATATATGTTTTTGTTAACTGTTTAACTATGAACAACTTTAAAATAAAATTCTTTTTTTTAACTTTTGCGGTAACGTTGCTTTTAAATAAAAGCGAATAGTGGAAAGTGTCAGTGATTGATTAATGTGGTAAATACAATGGAATGATTTAAAAATTTGTTTAAAAGAACTCTGAATGTAATAATGATCATTACTGTTGTAAATAATTAGTATATTTAAATTAATCCATCATTTCAAAATAGTATTTTTTAGGAAATCTATTATATGAATTTTGACGGTCTAAGTTAGTTTTGTTAAAAGTAAAAATTTCTGTTCTTACAAAGGATAAAATAAAAATTTTCATTTTTACTAACAGAAAATATATTATGATATCGGACGATTTCAGTGTTCGAAATTACAAGAGTGCATTTATAAGAAGGCCAATCTGGTTATAACTTTCGGTTACATTAATTAGAAGTACGCAATAGTACTACATACTTTAATAAGTGTTGGATGTTGTTTAATGAATTGGGTATACATGTCTTAATTTTTAGTAACTTTATGACAATTACAGTATAATTAAGTTCCTTAATTAGCAGTTTGCATCATTGAAGAAAAAATGATGTCAGCCATAAAGTGTAGAATTATTCAAAATACACGAAATATCAGGTTGTTTGAAAAGTAATTACGGTTTATGACCTTCAAATTAATATACATTTTTTAATTAAAGTGGTTTAAAGTGATCCAAAACTGTTGGATGGCTAACGCCTAATTTTTGTGCAAGCTCTCGAATTGTTGTACGTGGTTCTGATTCAATTAACGCCTTCAGTTGGTCTCTTGGTTCTTCAAACAGAGTGGGATATTTGATTTACTATATATATATATATATATATATATATATATATATATATATATATAAATATAATATGTATATGTATATATATATATATAATACATATATATATATTTGTATATAGTATGTTTTATTTATGAATTTACAGAAAAGTTCATAGTTAAAACGATTATTCGGTATAATCTCAAACTACAGAGTGCAATATTGAAATGACATAGCGAAGAAATCGAATACAAGCTATATGTAAATGTAAATACCGTATTACCACAAATAAAAGACAACCCCAATTATCAGATGAATCCGTTTTTTTCAAAAAAAATCTACAAAAAAGCATTTTTCCGACCTCGATTAGAAGACTGCACGCAATGTTTCCCAAAGAAAACGATAAACAATTGTTGATTTACGTTTTTATAGAAAGTAATATTTATAAAAATTATACAAATACATATTTAAAACTAGTTCAGGAACATTACGTGTTTTAGTATAATGCCTAAAGTGACGTGCCAGCCTGAACTTCGTAAGATCCGAATATAAGACAATCCAGGGTTTTTAATGAAAATCTATGGAAAAAACTTCGTCTTATATTTAGATTAATTCGATACTTTCAGGGCCGAATCGACACTAGGTTCCGCCATTGGGCCATCAATGAAAATGCGCCACCCCCCTCCTAATTTTGTTTAAATGAATTAAGAGAAATCCGAAATCGATAATATTTCAACAGAAAAAATTTTTAAAACAATAAAAAATTTGTAATATTTTCCACCATTAATACATAGATAGTAAAATCATTCTACAGAAACAGCTATGATCAGTGCTCTTAATTCAAAATTATAAAAATCTGTTACATAAATTTCAAAAATAAAATTTGAACTACAAAAATGTTTAAATTTAATTTTTTATTTCACATTTTAGCTACCTGTAAATCGATATTATGATTGAAAATAAAATTTCCATCTTTTAAAAATCTTCCCCCCTCTGGGTAGCGGCCCATATTTCCCTTACCCAAACCCTACTCTGGATGCTTCAAATTATCAAGTGATTAAACCACTGTGACTCTATTGTATTATTAAAACTTTTATTAAGTATTCTTCAAATTAAAAAAAACATTTACAATTAATATAAATATATATTATTGTAATTACTGAAGTATTGACATAAAATTCATTTCAATAGGAATGTATTTAAAAATTTTATTTAATTCAAGTATTTTAAATATTATTTTTTTTACTGAATAATAACAAAAATCGTTCTTACTATAAAGTAGAAACGAGTGATTTAATTGAATGATATTCATTTTAAGACTTTTAATTAAAAAATATCTCATTGTTTTATTTAAAACTGACATACAAATATGACGAGAATTGAAACGATTTATTAAGCTCCATCACATCAATGATAAAATTTTGTTATACCACATCGAGAATGAAATAGTAAAAACCTATTTTATTTGTGCGAATACTTTTCGAGGTCAATACATATATATATATATATATATATATATATATATATATATATGTGTGTGTGTGTGTGTGTATTGTGTCAATAATAACTTGTTTCGAGTGTCCTCAATAAATCCCTTGGGGAATTAAACACCTAGTGAGAGTGAATTCGTCGATATTATATATTTGACATTACATAACACATAATTACATTTACGATTGTACTAACAATGTAAGAAAAACACACGTGCGCTCTTTTAGTCGGTTGCTTCACTTGCGACGCGATAACATCGGAACAATAAATTATGTTTAATTAAATTTTTACTATTACTAACCTTTAAAAATAAACGACAGTGCGACAGAGTAGATGCTGAACTCGATAAATAATTCTTGGGCTCCTATTGGCGACGATATAATAATTTAATCTATTGTAAAACTAACGACCATTGTAGGAGCAAATAAATATTTGTTTGTTATGTAGACAATAATATTTCGTTTGAATGGACTATTGTTTGATACGAAAACGTTCAATTATATCTGCAGGCTCTCGCACAGATGTTATGTTTAACGAACGCACGTAAAATAATAAATAAGCGCAGGTTTGCTGTTCACAGCAGAGAAGAGGTTATTTCCTTATATTCATTTGTAGCAAATTGAAAGAATAATGTATTTCAACTGAAAACTTCCTTTTATATTAAATATTTAGTTAATAAATATATTCATATACAAGGAAATAATATTCAAGAGTATATTTTTAAGCGTGGTCTACATCAGTGGCTCTCAACTTGGGACCATATGACTCCCAGAGAGCTCTAATATATTACAAGGCGGCCACTGGTGAAAATCACGTAAAAGGGGGGTCATGGCACAAGATTAGGTGGCTACAGAGAAAAGTGAGAAATGAACAAAACAGAAAAGTGAAATCGAGAAAAGAAAACAAAAAAAGAAACAAGAAAACAGAAGTGAAGAAAAAAGAAAACAGAAGTGAAGTGAACAGAAAAGCGACCATCTATATAATTGAACAAGTACTCTTAGATTTACAGAGCAACATAGCATCCTAGATAATTTTCATTGAAGAAAAACACCATTTTTGGATCAAGAGTACAATACCTAAAAAGTTTTCACGGCATTAGGATAAACCAAAATTGTTTTTCATGGCATTTCCTACTTTGTATTTGATATAAATCAGGTTTCAGAATTTTTCAGAATTCTTTACTCACCCTAACGCGAAATCGCCTTGACATAATGGACAAAGGTGATCTTCGGTTATCCCTCACAGCGATAGAAACGAATATAAATAAAGTCATCGAGCACAAGGGTCACATTGATCGGAAAATACTTAAAGTATACATTTTTATTCAATTATTGTATTTTGTATAAATTATAAAAATTATAATAAAATATGTTCTATTTACAAACAAAATATTTAAAAAGCGTTCTATCAGTTAGGCATGGGGACCATAGGAAGAAAACAAGGTCAGAAGGGGGTTACTGTGAGAGAAAGGTGGAGAAACACTGGTCTACACTATGAACACTTCATCGATGTATTACCCCGAATTTGTGTATATATATATATATATATATAAAGTTGGTAAAAAATAATTGCGGTTTATGACCTTCAAATTCATATACATTTTTTTATTTTTTGATTTTCATAGCTGTTTTAAGTAATCCAGAACTGTTGGATGACTAATGCCTAACTTTTGCGCAATCTATCGAATTGTTGTGCGTGGTTTTGATTCAGTTAGCGCCTTCGGTTGGTCGTTATTAACTAAAGAAAGACGCCCGCGACCTTGTTATATTAAATGTTTAAAACAGTACAGAAATGTTCACAAATAAATTCGCTTTTCTTCACTCCTCAGACCACAAAAATCTTTTCTGACAAAAGATATGCATTAAATAATTATTGCTCATTTTTGAGTATTGTTTATGCATATTTCGATGTCAATCCTATCCTCACAGCGGCAACGCAATGCATCTTACGCGTATGTAACAATAAAAAAATGATCAATAATCATTTATTGAACATTATTGACCCGAGAAATTTCTGTATTTTGTGTAATAAAAAAAAATCATTTAGAAAGTGATTAACCAGAGTATTAGAATATTATTATGGATACATAAATTGTTTCGAAAAAATGTCGTAAGTGTACTGACACTCTCTCTCTCTCTCTCTCTCTCTCTCTCTCTCTATATATATATATATATATATATATATATATATGGTAATTCAACTTAACTTACACATGAAAGTATTAAAAAAACGTAATAATTAAAAAAACATTATCCACCATTTAGTATTTTAGTTCAATTGTATTTCAATTTAATACTATTGAACTAAAATACTAAATAAAAAATAACATGACTTTTTTAACCTGTACGCCCCCTATTACTACTTCCAAGTGGAAGCCTAAATTGAATCACCCTATACAATGTTTGGATACATTTTTCGAAAACAATGTTCATAGGGTGAATTAGGATTTAGAAGATTCAAATAAAAGTTAAAAAGAATTCAAAATATTTCAAGTTAACCTACTGTTTTCACTAAGGTTTCCTGTCTTTTAGATATAAAAAATTAAATAGTAAAAAGTATTTCATTGAACTGTTTTACGACATCAAAAGAACCTAATTTTCCCACTTTAAATCTCATGGAAGAGCCCTGTTGTAGATTTCTTTTTATATTTTTTTATCTGAAAATATTTTCAATTATAGTTTTCTTCTGTGGATCTGTTCAATTTTCTATTCGAAGCATATAGGTCAAATAGGAAGTAGTTTCTTCTACAGCCAATTTTCACTTTCTTAATTTTCAGATTGATCTTGAAGTCAATTTAAGGTCTACCTGAAGATGGAAAGAGATGAAACTGATCGTAAAAGGAACAAGTTCATGCGATTCATATAGAAATGAAAGTAGACGATAAATACAAATGATATATGGGACGAAAACTAAAGCATTTCTATTAATCTTTCTTCCGAAGAAATCAAAACCATTTTTTTCATTATTTTGAATATTAGTTTTTTAGCAATAAATTGATTTTTTATGGCTTCTTACACTTGTTAATTCACAGAATAAAATTTGACATATGCCACATCCCTATTGTCATTAAATGAAAAAAGTTGGTTGAATTTTTTCATTCCGATCAATTTTTATAGAATGTGACGAAACTGTAGAGAAAAATAGTGAATGTCTATTTTTCTGATACAAAGGAAATGTAAACCTTTTAGATAGAAAAAAATATGAACTCTTTTTACATAGAAACCCATTATCGAAGATCAAGACGGTCGTGACACTCTGCAGGCACTTGTTATACGACGGATGAGCTTAGAAGCGAACGTGAATGCCACGTTTTGGAATACACTTTGCATGCGTACTGGAAGCAGCAGCCGAGTTTATCGGAAATGCGACGCATCCTCGGCCAGAAATAGACGCGTTAGGAATGTTAAACGTGTCACACGACGACATATAAAAATGTGCGCGCCTTCACTACACAGTAATTGTGAAGTCGAGTGCACTTTATTGTGAGAACGGTTTGAAAAGGCGTGTTTGTTTGATTGGAAATGCGCGTTGTTGAAATTGTTCCATTCTGAACGATGAAGGAAATAAGCATTTTGAGGGAATAGAATAGAATATGTGTCTGTGTGTCTATAAGTGTTTGCATATATGTATATATACATACATACATATATATATATATATATATATATATATATATATATATATATATATATATATATATATATATGTGTGTGTGTGTGTGTGTGTTGATATAATTATTTGTATTATTTAATGTTTCATTCGAAGTTATCAAATAAAATACATAAGCTTTTGATTTGTATAGTTTGGAAAAATGTGCATTATTAACCCCTTAATTGGGTATGACGGATATATCAGTCCGTAAGCAGTCGGAAACACCCAAACTACCCACTTAAGGGGTTAAAATTATTCTTTTCTGAACAATGAAGAAAGTAAATAATTTGTGAGAATACGTAGGTGTGTGTAAGTAACAAACAGTTTATATAAAAGTATATATATGTACATATATATATATATATATATATATATATATATATATATGTATGTGTGTGTGTGTGTGTGTGTAAGTAAATAATTTGTAAGAATACGTAGGTATGTGTAACAAATAGTATATACAAAATTATATATATATATATGTGTGTGTGTGTGTGTGTATGTGAGTGTATATATTTTTTATAATTATTTGCATTTTAATATATATATATATATATATATATATATATATATATATATATATATATATGTGTGTGTGTATGTGACTGTGTATATATATTTTTATAATTATTTGCATTTTAAAGTAATATATATATATATATATATATATATTTTTATATATATATATATATATATATATATATATATATATATATATATGTGTGTGTATATGTGAGTGTGTATATATTTTTTATAATTATTCGCATTTAAATATATATATATATATATATATATATATATATATATATATGTATATATATATATATATATATATATATATATATATATATATATGTGTGTGTGTGTATATGTGAGTGTGTATATATTTTGTATAATTATTTGCATTTTAAAATATATATATATATATATATATATATATATATATATCTATATATATATATATATATATATATATATATATATATATATATGTATATATATAAATTTTGATTTATATGCTTGGACAGAATTATTAAATTCAAAGACGCAATAAATAGTCCACATAGATTTTTTTGTGCGCACTCTCAACGGATGAAGATGGTATTGCAACCTAAAAGTAAAATATTTTGAGAAAAAAAATAATAATTTATATTTAGATAGATATGATATATCTTTACAAAATTAAATATTCTAATCAATAATTTTCTTATACATATTTTAAATATTTACTTAATATTTTTGTAGTTATCATTCATTTTTTTTCTTACTCGGCTTCTTTTATCCCTTTTAACAGTTTCTTCTACCTTTTCGTATTTAAATAATAAATAATTATTTTTTTTTATAATAATTCTTTCCTTATTTCTATAAAATATGTTTACGATTCACTTATTCGTTTGTTTGTACTTCAAATATGTTTTGCATAAAAGCTTTCAATATAAAATCTTCAATTCATAAACAACATGAGGGATTAGCTGTTGAACGAAATCTTTATTATTAAAAGTAATAATTTAGAAGCGATTCTCTCATCCTATCAGTTTAAAAGCATGAAACTTATAATTCCGTCTAGAATATGCTACATGTGTTGTTCAATTTTATTTTGTAATGCCGCCAAGTGCTCTTAATATTTAAGTGCAACGATATAACTACCTTTAATCGTTCAAAGTAGTAACATATGTACAATAATCTGTTTTATAGATCTAGTGTAAGAATTTGTAAATCGTCACTTTCAACATATTAATATTTTGTACTTTGCATGTGAGTACATAAACAACATTCATATATACATACATATATATATATATATATGTATATATACAGGCTGTTTAATCAAAAATATTTTAAAAAAAAATACTGCCAACATATAGTGAATTTTTATACATAACTTTTAAAACTTTCGCTACTGCAAGAGCTTTTGAACTTTTCATAAGTGTGAACTTTTCTTAATATGTACTATTGGCATCATATAGCGTTCCGGAAATGGGTATAATATGGACTAAGGGATTTTCTAGTGCTTCACGAATACATCAATTATACAGTTTATTTTTTATTTTTGAGATGATAGGCAATTTATGTTATGATTTTATTCTTTGTATTAGGTTTATTCTTATCTTCTTTTGTGCATAAGAATATTAGAATATTTTCTATTTTTCTGCAAAATGCAGCTTAATGTTTAATTTTATAATGTGTTACTTAACATTGTGCATGAAATAATATTCAATCTAGGGATTGAATATTTTTTCGTTTCGCTGTATTGTACGCAGGATGTCAGACCTGTATACTGGAAAGTGTCGTACTATTTAATAGTGAAAGGGTTAAAAATGGTTTAAATGTAAGTATTAGGTTGGTAGGAAAATAATTACGATTTTTGTTTTTTAAATTTTAACCTTAATTTTATTCTATGAAAGTATCATTTTATCGTGTTCATGTTAATATCATTTTAAAGTGCATTTTTCGGTCTGTATTTTGATAACATTGACTTTGGTTTTATTATTAATTTTGCTTCAAAATGGGATATTGAATGAAAGTCGGAAAAAGCAGATAAGGGCATTTTTTGTATGAGTTCAAAACGGGTGGTAAAGCAACAGAAGTTGGTTATAAACTAAAAAATTTTTTTGGTGAGGGTACTGTTAAGGAACGTACGGTGCAATGGTGTTTCCAAAAATGCTGGGGACGAGAGCCTTGAAAATGAAAAAGGTTGCGGGCGTCCTTCTTCGGTTCATAACGACCAACTGAATGCGTTAGTTGAATCTGAACCACGCTCAACAATTCGAGAGCTTGCACAAAAATTAGGCGTTAGTCATTCAACAGTTCTGTACCACTTAAATTAAAAATATTAATATGAATTTGAAGGTCATAAACTACAGTTATTTTTCTACCAGCCTAATAAAAAAGATTATTTTCAAAAAGAATATATATATATATGTAAAATTTTGCATTAAAAGAATAAAAATAAATAACAAAATACTAAATAAAATCATAATGAGAATCAATGATATATATATATATATATATATATATATATATATATATATATATATATATATATAGTATTTGGCAAGATGCTAAAATATTTTTTCATTATTCGATAAACAATTAAATTGTCATAAACATGCTTTTCAAATTTAATTTTAATTGTGTTGGATGAATCTTGCTGGTTACAAAAATTATTTCTTTTTATAAATTTTATCTAATAATAAATTAAAATAATAATGAACTTCAAGTTCAGTACGTCATATATTCATATATTTCATAATAGTAAGTATTAACAGTTAAAAAGTATGTTTTTAAACAAACGAATCTCTGAAAACAGCGTAAAAAGTATGCAAATCATATAAGATGATAATTTTTGTTATAGTAAGATATAAAATTCAATTTCCTAAATTGTGTGAAATATATAAAAAAAATCCTTGAAAGATAATTTTACTTCCAAATTGAGTAAACAAAAATAAAAAGAAAGCTTCAAAATACCGACCTTCAATTCAATGTTTGTGAAATGCGTACATCAATTAGCAATATATAATATTCAAGATGAATAAAAGAGAAAAAAATTAAGGTCATAATTAAGTATCAGAAACAAAAATTCGAACTTGGATAGCAGTTCGATGTGAAACAATCTGTTTAAATTTTATATTAAACTGTAAAGTGATTATAAAAAGAATCACTTGTTTATATTATCAAGTTAAATGAAACAAATTCAATGTAAAGAATTGAAGATAAAAACATACAGATAATTTGTGTGGGATGTACATAAAAGATGTATATGCAAATTTAAAAAGCATATAATAAAATAATTACCGGTTAGTATAAGAACGGTTTATTCATAATACAGTTTTTAATTTCAGTTAATGAAAATAAAGTAATTATAAGAAGAAAATAAACTCGTCTCATTTATTCAGTTGTAATTTTGTAAAAGTGATCACTAAATACTATACAAATCCAATAAATGGAAATGAAATCAGAGAGATATTTTTATTGGAGTTAGTAATCTTTAAAGCTTGTAACTTTTATGAATTACCCAAAATAAAATAAAATTCTAGAAATTATTTTATAAGATCATTAAATAATATTTGTTAATCTTTTTCGCAACGAAGTGTGTATTAACGTATAAAAGTGTGTGTATATTATATATATATATATATATATATATATATATATATATATATATGTATATATATATTAATAAGAATGTAATTAAATCATACAATATTTTAAAAATGCATATTGAAAAGAAAGTGAAATAAAGTTCTTATATGATGAAACATTGTCTATCCTTGAATGGTCTAACATTTTATAGAAATAAACATACTAAGTATCGCATAGGAACTTTTTATATTAACTAAATGTTAACGACTCGGCGATAATATGATACTCGGAGCTATTAAATGAAGAATTAATGAGGGTGTTCTATTGATAAAATCAAAAAGCTTGTGTAGATTAATCATAATTGAACAGTGACGACACATAATATATTATTAAACCAACTGTACTAAAGTGATTATGTTTAATACGAGACATAATATGAATGTCAATATCCTGTATATAATGCAGATTATTATTAGTTCAGTGCACTGTGTTGCACACAGCATCTTATTAATGAAATTAATGGCTAGCTTGTTACCAATAAAATGCATGTAAATTGAGTTGACTAGCAAACTGTAAGTCGTGTATGATGCCTAGTGTTACATATTTATTATTATCGTGTACGTTTATGGGTTTAACGTGAACGTATTTCGATTTATGGTTGATTAATAATATGTCATATCGGTACTGCAGATAAATTTACATTTATATTAGAATTTTTATATGGAAAATTGTGTACACGTATGACCGATAAAATAAAATTTTGCTTTCGATTTGCACATAACAGATAGTTATATATTTTTTTCATGTTGTTAACACGACGAGCTGACGATAAAGTGATCACGAGTTCAAATTCCAACTTGTCGACATGATCAACTTCAATTAAGAACGATCGTCTTGAATAGATTTTGATTCGAAAATAAATATCAATTTGTATTAATCAAAGTGTCGTTTATCTAAAATTTAAATGTGTCGACTGATTTCGAATAATTAAATATTTTTTTAACATTATGGACTGGTGCATTTTATATAAAAACATTATTTTAGTAGGGAAATAATTGCGGTTTTTGTTTTCTGAATTCTAACCTGAATTTTTTTGAGTGAGTGCCATTTCATCATGTTAATGTTAATCATTTTAAAGTGCATTTTTCGGTCTGTATTTTGGTAACATCGACTTTGATTTTATTATTAATTTTGGTTCAAATTGGGCTGTTGAATTAAAGATGGAAAAGGAGCAAATAAGAGAAATTTTTTGTATGAGTTCAAAACGGATGGTAAAACTGAAGAAACTGTTCTTAAACTAAACGATTGTTTTGATGTGGGTACTGTTAAGGAACGTACAATGCAATGGTGGTTCCAAAAATTTCGTACTGGAGACGAGAGCATTGTAGATGAAGAAGGTCACGGGTGTCCTTCTTCTGTTCATAACGACCAACTGAAGGCGTCAGTTGAATCAGAACCGCGCACAACAATTCGAGAGCTTCGACAAGTTAGGCATCAATCATCCGACAGTTCTGGACAACTTTAAACAGCTACGAACATGAATTTGAAGGTCATAAATCGCAATTATTTTTCTACCAACCTAATATTTAAAATTGGAAACGATATAGTGTAATTTTTTGTATATTTTTTTTTAATTGATTAAGTATTATTTTTGAACCCTATTAAATTTATAATCATTAAGAATCTCATACAACGACTTAAACTAACAGAAAACAATACAGACGTGAAGAAAAAACACAATAAAACTATTTTTATCATAAATATATACAAACGACACATTCATAGACACACGCACACACACACATATATATATATATATATATATATATATATATATATATATATATACATATGTATATATATATATATATATATATATGTATATATATATATACACACATATATATATATATATATATATATATATGTGTGTGCGTATGTGTATATATAGGTTGATTCAACTTAGGTTCCACACAAAACTAACACAAATATTAAACAAAAACCATATTATCCCCCAATTAGTATTTTTGTTAAATTATATTTTAGTATTGAATTGAACTTTAAATACTAAATAAAAAATAACATAACTTTTTTAGCCTCTGCGCCCATTTTTAATACTTCCATGTGAAAACCTAAAGTGAATCACCTATATATATATATATACATGCATACATAGTAAATCGAAAAGATAATTTAGTTTGAACACCAAATATGAATATTAATAATTAAACAGATAATGACAAAGTAAAAAGCAGACATGAAATATAGTAGTTATAAGCTAGTATCGGCTGAATTTGAATTCAAAATGACAATCACATTTTACATAATTGATAGCATGTCTTCAAAAAGAATTATCGATTTATGATTTAATAACGCAGGAATATCAGATATATCAGATAAGTTATTTATACATTTAGACAGGTTCAAAAGTACAGAAAATAAAAAAAAAATGTTTGGATATGGACAGAGATAATTTTAATATATTATTTTTATCATGTAATAAAAATAATATTTTCGATCGACAAATATGTATAGTATGATAAGGGTATCTGCATATATTTGGAGTAAAATATTTATTGCATAATTTATTTATATATATATATATATATATAAATTAATAAGTCGTTCTTTTTTTTTTAAAAAAAGTAAAAATACGAAACATGTTTTTAAAATAATATACTTAGAAATAATGATTATAAATAATCCTTCTCTAATCCTTTTTTTTCTGAGAACAACAAAATTAAATACTGCCAATTTTGTGTTTTTTTTTCCTTTCATTTAGTCTTTATAAAGAGAATCTATACAAGTGGCAGATCCTTCTCCCGGCTCCTGGTGCGAATTGTCACAGGACACGGGAGACTAAGCTACCACGAACATATACAAGGCCGAAGGACGGGCGGGAAGTGTAGATGGTGTGGGGGACCAACGAAACCCCCACTCACCTCAATTTAAGGCGTAGATGGTTTGGGGAGTTTCTCCTCACCGCGGCCGAACTAGGGTCTATAAACTTGGGCAGGCTGGTAGGCTTCTGGAAGGAAGCGAGACTTCCCGAGTAGTTTTGATCAACCGTGGGAAGGCATAATGGACCTCGAGTCTAAGTGCCGGGAGGCAAGATAGCTTCCTCCCACCTCAAACATAATCTGTCTATCTATCTCTAGTCTTTGTAAATAAATATATTTATACTGAGATGCAAGATTTCTAGAATATGTCTACTAAAGAATTATTTAATTCGCCAGGTTTTTATATCAATATTATTTACAAAACAATATTTTATTTTTTCAGCTGGAATACATTTTCTGTCACAATACAGTTTTTGACATTATGATCAAATTTACTTCCACAAATGTTTCATTCGATCAGAAATCACAAAAATTCTGATCAAAAATTTTAAATAATTCATTATTAGTCTTTCTTACTATCATTTATATGCATTCAGTATATGGTACAAAAAAATCTACATATTTAATAGTCCTTTATTGAACATTTTTAATAAAAAAATGTCCTTGGGTTTATAGTGAAAACTTAATTTGTAAAAAATACACTTTATGGGTTTTAATATAAAAAAATATATACACTAAGATTATCCAATATATTTCGTACAAATATTTACTGTATGCTTGATTATTTTCTTATAAATATTTCAGTATATATATATATATATATATATATATATATATGTACTTATATATGTATATATATATATATATATATATATATATATATATATATATATATTCTTATAATCCTTTTTAATAAATGCTTAAAAACGAAATGAAGCGTATAATCTAAATCAATATCACCAAAAGATATTCATTTAAAAGAACCAAAACGAGTCGAAACGTAGAACTGTGAAGGCTTGTTGCATGTTTGACATATGACTTACATTGTCTTTGGAACAGGTAAACATACAAACCCTCCCGGCGGGGGTTCGATTTCCCGTCGAGCCAACATAACCCGCAAGATATGGGGGCTGTCACAGTATCAACCACACAGTACGGGTATTATATTAAATGATAAAGATTAGAAAAATGGATGGCACGTATTTATATTCCTTGTAACCGATTCACACGTCGCTGTCACAAGTGATGGAACGAAACAGATGTATCCGCCGCGCTGAAAGAACACATTCTCCGTTTCATTTATTTGATTCGCGTGCCTGTACGACAGAATTCGATATTTTTTTTTAAAAAAAAAAATCGACGTATGTGTCCGACCGAGGATACATGTAATAGTTTATCTTTGTATTATGATTTCTTTGTTTCTGAATGTTTGTTTATTTATTTTATACATACATATATACACTCACATATATATATATATATATATATATGTGTGTGTGTGTGTGTGTATGTATTGTTACCTGCAGAGGTTGGTAGATATTTTTTAAATCCGAGGGAGATTGAAAGATTACATATTTTGATATATTTAAACGATAATAAAATATTTTTTCGGTGGATGAATATTAATGGATCTATATATTATTTTTACATCTTATCTCCCATCATATGCAAACATATATATATATATATATATATATATATATATATATATATATATATATATATTGTACAGTAACATACTCATGCACTTGAATTAAACAGGCAGACATTTCATGAATGTCAAATGCATACCTGCAGTTGCAAATATAAGTGTTCCACTTGATGTAAATGGAATAACTTGCCGTTATATGCATTAATTTAGTCAATAAACATCTTGAAATGTTACTTCAACAATCAATGCAAATGGATCAGTTCCGTTTGTAGAAAAAATCTGTTGTTGAAATGCATTTCTGATTTTATGTTGTTTTTATTTCAAAAGCATGTAAATAAAAGTATCTATTTAAAATTAGTTGTATTATTTGAAATAACGCGCTGATTTAGAATAAAACGAATTGCAGTCATAAAAAATTATATCAACGTGTGAAATTATTGGTAATTTCACAAAATATATAATGATTCAGTTTGAATATAGTAGGTTAGTGGAAAAATAATTTCGGTTTATGACCTTCAAATTCATATACATTTTTCTCTTATGTGATTTTTCTGGTTATTTTAAGTGGTCTAGAACTGTTGTATGACTAATACCTAACTTTTGTGCAAGCTTTCGAATTGTTGTGCGTGGTTCTGATTCAACTGACGCCTTCAGTTGGTCGTTATGAACTGAAGAAAGACGCCTGTGATTTTCATCAACGCTCTCGTCCTCAGGATGAAAATTTTGGAACCATCGTTGGACCGTATGTTCCTTAACAGTACCCACACCAAAAGCATCGTTTGTTTACGAGCAATATCTGCTGTTTTACCACGCATTTTGACCTCATACAAAAAATACTCTTATTTTTTTCTTCTCCATCTTTAAATCAATAGCCCGATTTGAAGCAAAATTAATAATAAAATCAAAGTCGTTGTTATGAAAATACACACCGAAGATACACTTTAAAATGATTAACATGATGAAATGACACTCATTGAAAAAAATTAAGGTTGAATTCAGAAAACAAAAACCGCAATTATTTTTCCACCAACCTAATAGAAGAACTCAATGTCGATCATTCAATAGTTTTTCGACATTTGGGACTAATTAACAGTAGTTTGTTTGTCAATGAGTAAATAACAAGTGTAAAAATATCACCCACATACAAGATAATCTTTACAAAACATTTAAAATAAAATGCATGCCTTTCGAAGAATGTTTTCAAATCAAATAATCAATTTTCATATTGGTAATATTCTTTTGTACACAAATAATTATAAGTATATGTCAAACTGGAGGAGAAGAAATGATTCCAAAAATGATATACATGTGTGTTTATAAATTAAATTGTAAGAATAAAGTAATGGATATCTGCATATGTACTAATTTTGAACTTTATTAATATGCTATAATAAATAAAATGTGCCAGTCGTTGAATGTAAAAAAGTATGAGTAACTAAAGCTAATAGTTTTTTCGTTTTGTTACAAATTGATTGATTATTCATCTAAAAATTCGAAAAAAAACACTAAAAATAGTTTATAATATAGTTTTGGCACTGTGACTAAACTCAGTTTGAAAAATGAATTTTTCATTCACTTCACAAACCATAATTCTTTTCGTAACAAATACATTCAATAATTTATTAGTGATCTTTTTTGATTGTTGCTTACATATTTATGATGTAGATTCCGACATTCTGAGATCACTAAATTAGAATTCAAATATGACGAATAATCAATTATTGAACGTTTGTTACAAAAAAAGTATTATTTGTGGTTTGTGGGATCAGCGAAAACATAATTTATGAAAATGGAAATAACTTTTTATTAAGTTTGTCGCAATGACAATACTGGCACTGTTAATTTTTTTGTTACCCCATAAACCATACCAAAAATTTTGGTCAAAAATATTCAATAAATTATTATTGAGAAAATAAATAATTTTTCATCGAAAAATTTGGTGTGGTCTGTGGGATAAGAAAAGAATTTATTTGTAAAAATTAAGTTCATTTTTTATATTGTTTATCTTCCATTTCCTTATTTTTTCAATAACTATATATATATATATATATATACACTTAACGATTTAACATTACATATTAAATATTTTATTGTTGTAGAAAAATAAAAAGCTACCATATATCAAAGAGTGAAAAAAATGAACATAAACGAGAAAAAGTCGTAATTATAAAGCGGATTCGTTGAAAAATATTAATATATGAACGTTGAAAGGATGCTCGTTGTGTACATAAAAGCATTTATTACCGTGAAACCTGTAAACGAGATGCTAAAAGTACTAATCGTTTATAAGTAAAGACACAGTAGTCCATGCATAATCTGAATTATTACCGCTGTTAATTATCCATATACTTTTAACGATCGTCCTTTTGATTATTTTCAAGTTAAAAGTTTTACTCTTCAAAAAGTATACTTTACAATTTCATTTACTGCCTTTTTACATTATATATATATATATATATATATATATATATATATATAATTTATTGAAATATCACCTCTAATCATATAATAGTGAATTATATAAGTTATTATAACTTTTAACATATTTATAACTTTTAATTCAATTATTTTTCAATTATGAATGAAATTTAATGCGCTAAATCTGAATTTTCTTTATAAAAATATACTTTTTTAACTATATATGACTCATACAATAGTCAATACTCATGACTAATTACTAATACAATAACATTCAATAATGAGTAAATCAACACAAAATACTAAAATGTAAAAAAATGTTTTGTAAAAATACAACAGCATTTTTTTCGGTATCCTATCACTGCAGTTTTTATTACAGTTCGTGTAATGTAAACCAATGATATTAACCCTTTGCACAAACAAAGCCAGTTATACTGCACAAGAACATAAAGGCATCCTACTCCTGTGGCTAGTATCACTGTCCACATTTTATCATTATCCATTCCATCCACAATTATCCATATACTTTTACGATCGTTCTTCTGATTATTTTCAAGATAAAAGTTTTACTCTTCAAAAAGTATACTTTACAATTTCATTTTCTGCCTTTTTACATTATATATATATATATATATATATATATATATATATATATATATATATATATATATGTATATATATATATATAATTTATCAAAATATCACCTCTAATCATATAATAGTAAAAATTTATAATTTTTAATTCAATTATTTTTCATTTATGAATGGAATTTAGTGTGATAAATGCGAATTTTCTTTATAAAAAATATAGTTTTTTAACTATATATGATTCATGCAATAGTTCAATACTCATGACTCATTACTTTTACAATACATTCAATGATGAGTAAATCTAACACAAAATACTAAAATGTAAAAAAATGTTTTGTAAAAATAAAACAGCATTTTTTCGGTACACTATCACTACAGTTTTTATTACCGTTCGTGTAATGTAAACCAATAATATTAACCCTTTGTACTCACGAGGCCAGCTGTACTGCACAGGTACATAAGGGCGTTCTACTCCTGTGGCTAATATCACTGTCCACATTTTATCCTTTACAGATAAAAGCTTTGATATGCGTTCGTACATCAATGTCATGGGGTGTTTTTTTTTTACTTGTCTACGTTTATCGTATTCATCCTAATTCGTAGTATACAAACTTTTGATCTGATGTATAGTTTAATTGCTTGGAGTGCAAAAGGTTAATATAAATCAACTAAAATGTACAATATCTGAGTTGAATCTTTCCGGATCAATGAGGGGATTATTTTTACAACTAACAGTTAAATTTTGAATTAGTTCAATGTCTGATTAGTAGAAAATATTTATTCAAACGACCCAAATCAATTAATTCATTTTCTATTTAATAAAATGTTACCGGAGTAGAGTGAGTATTGTCGAGCAAACGTTCATCGTAAACTGGATATGACAAAGAAATGTCTCGATGTGTTTTAGAACATAACTTATTAACCCGTAGTCCTATTCAAAAATGTGTTTCTTGTTCTATCTATCTTTTTAATATATTTAATTTGTTATACCAGAAGTTACATGAAGCAATTTAAAAAAGTATCTTCTTGCTAGTTTCCTTTTTTTGATTGTTCTTGAAACACATTTCTTTTCATAAAAACATGTTTACGAAAACATTGAGTTAAATCTGTTACTTTTTAAATAGATATTACCAATCTGTTATATATATATATATATATATATATATATATATATATATATATATATATATATGGTGTCGACAAAGTCCGATGATCAAGCAAAGTCCGACTTTGACTAGTCAGTATATATCCTGATTTATAAAATTAAAATTAGATCACCCTCACCCTTTTTTGACCCGACCAAGCGCAAGTATACAGCTCTGAGTATAAGTTCTACTTCGAACTTTGACGGCGGCCGGGCGAATCACACTGTGCCTGGTCGTGGGACTTTGCCTACGACATACATGTATGTATATATATATATATATATACGTATATATATCTACATATATATATATATATATATATATATATATATATATATATATATACATACACACGAAGTAAAACTGAATATTCTCGGTTTAGATAGGAAGAAATATAAATAAAACAAAAACAATATTTTACTATTTTTCAATATATCTTCCTTTAACTTCATTTTCTACTGAAAAAGTATAATAACTTAAAATCTAATGATAAATAAGGAAGACATACTTTTTCAAAAAAAAATAAATTTGAGTAATTTTTCAAATAAAAATAATTTTGAGTCAATCTAAACTATTATCTGCTCTTAAGAACTCTTTCAGAGCGTGCTTGTCGATCATATTTGGGGAAATTCAATTATAAAAAAGCAAAAAATTGCAATATAAAAGCACGTGTTTATAAATAAATTTACATTTAAGCTGTAATAAAAAGGCGTGAACCTAAACTCCAGAAAATATATATCTTTAGTATAAGAAATAGTATATTACAAAATTAATTCCTCATAATTTGATTAGAGATTTGATTTTAAAAAAGTGATCAGAGTTCACCAATCTATTTTAAATAGTGATGTTTTGAAGAAGTTTTGAAGAAAAAGTACACATTATCGACAAACGGAACAGTATATATATATATATACATATATATATATATATATATATATATATATATATATATATATATATATATATATATATACATTAAATATCACAAAAAATATAAAAAATAAAAGATTAATCATATCAGAAATAATAAACAGTTATTACCGTTTTTCTAATATTTTTTTGAACTTATTTTATTTTTATTTTCCACTGTAATCATGCAATTAGATTGATCAAAAGAGCATTGTGTCCTAAATGTCGTATACTCTTTCTCTAAAATCTATTAATTTAAATTCCTTCATATGATCAGTGCTTAAATTCGTATAATTTTACTATTTTGATAAACATCTGAAATGATTACATTTCTTTTTCGTTTAAAAATTGCATCACTCTATACTCATTTCCAATTTTACACAATGTATTATACGCAACACCATTTGTAATTTTCGACTTGACACAAAGAAAACAAACAAAAACGTGACCAGAAATACCAATTACTGCAAAACACCTTGTCAAAGCAGTAATTGTGCTTAAGATCAGAATTTTATATTTCTCTCCATTTTTATTTTTAATGTTTTTATTTCAGTTTCCCTTGTAAATTATTCATCTTGTAAATTAGTCACTGTATAAATATTAATGTTCATTTTACTGGATAGTTAATTACACACGATATATATATATATATATATATATATATATATATATATATATATAAAATCTGCGTGTGTATGAATTGCGAAATGATTTCATACCTTCAAAGTACATAATTTAGAGTGAATGTTCTTGTGCATATGTTTAACGATCTACCATTCACATAAATAATTTCACAAATTATTCACAAACACCACTAATGATGTCCGTTCTTCATGTCGTACTAATTAATACAGCCACTATGTTAGTGGCGGAGATAGCATATTTCACAGGATTGTATCTGTTGAAACGGGTTTTGCACGGTCGAAATCCTGGTATTATCGGTCATTCCGATTCTTCCCAATGCTGGTTTTATGTCTCATTAACACCGCACACGTACGTAAACGTACCTCTCACAACCATCTGAAGTAGCCATCTCGTCCGCTCCTTGACACGACTTTCACAGAAAGCACGAATCGAATTGATGTATTATGTACACTTTTTAAACTTAGTACTCATTTATTTTAATTAAGTATAAAAACTTAACTTTTTCTGAAACGAAATGTACGTTTTATAGCAGTACTGAGTTGTTTATTAATTATAGATGTCATTTCGTTTGTAATTTACAAATATTTCTGATAAGAATTTATTTAAACACTTTGCTGTACAAACATTTACCGTACATTAATTTTTAAGTTAAACATGTTTTTCTTTTAACGATTTTTTTCCTTAAACGTTCAAAATGTTTTCAAACAAGAACATAATTTATAATGTAAATATGGTTATTTGATATGTATTGTTTCTAACTAAATGTTTGAATCGGTTTATCAAACTATCAATCAAACTAAATATTTGTATATTTTTTAATTTTTATTGATTAATTCAATTTTGATAAATTAATTTAATTTTAATATTATATTTTATACATATTCTGACCCATACTAATATTTTGAGCACACATATGGGGGAGTAGACGGAGTAATAAAGGAACAGTTTATTTAAGACTACCTGAAAGTATGGAAACATTAAAATATAACAAATAAATGGAATGGCATCTGAAATTCTATAAAAGTAATAAATAAATCGAACCAGTAATCATAAAAATCACTAGATAAAATTATAAATTAAATTCGATTTATATAATTATATTTTCAACTTATAAAAATGGCAAATTAAAAAGCTGACCATACAAGTTTGACTATAAATTAACCAATTACCACGAAAACATATAATATTTGTAGATACCTGTCACTAATTAGGTTCGATTAAGTCATTAGTGATACAATTTGCGATAAATCTCAAAAACATCAATCATTGAATATTTTTACAATTAGTATAATTTTTGTAAACATTTAATTATATACTCAGAGTGTTAATCTGTTCTAATTAAAAACCTGTATGCGACAAAAATTGAAAATAAAGTACATCAATAAAACGAATTAAAAGATAATTGAAAATAAAATCTCGTTGTTTTTTCAATTATGCTTTCTGTCTAAAAGACAATTAATTTTCTAATTGATTAATTTTAATTTTTTAATTTTATTAAAGTCAATTAATACTTCAATTACCTAATATCAATTCTTTAAACTATGAACTTTAAACTCTGAAGCATAGATTTTTTTTAGAATTTTTAAAAATATTTCAAAACAGAGAAATATGTATTTAGTGAGCCTTTTTTTAAAGTGTCTACTTTTTATAAATTATGATTATTAGGTACTTAGTTTCATTCGTCATGATACAAGGATAATATTAAACGATTATTTCTATAAATGTTACACTAACTCAACATCAACTTTCAAAAGTTAAAAGACTGAAGTTCTAAAGTTACACTATAGTTTTTGGTTAAATGTATTTTTACAAACGGATTTTTATTCCTCCTATTATCAGTTTTCTATGATCAAAAATATTCAATAATTGATTATTGATCATTCTTAATTGTTTTTATATTCATTTTGAGGCGATACCGCATTTTCAGAGTGTTAGTGTACAAAAAAATCTAACAATTTAAATATTTTAATCAGTTTGATTTTACATCAAAAATAACATTAGTAATTTGAAATTATTTATATGATCTTCCACAAATGAGTTTTTCTGAGGTATGAAGAAATATAATCCTTAGTGTTTTGAAAATGATGGAATCGCCATCAAAATGCACATAAATAACAATCAAAAATGATCAATAATCAATTACTGAATATTTCGCAACAAACATATTATTTTTTGGTTTGTATAGTGAATGAAAAATTCATTTGTGAAAGCGAATTTAGATACAGTACCAAAAATAAGTTGTATTAAAATGATCTACTAATATCGAAATAGCCTGGCTCAAATATTTTTTCAGTAATTTACATTTTTATTAACTTATTGACAAATACACTTTGTAATTTATAAAAATAATTCTTTATAATGAATATTTTATCTACAAAAACTATAACATTTTTTTAAAAAATTAATGTTGAAAGAAATTTTGTATGAGTTATTATATATATATATATATATATATATATATATATATATATATATATATATATATATACACAGTAGCGAACTTATAATTTACAAGCCCATTTCTATCCATCTTTTTCCTTAAGATGGTCACTTATATTGTAAAAATTAATGGTAGATGTTATGATAGGGAAAAGATTGAAATTTTATATCATCAAAAAAAAATTTAAATAATTATATACTTTTTTATCATTTATTTTCGCAGAATTAAGAGCCTGTGCTCCTTATCATTGCATACCGTGAATACTTATGAACACACATCTGTATATATACATATATATATATATATATATATATATATATATATATATATATATGTGCGTGTGTGTGTGTACTTTATTCACATATATCAAGCAATTAATATTTTACAAATAGTTATAGTTACATTGAATTCTGTTATTGTTTCAATGTACAACTTTAAATACATTTCAAGTCAGAGAATTGTAAATAAATCCACCAAAAGTATAACTAACTATTTATTTATAATAAAAGTATATTTCCATACTATAATTCGACGTATTAAAAAATAAATAACTAGTTTGTAGCAATGCAAACATTACAAGTTTCGACAAATTACATTCAATGAGAACAATTGACCAATTGACTTCGTTAAGTATTATTGTGACCCCATTCATCACACGTGCTAAAAGAAACTAACAATATGTCGTTTGCAATATATATATATATATATATATATATATATATATATATATATATATATATATATATATATATACATATACATATATATATATATATATATATATATATATATATATATATATACGCACACACCCATATATGTATATGTGTGTATGTATTATTTATTTACGCAATAAATAAAATTGATTGAAAAATTTTCACCCGCTTTCAAGTAATTGATTTCGATGGAATCGTATTTGAAATGTAATTATTTTATTTGAAAAGAAAATATGTTTACGATAAATCTATCCATTAATTTAATGTATTTCTTTTCAATTTCCAGTGATCGTTCAAGTAATATGAATTTTTTGAATGATTTTTTTTATTCAAACACGAGTTACAGATATTGAAATTCAATAGATTTTAAGTGGAATTATGAAAGAAAACATAAATACAATGTGAATATTTGTTTATAAAACGATAATACATTATATTCAGTTCGTGGGCAATATATTTTACAACCCTTAAATTTACAAGAAGCAACTGAAAGAACAATATAAATTTGATTACATTTAAAATCGCATACATACGTTTTATCTCTTTCTCTTATATATATATATATATATATATATATATATATATATATATATATATATATATGTGTGTGTGTGTGTGTTTGTATATATATATATATATATATATATATATATATATGTATATATAATATATGATTAAAATGTTCTCAAAATTTATTGAGCAAGTTGGTTTCGGCAAGAAATGTCAAAAAAATATGGTTCACTATATATAACAACAGTTTGTTCTTTGCAAACACAAATATATAAGCATATAATATACATGTCTACCATATATATATATATATATATATATATATATATATATATATATATATGTAAACACGTGTAAATATATTTTATGGTCCTTATTTTATGTGGTGTACGTCATTTCGACGTTCACATTTTTATACACGCTGCTACAGTATTAAATTTTTTATGAACTGTCGACTGATACGAACGTTTCTGGCGAGAGACATAAAAATGTTAAAGAGTATTTTTTTAACATTCCAGTGGTTATGTATCACACTGATTGATTTATTTACTGTTGATGTGAGATACTTTAAATGTAGATAAGAATACAACGTGCTCGGTGTGTGTGGGTTCGATTCTGGGAAATTTATTTGATTCACTAACGGTGTCATTTATAAAAACCTTGAATGGTTCAAGTGACCGTTGGTGTTCGTATTGTATACATCAAAACATGAAGTTCATAAATGTACGTGTGTGGGTTGTTAAAAAATTAATTTAGCTATTTTACATGATGTTTGCACGAATTTATATACATATATATATATATATATATATATATATATATATATATATATATATATAATGTTAAAGAAAAAGTATTACACATTCACGTTTCAAGTCGATGTAGATTATATTGTCTATTTATAATAAATAAATAGGTTTGGAAATTGTGAATTAAAAAATATTATTTGGTTATCATATAATATGATTTTTTTTTCAAAAAAGTTATCAACATATTTCTTGCACATAAAAGAAATATTACCTTTAAAAGTGTCAAATATGTTTGGAGAATTGAAAAAAAGTGTACATATATCAGTAATTTAAAAAAAAAAAAACATACCATGGTTGGTATTAGTCAGGAATAAAGGAATCTCATGTCAAAACTGATTCGAAATATATGTCATTATAATGATTCTGTTCTAAATAATGGAGATATTTTGTATATAAAAATTCATAAAAATGAACTAAAAATTATAAAATATTATTTTTAAAAATTTATAAATATGTCATTCTAATGATTTTGTTCTAAATAATCGAGATATTGTGTATATAAAAATTCAAAATATTTTAAAGCTAATACATTATGGAAATATTATACAAATGTGGAGGAAGCAGAAATGTTGATAGTACGAAAACAGCGAGTTAATTAAATAAATCGACGAATTCAAATTGTAATTAAATACAAAAACAGAATAGAACAGAAAAGATTAATTACTATAGTTTGAATTAAATGCTCATTATAGTGTTGTTGAAAAGGATGTCTTTTATTATTACAATTAATTAATTGTATAAGATACAAGCTATATTTTTATTTTATTTCTTATTTTTAAACGTGATTTATTTTTATTTACTTATCGTTGTATACTGAATGTCCCTTTTATCATTATAATTATTGATCTGTGTAAAAGTCAAATATATTTATAATATTTTTGAATCATAAAATAGTTCTGGCAATACGCCTAATTCACTTTCACAAATAAATTCCTTTTTCCACCCCACAAATCACAAGAAATCTGATAAAAAAATGTTCAATCATTGTTTATTGACCATTTCTGATTATGTTTATGTGCAATTTGACGATTATCAAAGCTCTAAGATACAGAAAAATCTTAAATATTGAACATTTTTGTTAATTTCGGTGTAATATTAAATATCGGTAAAAATGAGATACCTAAGCGAGAATCCCATCTACGGGGTTAAATCACTTTTAATTAATTTTATTTTTAATCATACTTGTAAATTATTTTGATATTACTCATGTATCCTAATGTCTTGAAAAAAACAAAGGCGAAATTCAGGATTTACATAAATTACCAAAAAAAAAATATGACAATATTTGAATTAAGAAAAAAATGGTAAAATCTAATGAACATAAAATGAATTCAATATTGAAATTATTAGCAAAACTATTAGATAAATTTTCAAACAAGAAATATAAATACATTTTTTATATTTTGTTACTCTGAGTAGAATACACCAATTTATATTTACTCGGACAATAATGATACGATATTAACTCTTCTAAAATACAATATGTACTAGGAAAAAATGTTTTGGTTGATATGTTTGAAAAGTAAATAAGTTAAAATATTTAATTCTAACCACAGCTAGCATTAATTATAGTATATAAATTGGTTAATGTGTATTATGCGGTTTTGCTCAGTTTCTGTTATAAACATTTCACATGTTTCTAACTAAATTTAAATACTTGTTATTTATTTGAAAATAAATTTGTGCACAGCATTTATTATCCTGAAATCCTGTATTACTTTCAATCCTTTCTATTATGTAAATTTCAATACCAGTCGATAATAAATTTAAAATTCTTCTACATGTATTTATGTTGCTTCAACCAAATTCATAAGATAAATTTAAGAAATCAAATATGCATACGTCCTTCGTTTAACCATTTTTCGTATTAGGAACGAGTTTTTATTCATCACGTCAATTATGTGCGGATATGCACACATAATATGCGGATGTTCGCACTTAGTGCGTGACAGTTTAAAAACGGCAACGAAGTCACGTACTTTAAGAGAAAACGGTATCCGTCTATTTAAAATTATAATATATAATTTAAATATATTCATACTTGATTAGTTTGCAGTAGTTTAACTTAGTGACTTCCAATATTTTCTTATAAATGTTATTTTTTTTATTATTTATTGAATTAAGAGTCAGCCGCAATTCAGTTTTGGATCTATGACAAAATTGTGACCTCACAACCTTCCCTTCAGAAATTACAAAAGAGCACTGTGGTCCAATGTGCCTTATATGTGCACTCTGTAGATGATCGGATCACCACTAAAATACTCATAAATACAATTAAAAACGTTCAATAATCGATTATTGAACATTTTTTTATCAAAAAAAATTTGTCGCTTATCGGATTAATGAAAAGTTCATTTAAGTAAAGTTGAATATGTTTATAGATTTGACACAATAAATTGTACTAAATAAAATGTTATTTTTTAATTGACTGAAGAATTTCTTAACATATTAATGAAGAATCATATATGTTAATCATTAGATATAGCTACATTTTTCTTTCTTAAAAATATCAGTGATCAATTTAAATTCAGTCGCTTAAATCGAGGCCGGCCAATAAGTCAATCGACCTGTCAATTGTGGTTTTAATTCAAGACGAACTGAAATATTTGATGAATTTCAAATATTTTACGGAAATAATAACTGTTTATAATTGAAATGTTTGATAGAAGACATAAAGATAAACATTTTATCAATTAAAAACATTTTCGAGGATATATTCAAAATAGACATTGTTAGTTGTTTTTAGCCTCACAATTAATAAATACTATTTTTTGGTGTATTTTAATTATCTTTTTCACCACATACAATGCATGTAGGTGGTACGTCGCAAATGGTTTTAAGGAACTGTAGATTGTATTACAAATTAAGTTGTCAATTTTAGTTCATATTTACTCAAACTGAATTGAGAATAAAAATGGTACAAATAAAATCAAAAAGAAGACAAAATAAAATGAATTCATTTAGTTTTTAAGTATGAAAGAACGAACTATGAATGAATTAATTTTTAAAATATTTTTATAACATGATTTCGATACACTTGGTAAAGAAAATTTGGTAGTGTTTATAAATATAATAATAATGACTAAACGATCAATAAAGCAAACTACATTAAAACAAGTTATTTTTACAAAAGTGTCAATGATTGATATTATTTTTTGTTATTGAATAATAGCGAAAAGCACTTAATAAGTAACTCTATATATTATATTTTGAACATATTTTTGATCGATTCGATGAGTCTATACCAGCACACTAATGCTCTAAATAACCAATCAATCATGTCTATGTACACAGTGAGACAGGTATAGAGATGAATTTAATCCAGCGTTTTAGTCCACTGAAAATATTTACTATCGCTCAATTTTAGTTTCAAATTATTAACATTTTTTCAGACAACTGGGTCGATGTATAGCTTATGTGATTATAATGGAGTTATTCAATCACTGTTTAATAATTGAATTTCTGATTTGAATTATACGAAATTACTTACTGCAATAATGATACCCGTTTAAAAATTTAAAAATTAAATATTATGCTCTTTCAGGATTTCTTTTTCAATAATATATTTTATTTAAATAATATTAATATGTAATATTTATTGTTTAGAAGTGGTATAACAATTTTATTTACTACAAGCACATCAAAAGAAAATAAATTAATAAATGACGTATATACCGTGTGTAAATATTTTTAAATTTTATAACAGAGATTATGTATATCTAATTCTGATTTCTACATATAAGATAGAGAAAGTCAACATATGAGCATAAAACTTACTCTCTTTAGAAAATAGTTAGATTTATTTTTATTTTATTTTATTGATTTATAATAAAATAAAATAGTTAGATTTATTTATTATTGACTTATTTTAGATTTATTTGTCACCATCGATAATAAGATTTGATAAAAATAAAAAGAAATGAAGAGCATTAAGAATGAATGTTCCTAACCACTATTAATGTTTATGGATTCAGTTTCATTTCAATTGAATAGGATTGCATTGTTTTGTCTCTTTTCTGATATATCTCGATTTTAAATAAAAATATTTTCTCATGGTTTTAGGATTTTAATATATAATACCAACCTTAACATTTGACAACACTATATATCTTGTCCAAGCAATTGGTTTGACCTCACAAAATAGTAGTGAACACAATGGCATCAGAAAAGCAGCATATTAGGCACTGCATACTTTTCGCATTTCAATTGAAAAAAATATCGCCGAAGCCGCGGGAATGATTTGTTCAGCTTTGGGGGAAGGAGTCGTGATGCATACTTCTGTGTTCAGTTATAATCGTAGTTTTATTTGAATCTGTAAAAAGAGTATGTACAATAAATAGAAGCAAGAAAGAATTAAATATTTGAATTTTCAGACAATAATATATTATCTGATATAATGGTATTGAAAACTAACATTTGCGTACACAGATCTTATTTGAAGAAAAAAAATAGATCTAACATTCTATTTTAACATATCTAACATAAAATTTAATATTTATTTTTTTTTGAGAAATCGTTATTTTTATTGTTTTTTGTTTGTATTAAAAAAATCGTTTATCTAAAACAAAATACAATTTTGAAAATAACAGAACAATAGCGACATTCATTAATAGATTGTTCTGCAATCAATTTTGTGCTAGTGCTTAAATAATGATAGAAAATGGAAAACTGAAAGAATATCAGACAAAAAAGCCTATTGTAGGGGAGTTGAGGACAGTTTATTAACAAAAATGGACATTTCATGGACCTATAAATGTTAATTATTTAATAATAATTATATATAGATCTAGAATAGTACTTTTTTAAATTATTTTAAAAAATATCTATGAAAAAACTCATCTTCTATTTTGTATTATAATTTTATAGAGACTCAAAGTTATAATATCAAAGTTATAATGCTGGTAGTATGTCTTTTTTTGTTGAAAATTAACTATATTATATTATTCCGTACATATTTCAAATACCAACTATGTGATTCTTACCAATCTGTGAATTATTGTATATATGTTATTGTATTTTTTTTTATTTCAGATGTCGCTGGTAAACATGGCCGCAAATAACGAATATTTAGAAAACAGTTTACAAGAAGTAAAAAAGTACTGTACCATAGAACTTGTAAGTATATGTATATTTTTTTCAAATATTTTATAAAGGTTCAATTTTCACGGTTCTTATTTATACTGCATATTTGTCTCATGTCTACATCTTTTCTTATTTCCTGTCATGTGTATTGATTGTAAATAAAAGAGCCGCTTGGTATTTACTACTTTGTACCTTTTCTTTTTTTTTCAATTTTTGCACATCTTTTAGTCATAAAGGAATATATTCATGGATATAAATGGGTGGAAAGTAAATAAAAATTCTTACATTAAAGCTTTGTTTCTGTTATCTATGATACATTTGGACGTTGAAAATAGACATTAATAAATTTTATTAAGAAGTTTCTTTACACAGTTTTCTTTAAAGTATATTTTATTTTTCTCATAATTACAGTTTTAAGTTGTGGCTAATTCGTATTCAAATATGATCTAAACTACCTAAAACTCCATAAAATATTCTTTTATCAAAAAATGTAATTATAGTAATACGGACTTAATTAGCACTTATATCAACTTTAAAGCTCAGATTCAAAAAATAGTAGTTTTTTAGTGTCTTCATCAATAAATTATTGTAAATTTTGAAAAAATACAACTTTGTGGCTTTTGAAGTTATTACTTAATTTGTAAATTTCCAATACTGAATGAAAACGAATAATCGGAAACCAAATAAAATGATAAAAATGATTTTTTATGAAAGTGTGCCTCTTTCTCTTTTATATTCATACGCACATACATACATATATATATATATATATATATATATATATATATATATGTATATAATATATATTGATACGTACATATAAGATTAACAAACTATTATTTTTCAAAAATACATAAAGAAATTAAAACAAATTGCGAAATAAAATGTTATATAAAATTATACAACATATCAATTAATTTTAAACAAACAACTGCTCATCTCGGAGTAAAAAATTATATTTTAGTTCAAAAGGTATTAGATAATAAATGAATACAAATACAGAATCCAAAATTTACAATTTGAAAAAAAAATAGAAAAACGCGAACTTATTTTCTTCGAGTACGCTAACAACGAAAACTTATAGACTTCCTAATTGACTAGCAACACACTGTACAAGAAATTCTAAAAATTCAGAAATTATAAAAGAAATAATAAAACAATTAATAATTTTCAAAATCTACGGAGTTTAATTTATGTCATCTTAAATTATTTGAAGAACGAAAAATCCTTAATAACATGGAATGAAGTAATAAGTATTATAAAAAAAACATTAAAATAAAATTTCATTTCTAATAAGGTAAATGCTGGTAAATAAAAGCTATAATAGTGTATTAAAACTAGGATCTAGGTATAAATTAGATAGTAATAACCTAGATAATAAATTATTGTTAACTACTATTTTATATAACATATATATATATATATATATATATATATATATATATATATATATATATATATATATATATATATATATATATATATATATATATATATATATTATGCATCACTATTTAAATACAATTATTAAATAAGATCAATTTCTTCAAGTCATGAACTTATTAGTAGTAATATATATATATATATATATATATATATATATATATATATATATATATATATATATATATATACACTTTATAACGCTACACCAGATAAATCATTTTTTTTGTTCTAATATAAACAATCGTATCAGATCATTATTATATAAAGATCTTGGAGGAAGTTATGGATTGAAAAAGTAGAAACTACTACTATAGAAGTTGTTGCTGGTCCGTCTACGTCTAGTGCTGCTCCAGAGGATATTAATGTTATTCCTAGTGAGAAATTTTACACAAGATACCCGGTTTCCCAGATTGTGATGACGAAGACATCCGAGAATGGATAAACAGAGATGAGATGAAATTGGATAACAATTTTTAAATGACGACGAAATCGTTAGCCAAGTTTTTCAAGAACCAACAATTGAATACGAAGAGGAAGAAAAAAGAACTTCGCTCCAGCCAACAATTAACCATATTTATGCCATGAAGACAACTGCAAATATCATGAAATATTTAAAAGAACAGGACGAGGCTAATAGCCTGAAGAAAGAGGCCCTGCTGCGATATATCAGAGAAATGGCTGCAGCTAAACTACTTGCTTCCAAAATATAAAAAAAATAACTGATTTTTTTTTCTAAATCCAAAAATTACGTACATGTACATATTTACATAAAATGTACGAAAATTACACTCAATAAATATCTTCATTACATAACTCAAATAAATATGTGTACACCTTCATTAATTCAAAAACCCATACAATTTGTTTATCCGGAAATTTCGTTATCCAGCATAGCTATGACAAAGGTTATCCCAGATAACTGGAGTTTTACTGTTTATATATATATATATATATATATATATATATATATATATATATATTTGATTGGCTATTGTTGAACATATTAATATTTTGTTAGTCACACTTTTCTTTATATATATATATATATATATATATATATATATATATATATATATATTTGATTGGCTATTGTTGAACATATTAATATTTTGTTAGTCACACTTTTCTTTATATATATATATATAAAGAAAAGTGTGACTAACAAAATATTAATATGTTCAACAATAGTCAATCAACATCACTATTTAGTAAAATTCATTATTCAAAATTTGAAAGAAGTATATACGTATGGTATGATATAAATAAGTTTTTGATTTCAAAAAAGTAGTATTTTCAATTTGAATTATTTTCTAATTAAATTACTTTAATATTTTAATATGTAGTTGCAGAGTGTACTTAATGATAATAAAAGTTCTTAAAAAAATTTTTAAAGTATACTTAACCATAATAAAATGCATTAAAATTTCTAATAAGTTCTTTAAGTAAAAAAAAAATGAATTTAAAAAGACTATTAAAAAAAGTTTAAAAAAAAACTAGCAAATGACTTTTAAAGTCTTATATTTGAATGTATTAAGAAAAACAATATAAAGGCGTGGTTTCATTTACAAATTGTGAATAAATTGATTAAAAATTGTTTTGATGTTCGTGCAGGCAGTAAAACGTAAACACTATGAAATGTACAATATGCATATATATTTACATTAATGTTAATTTTTGTTAATAACTAATAAATCATTGTTACAACACCTCATTTGCATAAATATGTAATATTTAATTTTCATATTAGTCATAATAGAGAAAAAACAGAACACAGAGGTCATTAGATCGAAACGACAACTGATGATGAGTCAGTAGTGTCAGTTAGTATATTAATTTCACGCTTACATCTCCTTTCCACGCTACTACAGATTTGAAACAACATTTTGGAATGCTTGAATGTGTCCCCCACACTTATGCGAAATATCAACTACATAGCAGGCATGCCTTGGCGCCTGCTGTCAGCTGATAAACCAGACACTTGTTAAGTTGTTCCTCGTCGTTTTTAATATACATACATAATATGCATACATTTGGTGAATATCATTGTAATAGATTTTGAGTGGTTAGTGCAGCTGTACTGAAACTAATCTTAAATTTTGATATTTATGAGAAAAATAGACACATGTAATAATCTGATATACACGTTAATACATTAACAGAACTATTTTTATATTATTTATTGAAGGATTTGATCAAACGTTATGTTCACATGAATTGACGCATGTACAAATTCTGCATATATATATATATATATATATATATGTATGTGTATGTATGTATGGTTTATATTATAACTTTTTTTATGTTTAATATACACATTCAAGTTAACTGTATCGTATTTATAAACATGTAATAAGATCAGTTGCAAGGACGTCCTGCATAATAAATAATGAACATGATAAATGTAATTTATTTCCTAAAGAAAAAACAAACCAACAATGTAATTTGTATCTGTCGAGAGAATTATATTATATATATATATATATATATATATATATATATATATATATATATATATATATATATACTTTACAAAAGAAATTAAGATTTTATCGAAAATGTTTTTTTACGAACTGTATTATATTTTTTCTTATCGTAAAGATGCACAAAATGTATATAAAAATAAAAAATCCATAATAGAACTTACGTGTAATATAAAATATGAAGATCGAAAAATAAAATATATTTTTTTTCTGTACTCGAGCGCTCTGATGATGATGATTCGCCATATTCATAAGTAATAATTAAAAATGATCAACATGCATTTAATGAACATTTTTGATCAGAAAATATGTTGTTTGTGGGATGAGAAAATAATTCATTTGTGAAAGTGAATTTAGTAACAGAGCGAGAACTGTATTATGATTAAATATGAATATAATAATTGTCATTGATTCTTAAATCAATACATCAGAATGTTAATACAAACACAAATATAATCTTTTAACAGAATATAAATAATCAACAAAAATAATCTTTTAACACAAATATAATCTTTTTCATTTATCAGAATATATAAAATATGAGAGAATATAAATTTAATGTAATATACTAGGTAAACTTAATTAAAATGTAACAATTAGTTTACTTATTAAATGATAAAACCGCATGGCATATTTTGTAGATAATTACAAAATAGTTTACTGCAAAATTTGACATGTCTAAGAGATGAACATTGTATCTATATTTCAATACTATATATATATATATATATATATATATATATATATATACATATTTATACGTAATAATGTCTAATTTATAGGATCATAATATTGAATTGTTAATATGTATTCTTATATGTTAATATATACAAAATTATAAATTATACTTAATTATTAACTTTTAATATAAATTCTTATAATAATATATTCTTTTTGTTTCAGAACCAATTTTGGGAATGTTTAAATAGAACTGTAGCTGGTAAGTTAAATAATATTTCTGTCACTATATATTTTTTCAGTGCTAGTATGTAATTCTGTTATTTTTATTTCAAGAACGTATTAATGTTTAATTATTTACATATACGAGGAGTGTTCAAAAAGTACGGTGAATTCTCGAACCATTTTTTTTATTGAGGGAAAATACAAATTGCAATTCGTCCCACTCGAAATACTCCTCCTCTCGTTTTCTATGCCGTTATTCCAACGTTCTTGTCACTTTTCGAAACAGTGTTGGAAATACTTCTTTGTGATTATCTTTAATTGCGCTGTCGAGGCTGCTTAAATCTCAGATATTGTCTGAAAACTCTTACCCATTATTAACATTTTCGCTTTGAGGAAGAGTAAGAAGTCGCATATTGCCAAATTTAATGAATACGGTCGATGGGGACATACCGCAATTTTTTATCTGACAAAAATTGTCGAATAGAAGCGTGTCAGGGAGCGGTATCATGGTAAAAGTTGAAACCGTTTCCCTATTTCTTTGGTATTTTTCTGAAGATATCGTTTCGTAATCGTTGTAATACGCTCTTATAGTATTCAGAATTGACTGTTGTGGTTCAGCTGTAAAATCAGCTCACAAAATTTCTTCCAGATCGAAAAAAAACTATCAACATCGCCTTGATGTTCGATCTCGATTGAGGAGTTTTTTTCTCATGGGCTGATCCGGGTGCTTCCCAATAACCCTGAATCTTGCTCTCAGGATCATAACTGTACACCCAAAACTCATCTCCAGTGATGACACGTCACAAAAAAGCCCGAATCTAAAACGCGTGGAACGAATTTTGCACACATTCGCCTCATGTTCAAATTTGTCGTTAAAATGCTTTGAACCGAACCGTAAGAGATGTTCAAATACTCAGAAATTTCCGAAATAGTCAATCGCCTATTTGATCGAAACGTTTCACTGACCTTTCCAACGTTTTCGTCGGTTTTTGATGTTGAAGAGCTGTTGATGTTCCGATCTTTCCTCATCGTCAACAGACTCACAACCATTACGAAATCTTTCGAACTATTTGTAAACCGTCTTAAAAGTCACTGCAGCGTCTCCATAAACCGACACCAACATTTCGTGGGTTTCTTTGCCACTTTTATGAAGTTTGAAATAAAATTTAATGTTTACAGGCAGTGATATTTTTACAAGATTAAAAAAATCTGTTTTTACAAAATCGTACTTCGATACTAACTGACTGAATCGAACGAATTAAAACTTGTTCAAATTGTAAGGAGAGTTTAATGATTGAATTATAATATGGACTTTCAGATTCTTTTCACTAGGTGGTGCTCTGTAGCGACATTCACTGTACTTTTTGATCACTCCTCGTGTGTATATATATATAACAATTTTTTATTCTTTTCTTAATAAACCCCTATTTTATTGCTAAAGAAATGTATATTATTTAAATATTTTTTAATTTATATTATAAAATACTATTTTATTTATTTTTATCTTTTTTGTAATTATAAACATTCCAATTTTTATTATTAGTTAAAAATATAATTTATAATTTTCCACATTACAATTCGTTGAAGTGACACTACTCCTTTTTAAGGTAAATTTTTGACTACTATTGTATTTTGATGTTATTTGTGTTTTTTAATATGATGGGTTTTTTTTAAAAAAAAACTGAGTTGAACCAAATAAAATAAATGAAGACAGTAATTCAGACTTTCCTGAATTTCAAAGGAAAAAGTGGAGTTTATACTATTGTAATGTCTTTCTCCTCTGTTCAATATTTATCAAATTTTGTACTGAACCAAAATGTATCTTTAAAAATAATCACTCAAAATTTTGATAATCTGGGTATATTTATACTTGAGATAATTCCTGGGAAGGCAGACAGACGGAGGCAGAGATAAAGAAATAAATTACGGAATAATTTTTAATTACTAAAAATATTTAAAAATGCATTTCTGTACTTTAACTCTCTGAAGATGGTTCTTTCATCGAATGCGCATAAGCAATGATCAATAAGTAATCGAATACGCATAAAAATGCAATGAACAATAATCTGTTATGGAATATTTTTGATTTTTAATGAGTGAGAGAGAAATCCACTTATGAAAATGTTATTTTAAAACGAATTATCTGATTTTTATCACTTTTTCAATGATAACATATAGAGGCTTCAAACGATGGAATTTCTATAACAGAATGTGACTTTCAAGTTTAACTCTTAAAACAAATAGTAGAAAAAGTATTAAAAATATAAATAAAATTCAAAATAATAATAATTAGTAATCTTAAAAATACTAATAAAAAAGCACGTTAAGTGTTAATTCGCAAATAGAAGGTATGTGAAAATTTAAAATCGAAGAAATATTTATAAAAGGAAAGTAAAACATCTTTGAAAATTTTTATTCTTTTTGCATCCCAGAATTTATATACATATTTATAGAATACTTGGTGGATCATTTTGAGTGTCCGGGTATTCTATTTTTCTAGAATATTAAGCATTAAATTCGTAGTCTACCCTGTGTCGTAGCTTGATAAAAATTCAAATAGGATGGCCTAGTTTTATAACCGTACATAAAATCATTTTACGATAAAGACCGGAGCAGCTCTAGGGCATCAAACAAACACATGCACCCTTTTATTCGTTATATCAAAATCAACGATGTGTAAATGTATTATTTACTGTAAGATTACCTTCCAGGTCAGATGACAACAATCATCGAGATGTGAATTTACGGACATAATTCTTATGATTCTTCGTTCAAAGATATTCCGAGAACTTTATTGTTACACACCTAGTGCATTTTACACACACTGTCTGCTTTGAAATTATATATGTATGACTTGATGCGATCTGTTTGCATACCTATTACATACAAAGACATAGTGAACGTTCGTTTGTGTTTATTAACATGCCTACGGAATCGCATTAAATGCACATTAAAACAGACACTGCATTCGTCGATTATTATTGTAATAATGCACTCTGTATATATATGTGTGTATGTTCAGAGCAACGGCCGAGGAAAACACCCACGTCAGTATCTCGTTTCGAATTGTGTTTGCATAAAAAGAGTGCACACTGCTATGAAATTCTATTATGATTCACAACCAGAAATGTTCGAAACAGCAACGGAGTCGTTTGTTGAATTGTTTTTTTATTATTTTCTGTATAAAAGATGTATATTTTTTCAATTTATTCGTTATTCAATAATATATTTTAATATATATATATATATATATATATATAACGTTACATGGATAAAAAAGTATAACTTACAAATACAACTTTTTTAAAAATGATTTTTAAATATTTTGTAAGCAGTAAGTAGTTGTAGCAACCAACACTTAAATATCTTTCATTGGTTTTCTTAATTAACTTTGCAAAATTTTTTTGATAAAGGGAGCATTATATATATATATATATATATATACACACACACACACACACTTATTTCATTTGCATATTATGAATTGTCAAAATAAATAGTGAAATAAAAATATATTTCTAAATATAACTATAAAAAATATAGAAAACTATAAAAATATACTAACTATAAAAGTAACTATAAAATATACTAACTATAAACTATAAATAACTATAAAAATATACTAACTAAATATATAATATAGAAGTATTCATTATTTTTTTAGACAAATAGTGTAAGGAGAAATAACTATTTGAGATTTTTTTTTAAAAAAAATATTGAACTTTGAAAAATAAGCCCTGAAAAATATCATAAACTGAAAAAAAGTATTGAAACCATTTTAATATTTTGTACAAATTATTTTTTTATTAACAACTGCATGAAATCTTCATGTAATTAGTCCTGCTAGCTTTTGTGTAATTCCAAGTACACTTTTAATCTTTTTTTAAATATGACTGTACTTAACACTATTATCAAAAAAATTATATTGAAAAAAATTGACAATTAGCACTTTTTACTTTAAAGTATATTTAAGTATTACCATTTTAATTTGAATACGAATTATAATTAACAGTTAGTTATCGTAAAACAATAAAAATAATGAATGTTTCCTCTATTAAAATGCTTTATGAAAAAAATAACTGTATAGTAATTTAAATTAGTTTTTAAAATAATTTTGTATATAAAGCAAAATCTAATTTACAAAAAAATTGAAGACATTTCATTACAAGTTATTTTAAAAGAGCTCATGTAATATGGTAATAATTTTCTTTTTATATATACTATATATATATATATATATATATATATATATATATCACATAGATTCTAATTTAAATACATGACCAATTGATCATCGGTGAAAACTAGTAATCAGTAAAAACTGATCACCATTAAGAACAAGTCAACAGTGAATATTGACCATAAGTTAAAACTGATTAGCAGAAAATTACACAGAAAAGTATATCCAAATTGTAAACTATTTTTTTAAAATATTACCAGTTTATTTTACAGTAGCACACAAACTTAAATCATAATCATAGTCTAATATACAAAGAATGAAAAATATAAATGAATTTCTATGTTTGAAATTATTTTTAAATTTAATATTTTTACAATATCCGAATCTCATAAGTAAATATAATATTTTTGTGTATGAAAATCTAATTTAAGTATATATTTTGTACTTTATAATTATACCTTGAATATTATACCTAATATTAATGATTGTAGTTAAACTTAATTATTTCATTTCCTACGTACTATTATCACCCAAAACCATTTTTATTTTTCTTATTTTTTGAATCATTCATTTTGTTATTCGCCATGATAGATGTTTACATTCGGGCCACCTTCAGATTAACAAAGGAACACTTTAAAGGGGACATTATAATTCCAACCTTATGATTTATATGTCACAAAATAGTCTTTCATTTTTTGCAGATTGAAGTTCCTATTATTTTAGAAACTTTCATTTGAAGTTCTTCATACAATTCGCCTCTTTTCTGATAAAACTTGATGTTATTTTTAGATATTAGATTGGTATGAAAATAATTACGATTTTTGTTTTCTGAATACTAACTTTATTTTTTTTAAATGAAAGTGTCATTTTATCGTGTTCATGTTAATATCATTTTAAAGTGCATTTTTCGGTCTGTACTTAAGTAACATTTACTTTGATTTTATTGTTAATTTTGCTTCAAATTGGGCTATTGAATTTAAGATGGAAAAGGATCGAATAAAAGTAATTTTTTGTATGAGTTCAAACGGGTAGTAAAGCAGCAGAAACTGCTCATAAACTAAACGATGGTTTTGATGTGGATACTGTTAAGGAACGTACGGTGCAATGGCAAAAATTTTGTACTGGGGACAAGAGTCGAAGATGAAGAAAGTCACGGGGGTTCTTCTTCAGTTCATAATGACCAACTGAAGGCGTTAGCTGAATCATAACCACGCACAACAATTCAAGAGCTTATAAAAAAGTAAGGCGTTAGTTATCCAACAGTTTTGGAAATGAATCATTCAAACTGGAATTTGAATCACTCAAAACAGCTAGGAAAATCAAAAAACTTAAAATGTATATGAATTTGAAAGTCATAAACCGCAATTATTTTCTTATCAAACTAATATTTTTTGCTTTTATATAACAAACTGAAAAATCACTAATTATATATATATATATATATATATATATATATATATATATATATATATATATATATGTACACACACACATACACAAGTTTATCAATAAATTTCTTAAAGGTGGTATAAATGTCAAAACGATTATTATGATAAATATGACAAAGAGTGATTCAAAATACAATATTTATAATGAAGTTTACAATAATTAATTATCGTAAAAATATATTTCTTATTACCTGATAACAGTAAAGCATAAAAATGTGTATTTTGTTAATTTATATTTACCTAAATATTGAAATTAAATTAACCCCAATTGAAAAAACATTACTATCCTCTAATAGGACTGTGTAAGAAATATTTAAGTTTAGTGAATATTTACAACAAATATTTAAAATCTGTTGAATAAATCTATAAATGATTTACAATATCGATGAATAATTAAATATGTTCTTTTCAAGAAAATAAAACGATAATTTTGAAAACGATATCATTATTATTGAATTTAAGTTGAAAGAGAAAATAATGAACAGATTTTATTTTTCAGATATTAAAAAATGCTATTAAACGTGTTTCAGTTAACGGATTTATATTAAATAATCTTCTAATGTCAACGAAGCAAAAAGTTATTCTCTCATTTGTTAATATCGAATAATCTAGTCGCGATAAACAAACAATCTGAACACGAACCGACTACGAAGAATTTCAAAGATCAACAATACATTTATATAATATTCATTCATTTCGTATCTAAGTACTTAATATTATTAAGAAAACAGAACGACGCAAATTGGGTTTAATTGAAGAGGTTATTTCTTAATGGATTAATTATTAATATAAACAAATATTCAGTAGTAAAACAATATTTGACAAATAAATTTTACAGCTACTTTGCCGGCTCTTCTAACAACATGTTAAACACAAAGTTACACCAAAACAAATATCACTTAAAAATCATAAAAGCAATATTGCCACGGATCCAGTTGTTTAAACATAAGTAATAAATTTGCATAGGTGTTTACTCCACAAATAATATTATTGTGTGCAGTCAGTTTCACAGTTTCATGACGTTGTCGGCGTACGTTATTCTTTCAATGATTGTTTAATGTACGCCGATTTGGTTTAATACTTGTTATATTTACCATTTTTGTTGATTTTTTGATTCGGATATATTTTTACTGCGTTTTTTTTTTTGTGTTCGTAATGTAAATATTTGTTCTTACCAGACACACATTCAAATAATAGATTCGAAACACATGCAACTAATAATATATATTTGATAGTACAAAAATCAAAAGTCTGTGAACAATATTATATATATATATATATACAAATATGTATATATATATATATATATATATATATATATATACAAATATATATATATATATATATAAATTAACTATATCTCATTTATATAATAAGAACAAAATTATATTGAATAACAAACAAAAAGCATGACTGTTCTATGAAAATCCTTTAGGTGATGTAAGATTCAGTTTCTTGTACGATTAGCTTCGACATCTTTGGGTAAATTTTTACAAATGATTTATATATATATATATATATATTTGTATGTATATATATATATATATATATATATATATATAAATTAACTATATCTCATTTATATAATAAGAACAAAGTTATATTGAATAACTAACAAAAAGCTTGACCGATCTATGAAAATCCTTTAGGTGATGTAAGATTCAGTTTCTTGTACGATTAGCTTCGACATCTTTGGGTAAATTTTTACAAATGATTTTTTACAAATGATTTATATATATATATATATATATATATATTTGTATGTATATATATATATATATATATATATATATATATATAAATTAACTATATCTCATTTATATAATAAGAACAAAATTATATTGAATAACAAACAAAAAGCTTGACTGTTCTATGAAAATCCTTTAGGTGATGTAAGATTCAGTTTCTTGTACGATTAGCTTCGACATCTTTGGGTAAATTTTTACAAATGATTTATATATACATATATACATATATATATATATATATATATATATATATATATATATATATATATTTGTGTGTATATATATATAAATTAACTATATCTCATTTATATAATAAGAACAAAGTTATATTGAATAACTAACAAAAAGCTTGACCGATCTATGAAAATCCTTTAGGTGATGTAAGATTCAGTTTCTTGTACGATTAGCTTCGACATCTTTGGGTAAATTTTTACAAATGATTTTTTACAAATGATTTATATATATATATATATATATATTTGTATGTATATATATATATATATATATATATATATAAATTAACTATATCTCATTTATATAATAAGAACAAAATTATATTGAATAACAAACAAAAAGCTTGACTGTTCTATGAAAATCCTTTAGGTGATGTAAGATTCAGTTTCTTGTACGATTGGCTTCTACATCTCTGGGTAATTTTTTACAAATGGTTTATGTCCGACCCCATAAACCACACAAACATTTTTCAATCAACAATATTCAATAAATTATTATTGATTTTTGCTTATTGTCGCTTATGTGGATTTCGATGAAAACGCCATCGTCTCAGAGTGCAAAGATATAGAAATCTTGAACAGTTCGACAATTATCTGAAGATGACTAAAGTCAAATCAGTCGTAAAATAAACGATTTGTGCGTAATCCAAATAATTCGCATATAATAATAAATGATACAACAGCAATTAGAGAGCTTTAATTATTTGGAATATAAAATATCTTATAATATTAATAGAGATCTAAGATAAGAGCTATATAATATTCAAAATTTATTTAACATAATTAAATTAATACTGGAAAATAAAAGAATACAGGATATATATATAATGTTTATAAAACAATGGAAATAGTATCGATAATGATTTTAAAAATTTTAAATAGAACAGATTAAAATCTATAGAAAGTATCGAATGGGAAATTATGACGTATTGAAGATCAAATTCTTCAAAGACAATATAACAAACATCAATAGCGCTTAAAAATTTTCATTTTGAATTATAAATTTTTGAAGAACAGAAGCAATTGATATGGACATATTCTACGCATGGACCAAACTAAAGTTGTGTATCATATTTCACAGTATAAACTACAATGATAAACGGATCTTGAAAAATGTATAAAATGCTGAGAGAATGATTTCTGAGACAGAATGAATCAATAGATGCACTTTAAAGCTGGCGATAATGTTCTAATTTCTATAAATTTTGATGTTCAAATTAAAATATTTTTTTAAAAATTAAAATGTTAAAACTACTTATATGAAAGAAGCTTTAATATTTTAATTTCTTTTTTATACTCTCATATATATATATATATATATATATATATATATATATATATATATATATATATATATATATATATGAGTGTATAAAAAAGAAATAAAACATACACATATATATATATATATATATGTACACACATACATGTGTGTACATATATATGTACACACATACATGTGTGTGTATCAATGTATGCATATTTGAATCTGTCGGTTTATTTTTTTTCTATTTAATATATTCGGCATCACCACCAAACATCATAAATAACCAAACATGATAAATTTTGATTCTCTGATAATACACAAATATATTATTCATCTTAATGTCTAATAAATTATAATTAGTTGTAATGATTATTTCTTATACGCATTTTGATGATGATGCTATCATTTTTAAAATGCTAAAGTACACAAAAATCTCCTTTTAAAAAAAAAAATTTGTACCTCAACGTTTTGAAAATAACAGCGTCACCATTGTGGAACACTTAAATAATAATCAGAATGATCAATTATAATTTATTGAACATTTCGATTAGATGTTTTTCTGTGATTAGTGGTGAATAAAAGTGTATGTGTAAAAAGTGAATTTAACTGCAGTCCCGATAAAACTAAGAATTCATTTCTTTAGTATCTAGATTTGAAATTATACAAACGGTTCCCTGTCTTTAAATACATTATGAAAGGGATTTTTTAAAAAGTTTATTTTAGCAACATTTTAAATATAGCAATATTTTCTTATATACGTGTACGTGTACTTTGATTTTATAATATTTGATTAAATTTTCACTTCGGTGATAAATACATAAGAATACTCATCAATTTAACCGAATTAGAATAAGATTTTAATGTACCATCTCGAATAAAAAGAGATTGTTTTGAACTGTCATTAGATCGTTAATATTTTAACCAAGTTATATTGTTTTTTTTTATATTAGTAATCCATTAATAACTTATATTTATATATATATATATATATATATATATATATATATATATATGTTTGTTAAATTTCAATCATAAATAAGAAATCAACAAAAATAAATTTACCTAAATATGACTGGTAAATTAAAAAAAGATTACAAGAATCCTGGTTTCAAAAAATACACCATAAATTATTATAAAATAAACTCAAAACTATTATTTATTTTACAAATTAATTAATCTGTATTCTCCCAAGTGCCATGCATATTAAAAGCACTTAACTAGCTGAACGTTATAAAATGCAAAAATTACATATCTTGATACAATAACATACATTGTTAACAACATATATTCAAAAAAGGAAATGAACTAAGTTAAGCTCTCTATTAGTACAATTTAAAATTGTAATTTTATAAAGGAGAGCAGAGATTAGTGTAATCTGAACGTAAAAATCGATCTCTTAATAGTTTCGTTCGATACCGTCGAGAAACGAATAATCTGAATATCCAGTTAATAGTTAATGATCTAAAAATCCGAAAAAATCTTTTTGTCAAAAGAAGATTTTCTGTAAGAGGATAAAAGATACATAACAGTATATCAAAACAAACAATCAATGATTGAACATTTTCGATAAGAGAAATTTGAGATTTTACATAATTTATAATAATTTATTTAGCTATGATATTGTGATATATAAACATTTTTACTAACTTTTAATTTTTTCGAAATACGTTTCAAATATAGTGAATCGATGACGTCATGCCAAAAAAATTAAATACTTCATGTACTGCGGCTCCCTCTATGTCATTTGATTCTATTCATTGAGCACACACAGAAACCTCTGTTCTTTGGCAGCACAAACGCAAACCGTTTGTAATTATATTGTTTGATTAGGTGTATATAAATATTTCTTTTCATCTATGCTTTTATTTGCTGTGTGTAATGTACCTTACAATTCTAGTATAACTTTTAACATCATTTCATTTGTACGAGTATAGTATTTGTTCCTGTGACTCTTTGAACATGTTTAGAATTGTTAACGAAGTTGTCATACTGAATTAATTTATATTATGTACTACATTAATACTGGCCGTAATGTTTATAATTAACTTTATAAAAGAACTGATATGTAAAAGCTTGTTGGAAAGTCTAGTCCACATTATCAACATTATTACCAAACAAAATATATAGCACATGTACAGACAAGAATAGTAAACTTGTACACATACAGATTCAATATTGTTACAAAAAAATCTCTGTACTGTTTACAAATATACGAAAATGTAGCTCAGAACAGTATCAAAAATGTGTTGAGTCTATATGTGCATTTTCCGAATACACTGTCCAAGAATAATATTCATAATATGGACTGGGCTTGAGCATAATTAATTTTTGAGCTTACTCTTCGTTTACACTTTTAGTTTTACATTTTTATGCAAGCAAGTAATATATTCAGTAATTTTCGCTACCTGAAAGTAATTAAAAACCTTAAACTGATCATAAAAAATAATAAAAATAGAGTCCTAAAATAATATAATATGAGGAAAAGGTCAACAAAATTGCAAGTAGTGAAAGGTCAATATACGAAGGCAATTTAAAAAGTTCGGGGCCTAACTATGAAAGGATATAATTTATGTTTTTAAATTCCTTTTATTTTTCAATATGGTCCCCCTGAACTTCGATGCACTTCATCCAGTGATACTCCAGTGCTTTCATGCTGTCCCAGAAATCATTTTCTTGAAGGTCCTCAAAATAGCGATTCACTGTTGCTATCAGTTCTTCACCTGACGAAAATCGCCTACCATCAAGGATATTTTTAAAATTATGAAACAGGTGGAAATCTGTGGAGCCCAAATCTGAAGAATAGGCTGGATGGGGCAGCAAGTCGTATTCCAATTCAGCGAGTTTTCCCATGGATATAACACTTGTATGATGGGGATGTGCACTGTCCTAATAGAAAATGATTTTTTTCTTTGATAAACCTGATCTTTTCTCACGAATTGTTTGATCGAGTCGATCCAAAAGTTTAGCATAATACTCTCCCATTATCGGTTGATCCATTGGAAGGTAGTCAATTAGCAGGTTCCTTTTAGCATTCCAAAAAAAATTAAGCCATAACTTTTGTAGCAGATAAAAGTATTTTTTTTTTTTGGTGGCGGTAAATACCATGGTTCCATTGTTTTAATTGTTTTGACTCTGGAATATAATGGTGAATTCAAGTCTCATCTGTAGTTCCAAATCGCCGAATAAAGTCAGATGTATCCCTTTAAAATTGATCCAAACAGTCTTTTAAAAAATTGCACTCGAATTCGTTTATAATCAATTGTCAGCAAACGAGGCACCCATTTTACTGATAGCTTCTACATACCTAACTCTTCACTAAGGATGTGATACACGAATTCGTCTAAGACACCCACAACCTTAGTAATTTCTAACACCTTCAATCGCCGATCCTGTAAGACAATATCGTGCACTTTGTGGATGATTTCTTCTGATGTTGCAGTTTTCGGATGTCCACTACGCAAGTTATCTTCTAAGCTTGCACGGCCGTATTTAAATTCAGCTGCCCACTTCTTTACAGTTGTAAACAAAGCTACGTTATCACCCAGTACATTTTTCATTTCATTAATTCATTTAATAATTTTTTTAAAAAAATTATTAATTCCTTTAAAAATTTTTTTAAAAAAATACTATCTCCAGAACCAAATAATAGTAATGAAGTTTGAACAAAATACGACTGTCATCACTAGTTAATTATCTGTCTAGAATAAAAGTTAACTGGGAATAAAGCCAAACAGAACAAATACTTTTGATCGATAATGCTTCCAATGTATAAAGTAATTCTTGTCAATAAACTTTATTAACTTTAGATACAAAAATGATTGTCTTACTATACTCATACTATATACTAAACTATATATATATATATATATATATATATATATATATATATATATATATATATATATATATATATATATATATATATATATATATATATATATATATATATATATATATATGTATATATAGTTTTCTTTTTCAATAATGTTGTAGGCATTCAGTCAATTTTTTATATTTTATAATAAAATATAAGACATCAGTCATTTTTTTTGTAACACGGTAGGAAATAATTAATTGATTTTTTCGTTAGTTATCAAAAAAAAGCTACATTTTAAAATACAATCGTTGCATTTATTGGCTATTATTATTATTTGTTAATTCTTATACTGCAATTACTTGTTTTACTACAATTTATATGTAAATTCATATACAAGACACATTTTATATATGAGAATACTTAGACATGCTTGTTCTGTTACAGATATAAGTTGGGGTAATAATTGGCCCGGACGGGCGTGCTGTTTTCTACCACAAGGCGAACGATGCAGACGTGCGTGCGCGACGGCCAGCTCGCGTGCCAATCTCAGTTCCACGTGCCGTCACAGTGACGAACTTACGTTTTACGCGTGTCTTGAGAGACAAGATGTGGGTGTTCAGTGTTGTTCGCACGCAGCATCCGCTCATTCGGCGTGCGCTCGTGCATGTATGGCACTGTTTCGTGGCGAAGAGATACCCGGAAGAGATACACGTTCCGCATTACATTCGGCGTGCGCGGGCGAACCACGCGTGTTACAGTGCGCGAGGGATTTCACCCGTGTCACGCCGGCGACGAACCCCAAGAAACGTAAGTTCAAATCCGCCGTCGACGTTAATACACTATACGTATTTTGAATTAGAATTCAACTGTTGTTTATACCCATGAATATATATAATTACTCCATAATACTCCTTCAAATATAAAGTAATCACATATATCTATTTTCATAAACAGAACATTTTATGCCTTTGAATTGCAACAAGTTTTAAAATATTTTTTTAAATGAAATAATATTATAATAAATTAAGAAATCAAGAAAACACTGAATAAAAAGCACTTAAAACGTTTATAAACTTAATTCGTAGTTTTTCTTTAATTACTAAAAAAAATAAAATTTTGACTAAATTGTACAATACAAAAACCAAATATCTTTCAATAATTATTTATTGTAAAATTTCTTATTTCTTATCGGGCGCTAATGACCTCAGCTGTCGAAGCACCCTAAAACCCCAATAACCAACCAACCAACTTATTTCTTAAACTTAATAACAAACTACAAGTATTATCAGATAAGTGTAAATTACATTTCCTAGTTCTAAATTTATTGAAATTCATGCAATTTATTATAGAAGGAAGTTATTTATCTTGTACTTCAAGCCCGTACATGTTCAATGCAGACAAGGTGTGATAATAAGTCTGTCATAAATTATTATTTTCAATTGAGTCGTGTTTATTACAAACCAAAATGTTTTTTTGTCCATTCTTTTTTTAAATAGAAGAATAAATACAGAAATATTGTTAAGATAATGTATTGTTTTATTTTAAATATTTGTCAAAGCATATACGTGTTGTAAATGTAAATATTTATATATATATATATATATATATATATATATAAAAATCAAAATTATCCACAAATAACTTTATAAAACACTATGTTGTAAAAAATAATCCATCTGCGAGAATGTTTACATAGCATAATAGAATATATATATATATATATATATATATATATATATATACATACACACACATTGTAGAGGGCTTCGCCCCCTGCTCGCTTTACTCACCAACCCTCGGATTCGCTAGGTTCGCCCTTTTCTCAATTATAAGCCTGTACATGCAACCGAATGAAACAATAAACATATTTTTTAAAACACATTATGTCGATATATATATATATATATATATATATATATATATATATATATATATGTATATATATATATATATATGAATATAACATGTGCTTTTCTATCAGAGGAATTAACTGGCTTGTTTTTTTTTAAAAAAAATCTCAGATACTGCAGATTAATTAAAATAAAAACTGAATAAAAATAATTAGTAAAAACTTTTTTCGTGTCTGAATTATCTGGAGTATTCCAAAATACATAAAAATTAATAAGAGTTAAATTGAATGGTATTTATAAAAATTATAATTTTTATAAAGAAAAAAAGATAAATTTTATAAAAGTATGTTAGCAGTTAACAAGTTATTTATATTTTTAATTACTTTCTTATTTGCTTTTTTTAAGGAAAAATATAAATATTCGTTTAATTTCAATAAAAATCCCAATTTTTATAAAATATGATAAAGAAAGTAAAATACCCAAATTGAATGCATATATAAACATATAAAATGTTTCCTATAAAAAAAGATTAAATATTGGCAACGTTAATAACAAAAATAAAACATTACTTAATAAAATAATAAACATATTTATGGTTAAACCACATAAAACATTACAATTGCAAGCCTAACTTATAATTTTTTGTATTAAATTCTAATTATTCTGGTTTTATATATAAAAGAATCCTACACTAATTAATTTTATTTTGAATAGATATTCATTGCTGTGACAAAACAAATAGCCCAAAATGCCGAGAAACATGCAAAAATGCTTTGAAGTCAAAAACAAGCCAACAAGAAATAGTTGACAGTTTAACAAAAGGTGGCTGTGGACCTCCTCTTCCTCACGTATGTGTTTATTTACAAAATATAAAGTTTTCTTATAACTTTTGATTATTTTAATACTTTAATTACATTACAGAATAAGTTGTGGCAGTGTTTCCTAAGTTCAGAGAGTGTAGACTCTCCAACACCAGAAGCTGCATCTAGAATCGATCGTCTGGGCATGGATTCAGTAAAATTGCAATGTTGTAGTCGAGCTGAATCTCATCAGTGCCGTAAACTCTGTTCAAAAACATTTGGCAACGATCTACCAAATCTATGGGATGAATTCAATCAACAATGTTTGTCTCAAATATCTGAGGAAGATTTACGAACTTGTATCAGTGAAGGTAATTTTTTTAGTTGTGATCAATTAAATTCATGTTTTAAAGAAACTGAAATTTATTTTGATTAATGTTTTGAAATTCCAGTCGAAGAACCTTGCGAATTAGGATGCGAAGGTCTTAGTTACTGTACAAATTTCAATAATCGACCTACAGAACTTTTCCGTTCTTGTAATAAGCAAACAGACGATGCTGCAAGAATCGATGTAGCTTTATGGCAACAACAAGGAAATCTTAGTATATTTGCTGATCTACATCTTCCAGTAAGGAACATATCACACTGCTCGCCAAATATGTGGAAAGCCGTAGCATGTACTTTACAAATCCAACCTTGCTCTCGACATTCACATGTTAATCAAATATGTCGTGAAGACTGTTATGATATTTTATCACAATGTATGGACTGGTCTCGAATATCTCCAGATCATACTGCAACATCGATTTGTTCAAAATTATCTCCAGATGATCCAAACACACCTTGTGTTTCCATTAAGCCTTTCCTAGAACCATCAGATTACCCATATAGATCTCCAAATGAATTAGTAAGGTCACCATGTAAAGGAGACCCGTGTGGTCCTAATGAAGTATGTACAGTTAATCATAATTGTCGTGATAAAAGATGTGTACCTTATACTTGTTCCAAAGGATGTAAACTCGGTGAAGCATCTCAATATTTAGTAGCAGAAGGCACATATGTTAGGATACCAATTACACATGGAAAAAATGGATGTTTGAAAATCTGTAAATGCATCAAGGGAAATATAGAACAATGCCAACCTCTACCTTGTATATTATTGGATTCTTGTATGTTAGGAAGTCGTGAAATTGAGCATGGAACTTCTTTTTATATGGACTGTAATGTATGCAGTTGTTTTTCCGGAGAAATAGTTTGTAGTAAAAGGCAGTGTGAAGTATCCTCTATCGGAGGACCTGATCCAGCTTTTACATCTTTACCCTGTAACTGTCCACCGCATCATGTTCCAGTTTGTGGAAGAAATGGAAAAACATTCCCTAGTGCCTGTTTAGCAAAGTAAGTAATTAATTATTTTTCTATTTGCATTAATATGATATTTATTTCTAATTATTATTTTACAGATGTGCAGGTTTGAGTGATTCTGACTTTGAATTTGGACCTTGTAAAGATCCATGTCAAAATTCAAAATGTGGATTTGGTGAAGTCTGCGTGCCTGATTCAAAAGTGTGTCTATCCTTGTTACACAAACCATGTCTTCAGTATGAATGTAGTACGTTTAAATTCTTATATTACTGTACTATATTTTATAAATCATTAAATATTTCTGAACATATTTTTCTTTTATAGTCAATATCACTGCCCATCAATGTATTGGTCTTCAATACCAACCGGTTTGTGATACTCTTAACCGTGAATATCCAGATCTTTGTGTCATGAAAAAATACGATGTGCCTTTTGCATATCGAGGCCATTGTTTAAATAAATGCAGGATATCAGGCCAAGTATGTGGAATAAATGGTGTAACATATTCATCAGAGTGTGCTGCTTGGGCAGATTATTCTTCAGTTGACTATATGGGTCCCTGTGTTGCTATTGGTTTAATAGGGGATCGCATGAAAAAGCAATGCAGTGATGAAATAATATGTCCTGTACTGCCAGATCCTAAATGTATGGGCTACACTCCACCTGGAGCATGTTGTCCGGTTTGTGCAGGAGCTTTGAAGTTAATATATTCAAGGAAACAAATCGACAGAGCACTGTATGCACTTCGTGGACAATCGATAACATCTTTGACCTTACAGTCGATTTTAAAAGCACTCGAAAAACAAATTCGAGTAGCCGAATGTGTTTTGAGAGGCTATCTCAGTATAGAACTTGATATATTTGTTCTAGTGCAGAGCACTGAACCAAATCCTTCAAGTCTACAGTTAGAAGCATGTGTGAGAGAAGCAGAGAAAATTGCAAGCTTAATAAGGAGGCATAGTCCAAGAATTTCAAGTGACTTAAGCCTTAGTGCATTGACTGCAGCTACTGTTGTACATGGGCCTGCTGCTTCTGGTGCACAAAATGGATTTCAATTAAGTTTATATGCTCTATTATGTACTGTAAGTATTTACATCTGGACATATATTAAGTAAATTTGTAAATTATGTGAAAATGGTGCCAAATTATTTCATGTGAGAAATTAAGTTCTTTAATTAGTTTTTAAGAAGATTGTACTTTATATTAATTACAGTTAAGTATTTTTGTTTTTAAAATAGGAACTGATTTAACATCACATATTTTTGTTTTGTTATCAACTGTGATACATTTTTGATCTGTATAATAGTTTTTTCTTCACACCTTTACTTCATACTACATTTCTGTTTACTTTGAACTGAGTGATTAAATGAAATACTTAATTTTATATTCATTATATATGCATATATATATATATATATATATATATATATATATATATATATATATATATATACAGATATACATATATACAAATATACACATATACATATATATATATATACATATATATATATATATATATATATATATATATATATATATATATATATATATATATATATATAAAATCTGCATTAACACTTATGTAGTAATTTTAAAACTTTAGATTGTAAATAACTTAATTGAAAGTTTATAATATATTTAAATTATTTCAGTATCTTTCACCCTGTTTAATTTATTGTATACTTATATGGAAATTTCTAAGCTTATTAATAGTTAAAAAAAATTATAACATAAATTTTAGTAAAATACCAGTTTAAAAATTTACATTGAAAAATTTTGACTTAATTCCTAAAAAAAAATATTTAACTCTTTTATTTTCTCTTACTTTATGTCATGAATAATCACTTTACGGTTTATAAACGGTTTTTAAAACTAACAAATATCAAACAAATTTCTTTAAAAACAAACGACAATAATGAAACGAAACATGTATTTACACCAAGTAGTATATAAACATTTTAGTAAAATATAAGAAAAGCATACTATTTGTTAATAAGATCAACATTTTTGTA
>CM068317.1:29102500-29202500 GCA_034766995.1 Acanthacorydalis orientalis
ATATATATATATATACAGGCTCGTATTCAGGGGAGAAATTGTTGCTCCGTTTGCTCCCCTAACAAAATCTTCGATTTTTGACGATTAAAAATGTTTCTATTCCCGAAAAAATATCATGAAAATTACAATTATATTAAATTATTACCTTAAATCGAGAAGGACTTTTTTGTTATTTTAAAAACCTGTAATTTGTTTTAATAAATTATTACGTTTTAATAACTTGACTAAATATATAATATGAATTATGTAACTTCTTTTTTAATAATACAATTTTCCAAAATAGATGATTTTTCATATAGTTTTGATCCTAAGTATGAGGTTAAACGATTTTGACATAAAAAAATTTGCCCCCTCAAAAATTGTTTGTCCCCTCTTACATGACGGCGTCGCTACGGGCCTGCATATATATATATATATATATATATATATATATATATATATATATATATATATCAGAGAGACAAAGACTTGTAGACAGTTAAAGTTAAGAAAATTACTCAATTTTCAAAAATAAACTAACAGTAGGATTGTCATTTTTTATACTGTGTGAAGGTGCGTGTTTGTATTTGTATAATTAATATGACAAACAATTTTCTTATTACGTAAATATAATTTCAATACAAACAGACCATGAATTAGATATAAATTATTGAAAACTCTGTTTTTGACAGATGAGAATGATATGAAGGTAAGTTAGTTAGCACAAATATTATCTGGCTACAACTCAGATAAGGATGTAATTAAATCATCAGTTCTAACGAAATTTGTTATATCATTTCATACCTATCAGCTTCATGCAAACGATACTTTTTTTTCATTTGAAGTAATTATTTTTATACTTGCTTTTTTAGAAAAAAATAATATACAGGTATAAGGTGAGTTCATGCTGCATTTATAGTGTATCATTTTGTTTGTTAAAAACATTAACAAATTTTCTGAATATTTTTTATCATAATTTTGAATTTATTCATGTGTAGAACATTTTTTTTGTATTTTAAGAAAGCGAATTTGAATACGGAAAATGATTTAGATAAAAAGAATTATTCTGAACTAAATTAAATTCGTAGTTGTTATTTAATAAAAGAATGTTTAATATTATAATATATTATTGTCAAAAAATAAAATATCAAAAATTGTTCATAATATCTATTAACCAAATCTATGCAGTATTTTTCATCAGAATTTATCAAGTTTTATTTACTGTAAAACCTATTTTATATACGGAAGTGTATTTTTTATAAATAAATAATTTTCCATTGATAATGATAAAATAATAATTTCTGGTACGGAAAATTTTATTTATAAATATTATGATTTTTGACCAAAATTTATATAATAATATTTAAAAATTTTAGAACTTCAAAATCTGAAGTTATTTTTTGTTATAAATTAATCATTTAAATATAAGGAAATATATGAAAATAAATGTATATTTTTCATTATTAAAAATTAATTTTATAACAGACGAGATTTTTTAAAAAAACATGTATTTTTATAAGAATCAAACTTGATTCACAATATAGTCTTTAGAAATTATATCTGAATTCATTTTCACAAATTAAATTTCCACTCGCCTCATAAGCCACAAATATATTTTATAATCGAAAATCGATCATTTTTGACTGTTGTTAAGCGCATTTTGATGGCGATGTCCTCATTCTTAGAGGTAGAGATTTTTTTTCTATATTATCTCTCTAACTATCGTGGTATCACCATCGAAATATCTATAAGTAACAATCGAAAATGATCAATAATTAATTTTTGAGCATTTTTTTCTTGTTATTTTTTGGTTTGTGGAATTGAAAAAATTATTTGTTGAAGTTGAAAGTTATTGTTCTAAAAAAAGTAGTTTGATTTACAATGAAATTATTTTTTATCCAAACACTAATTTTAATTCAAAGTATTTTATCTTTTTAATATACAAATACATCGAAAAAAACATTAATTTTTATAGATAATACTTGATAAATTTAGTCCCGTAATAACAAATCTCACAGATAATATCATAAAATAGTGTTTGGTTGATATTTGGCACTGTGATTAAATTCAGTTTTGTCAATTGTGATTAATTTCTCTTTTATAATCACCATGTGATTACATAGACCCTAAAAATATTTTATGATCAAAAATGTTCAATAATTGTTAGTTTATCATTTATATTGTTGATTATGTGCATTTTATTTATGTCAATATCCTTAGAGCTCTAAATACAGAAAAATCTGTAGTTTGTGTGGCATATGAAAAAGTCTATTATGAAAGGGTTAATATATAAAATGAGCTACAAAACAAAACAAACACTCGTATTTTAGAACAGTATCTCAATAAAGAAATATTTTATGGCATTTTATTTTAAATTAAAGTAAGTATAAAAAGATTTTTTCAGAGAAATGTTTATCAAATGTCGCTTTTGGAATAGAATTTAATTAAATGTATCAGTTGAAAAGTCTCCATTTTTTAAAGCCATATTCATTAGTGTAAATACTGTTTAAATATATTTTTTTACATGTAGGATAAAAGATTGTACTATATTAATTACTCCAATTCATCATTATAAGTGAGTATCTGACAAACTGATACTTCAATACAACAATGGAATAAACGATTGATGAAAAATTAGAAATAAAAGATTTTAAAATTAAACTTAAAGTTGTGTAACGAATGGCAAGTGAAAAGAGATATTTATAATGTATGGGTGTGGGGTATGGGTTATCAATTTCATATTTATTAATTAGCGATAACATCTTCACTGTAAGAGACATTATTATTATTGTGTGTTGAATGATTTTATCAAATATTTCATGACAATATTACTCAAAATACTGAAAATTTAAATATGTGATAAAAAGAAATTTCATTGTGGATCACCAGGGACATACATGGCAAAGAACACCTCAATATAGTCAAATTAAATCTAACCAATATTTAAATTAATGAAATAAATACAGAATATGTATTATGTAAATACAATAGTAATTAAGTAATATGAATAAAGAACATAAAACGGAAGGAGTAAATAAATTCATTCACACTGAACGGATGACAGACTCAAGAGTACCAAAAAGGACCATGGATGGACAATCAGGTGGGAGAAGATCTGTGAGCAAACCAAGGCTCAGATAGATAGGCAATGTAGAGAAGAATGTAGTAGAACTGTTGATAGTAAGGAATTGGAGAAGGAGTTCCAGACAGAGGGATGTCTGGAGGGAGAAAATTGAGGAGAACAAGGCTCAATTTAAGCTGTAGGTCCATAGAAGAAGAAATGAATTCATATTTTAAGAAAATATATACAATTGTATACACAACTGCAATAATATTTTTTTAAGAATATAAATTATACCTCATTTTTAACTGTTCTTTCCCGACTGGGTTTATTTTGAATCTATTCTACAGCAATTAAATCAAATAGTGATGCAAAAACAGCTCTAAGTAAATTCACTGGATATTATAATAAATATTATTCATATGATATTTAATTCAAACATTGTTTCTATTTAATGAAAAGTTTTAGGTTAGATTTAACTGAAATTTAATTTTTCTTTACAAGGACTAAATTATCTTCTAATGTATTTTTATCAGAGTATATAAATTTAAATTTCAAAAAAATATAATAAAAAAAAACAAACATCAAGCTATGTATAAAACGATAAAATAAAACGATCATACAATAAAATACTTATGTAAGGAAGTAAAAAATGACACTTGTACTGAGTGCAAATTTAAGTAGTAAAAAATCAATAAATTACTTATAATGTCTTACGTGACATATCTTAACAATGGAGTTCCGATGAACGTCTATACTTTCATTGAAATCTCTTTTGTTGAGACATTCAAGATTTTCGTATAAAAATTTCGAACGTCAATCAAACGTTACAATGTTTAAATCCATATATATACATATATATATATATATACAGAATGAGTTGGATAAAAACCGATTTGGATCAAAGTTAAATATAACCGTTGACTATAGTCTACACAGGTTAGTTAAATATTAATGAACAATCAAAATACTGACCTTTTTTACGTTTACATAAGCCAACATTCCAGTAACTTCATTTAATATTTAATTGTGTCGAAGTCGAACCGAACCGATTTTAAATAATTTTTTTATTATTTCATTAAAAAACTGGAGTTATCAAAACAGAAAATGTGGTCGTGAAGTGTAATCAATATCTGAAAAAGAAATTGTAGTATTATAAAGTGATTCGTGTAAAATATAATTAGAATCTGATCCTTTGTCACAGAACCCACTCAAATCAATGGATAATATTTATTTCTACGTTAGTTTTATTTTGTTAAATGTCTAAACATCTTTAAGTTGATACATCCATTGAAATATACAACTTGTTAATTTTTTCCATGTTAATAAGCTTGACTCATAAGAAAAGTATATTGTAAAGTATATTCATTTTAATAGAAATGACGTAAAAGTTTTCTTCTTATTAAATAAAATTTGGATAAAGAAAATATAAATTATTTTTCTGTTTGAATGGACACTCTGACACTCTTAATTAAAAATTAATTACGAATTTAAATAAAATACGGATTTAAAGGGTTAAATAAGACGAGTTTTTTAATATAAATAAAACTTCGAATAACAGAAGAATATAAACAAGTCAAAAAGTAAATCATGCCTTTTGAACAAAATATTTATTAATTTTCATTACAATATTTCGAAAAAAAACGTGTATCTTATTATTTTACTATATTTACCATTGTAGTAAAAATAATTATTTATTTTAATAACAGAGTATATTTATTGTTTATATATATATATATATATATAATTGTATATTTTTAGAACCTGTGATCCCCTGCTGCGCTGTGCTGATTGTTTCATCCTTTTGACTCATCCGAATGTGTGTTTTACACTACTAGTTTCGGCAAGTACGCTATCTTCAGGTAGATTTTAGACCCAAGCTGATTTTAAAACTACTTTATATTCGTTCATATTTTTTTGATAAGATATAGTTTATAATTTGAAGGTATAAAATATTAAGCTGCTATTTTTTTATTTTTAATCTGTAATTATATAAAACCTTGAAATATCTTTAAATAAAAATAACATATTAAAAGAACAAATAAATACAAAAAGCGACGGATAGTTTTATGTATTGAAAGTATAAACCATATTCTCTCTATATCATAGATTTTCGAACAGGAATCATATTTAAAATCAATGTCTAAAATCTACCTGAAAATGGTGTACGTGTTGAAACTAGTAGTAGAGAATAAACACTCAGATTATTCTAAAGGACGAAAATCATCAGTAGAACATACACATGTATGCACATACAAACATATATATATATATATATATATATATATATATATATATATATATATATATATATATGTATGTAAATATCCAGAAATTTATAATTCTTATAATACAAGAGTAATTTTAAAAGTTCGCGGCTTAACTATAAAAGAATATAACTTTTATTTTTAAATTACTTTTATTTTTCAATATGGTCCTCTTGAACTTCAATGCACTTCATCAAGCAATGCTCCAGTGCTTTTATGCTGTCCCGGAATTTTTTTAAAGGTCCTTAAAATAGCAATTCACTATTGTTATCAGTTCTTCATCTGATGAAAATCGCCTGTCACCAAGGATTTTTTTAAATTTTGGGAACAGATGGACATCTGAGAGAGCCAAATCTAAGGAAAACACTTGATGGGACAGCAAGTCGTACTTCAATTCAGTGATCTTGCAATGGATACAACACTTATATGAGTACGAGTATTGTTCTGATAGAAAAAATTTTTTTTCTTTGATAGCCCTGGTATTTTCTCACTAATTGTTTGACTGAGTCGATCAGAATTTTAGCATAATACTCTCACGTTATCGTTTGACTCTTTAGAAAGTGTCAATAAGCAGGATCCCTTTAGCATTTCAAAAAAATTGAACCCACAACTTTCCAGTGGGTAAAACTAATTTTGATTTTTTTTGACGACGGAAAATCACCATGTTTCCATTGCTTGATTCTTATTGTGACTCGAGAATGTAATCGTGAATCAAAGTATCATCTGTAGTCCCAAATCGTCGAATAAAGTCAGTCGTACCCCACTTAAATCGATACAAACAGTCTTGGGAAAAGTTCAATCGAATGCGTTTATGATCAATTGTCAGCAAACGCGGCACCCATCTTGCCAATAGCTTTTTCTTATCTAACTCTTCAGTTAGGATGTGATACACGCGTTCAACTGAGACAACCATAACCTTAGTGATTTCGGACACCTTCAATCACCGATCCTGTAAAACAATATCGTGCAATTTCTAGATGATTTATTCTGTTTTTGCTGTTTTCGGTTACATGCTAAGCTTATACAGCCACATTTAAATTCAGCTGCCCATTTCTTTACGGTTGTATACGAAGGTGCGCTATCACCCAGTACACTGTTCACCTCATTAAAGATTTTTGTTGACGTTAGGCCTTTTTTGACAAAAAAAATTATCACCACATTATGTTCCACTTTATCCATTTCAACAACGGCACAAAAAGAGCTTTATTTAAGTTGATGTTTGCAACAAACTGCTTGACATATTAATTATAGCCTATGAGGTTATGTATAAGATAGATATCGCTTTGTAATGTGCCACAAATATTTAAAATATTACCCCCACTTATATGTTAGGCCGTGAACTATTCAAATTTCCTTCGTAGAATATAGATCTTCTATTTTTTAATTAGAAATTTATTTTTGGTCCTAAATAAATGAAAATCTTGCTTCGGAAAATTCGTATAAATGGCATAATAGGTTAGTATTTCCTAACTTTCCTCGATTATTGTTTGTTACATAAATAATCAGTATTATTACTGATTAATCACTTGAATTGTTAGCCACGAGTAGTTTTAGCTCTTAAATCATTCTCTAGTAGACTATTATACAACTCAAGCGACTAATTAGCACAACGTAGCAATGGGACAACAGGTATAAAATTAGACAATTATAATTTTTTGAAAATGGTGAAAAATCATTAAAATATTTTTACATTCTTCAAAACTGAAACTAATATAAAAATTTTAAATTATTGATACTACAGATAAACATTCTGGAATTGATTAAATAATAAATATGAATACATTTCAAATTATATTTAAAAACAACTATTTTTCATTGGTATGTATATAATGTATATTCGTCAAATACAAACTGTGATAAATTGAAAAAAACATAAAAATAAATTGCGTGAGAAAATACCATAATAATTTACATTGTCATAAAAGAATATTATATATGAATAATTAAATATTTGTCCGCTTATATTGAGGTCACTATTCCAAATATAAACTAGAACATCGTTTTGCGGTTTAATTTTAAATTAACATTCTATTTAAAGTTTTTCTTCTAATTTATTGTAGATCGTAAAGTTCTCAATATAACATAAAATCAGATTAGAATCGTAAGAATTTGTTGTAGATAACTGTCTATTTTTACATTATTGATTTTTTTAGTCTACGCACTAAACTATTTAATGTTTTAAAAATCGTTTGCAAAGATGAATATCGTTAGACGTCCAATCCATCTTATCCAAACAAAAGTTTTATAATAGAACGAAAAAGAAACGTTTGAGTGTCAAACGCATCAGAGTGGAATTCCCTTAGGAGAATGATGTAGAATCAGTGTTGTTCAATCCTTGCATCATTGACGTAAATATATTAATATTCATTCGTGTGAAGTTTCAGTATAACATATTGGAGTTGGTCGAATGATAACGTAAATAAAATATCGAGAAAAAGAAACAGTATCGAAATTTTCAAACGACGTCCAAACTTGTAAATGATAAATCACGTCACTTGGTTAGTATAAAACGGGCGAATAACTTCTTGAAAAATAAAATGTTGTATAAGAACGTTACAAGAAGAAACAAATCTGTTATAAATTTCAGAATATGAATAAGTTTTTATCTAAATAATAAGACAAAATATTATCATATTTTTGTTTTTGTAAAAATAGATTGATATTTTTTTTAATTTTGATTTATAGTAACAATCAATTAAGATGTCTGTTTCCTTTCTAATTATACAACGGGCTTAAAGTAAGAAATAAATAGTACATATGTTTAGATAATAATACTGAAATAAAATTATTTGTGGAAACTTAATCGAGATTTTTTTCCACGTACAATGTGTTATTTAAGTACAAAGTGTTTTATATATTTAATATAAACACTTTTTATCGAATCTCCAAGAAATACAAATATTAAAAAATATTTATTTGTTAAAAAAATAAATCATTTTCTCGAATCAATAATAATAGAATTTAACAAATGAATTCTATACTTTTCTTAAACTCTTTTTTTATCAAATATTCAGTAATTTATTACTATCCTTTTTGATTATGACATACTGAGTTGGCCAAAAAGTAATTGCGTTTTTTATAATAGATGGACATACATGTCTTGACATGTATTAACTTCATTCTAAACCGTAAATTCATTATGTAACTTGATAGCTGACAGTTCAAGCTTGTTTTCCAAAAGATTTCGTTAACAATTATTTATTTACCGACGATTTCAAAATAGAAAATCACAAGGAACATTTTCGTCATATTTTGCTGTATTCATTATGAAAAGGAAAAAATGCTGTGCAAGCTCATAAAAACTTATGTGATGTGTATGGTGAAGATCTCTTAAAACGACGGCAGTGTCAGAATTGGTTTGTTAAATTTCGATTTGAAGATTTTGGTGTTAAAGATCCACCACGCTTAGGAAAGAAAATCGAAATTGATGATGACAAAATAAAGGAATTGATCGAATCCAATCAGTATTTAGTGACACAAGAGATGGATGAGAATCTTAATATATCGAAATCGAGCGTTGAAAACCATTTAAAACAATTTGGATGCGTTAGTAAAGTCGATATTTTGTGTACCACATGAGCTCGAAGAAATTCATCTCACTAAGCGCATTGACTTCTGAGATTCTATCTTCAAATGTGAAGAAAACGATCCATTTTTGAAATGTATGATAACAGGCGATGAAAAATGAATTGTTTAAAACAACGTCGAACGAAAAAGATTATGGAGCAAGAGTGATGAACCTACTCAAAGCACTTCAAAAGCAGGTATTCACCAAAGGAAGAGCATGCTATCCGTCTGGTGGGATTGTGTATTTTAGAAAGGTATTGTGTATTTTGAGCTCCTTTCAAACAACCAAACCATTAATTCAGACGTGCACAGTCGTCAACCGTATAAATGAAATGATGCCATCAAACAGAACTGTCCGGAATTGGTGAATAGCAAAGGTGTTGTGTTTCACCATGATAACATTATACCACATGCAAGTTTGATCACTCGACAAAAATTGTTACTACTTGGATGGGATATATTACCACATCCACCATATTCTCCAGATCTGGCACCATCAGACTACCATTTGTTTTGTTGTTTGCAAAACGCCTTGAATGGTAAATCATTCACTGCTGATGAGAATATCAAATCGTTCTTGGAACTGATTTTTGCTGAAAAAGATAAGAACTTTCTTGTGTGCGGAATCATGAAGTTGCCTGAAAGATGGCTAAAGTTAATAGAATAAAATAGACAAGACATTATTTAAAAAAAATTTGTTTTTCATAAAAATTCGCCTTTCATTTACATGGAAAAAAAACGCAATCACTTTTTGATCAACATAATATTTCAATGGAAATATCATTACGCGTTGTCCCGATAAACTTCATCATTTTGGATTATTTGAGTACCTGTTTTCCAGTATTAATTTAGGAAAGTGTGTCATATTTAGCTAAATATATTATTCTTTAATATCTATCTGAAAATGACATATGTACCAGAACTAGTGATAGAGAATAAAAACTTACATAATCTAAAAGAAAGAAATCCATCATGAAAACGAATTAATGGTGTTTCAGGTATAAAAAAATCAATTATAGTTTTGATATCATTATCTTTACAGTGTGGAGGGGTATAGATTTATTTGTGAAGTAAGAAGAGTTATATATTTTTCAGTGAATTTATATATAGTTCCAAAACTATAATTATTATAATAATTCTTTGCACAATTTAAGTTGGAATTCAAGGAAAATCTTACAATTTCTCATTTTGATAATCAATATCAATAAGTCTAATATAAATATTAGTTAATCAGTATATAAAATTTATTCTTGGTGACAAAATATTATTAAGTTTAATTAATAATTTTAACTTCATTAGTATATATTTTTTTTAATCTTTTAGCTGTTAAATTTTTAACATTTTAATTTCGGTACTTGTGCTATATTGTGATAGCTAATAATTAATTGTAATAAAATGGTGGCTTTGTAAATAAATTATGAAAGGACATGATTTATTTTCAAATTATAAAATATTGAATCACTAGTTCCATTTATTTCATAATCGTTTTTAATTTTATATTAGTATTGTTAAAATAAACGATGAATATTTATTATAAATTATCAATTTTATAAAAGCTTCGAGTTATAAGTAGAATAAATGATCTTAATATAAAATATGTTCATTAAAAAACTGATTAATACAAGTTTAAAAAAATATATCAAGCTTTCTTTACTGATTTATCACTGAAATAAAATAGACACGAGTATGATATTAATGATCTAATAAAAAATATGTATTCAAAATGATGTCGACCCACTAGAGATTAACATCACAAGAAGACGATGCGTTTCCAATGATGTCCTAAATCATTCTGACACTTTATTCGTACGCTTTTCATTTTGAAATAGGGAAATCACGATAAAATTGAAATGTCACAATCGGAACACGAAAAATATGTAATGTAAAATGGGATCGATAAAAGAAGACAACCAAAAAAATATGCACAGAAATCATCGGAGCGTTATTTGAAATTTGCTCCCAGTATAAAGTATCTTGTTACAAATTCCCAACATAAATAAAAAGGAACATGAAACTTCTTTAAATGTTTGTACATGTTTAACGGATGATTATTTTTGAACAGAAAAAAAGTTGTAATGTTCGGGAGCAAGTGAAGAAGAAGCGAGAGATACAAAAACAATGGATGCTGTCTCTGTTCGTAGGTACGTGTTTTGTGTTACGTACGGAGTAGACGTTTTGGTTTGGGGAGGCTTGTACGTTTCAGTCATCAGGAATTTTTATTTTAATGTATGTGGTATTTAAGAAGAAACGAAATTGTTTTTAAATACCGCAATTTTATTAATTAGAATCAGACTGAGTGATAAAATAAATATTTGAATATTAACAACATCAAAGAAAACACTTAGATGACTTTTAATTATTTTAAATGTTAGGTTGTACTCGTATAAATACATATAATTTATTGATATTAAAATTTTGGATTATTATAAAATTATTTTAGTTTAGTCATAAAAATAACACAAACAATACTTTTGATAAAATATTTTTTCTGTCAATATTTTAATCCTTCAAAGTATTTTCAAGTTTTTTTTAAATATATAACATATACTTTGATTTGATGTTCTTCATCCTTTAAGATTATTTAAGTATATGTTCTCCGTTACTAGCTTCGGCATATGTGTCATATTCAAGTAGATATTCTCTAATATAATCTGAAGATGTCACATGTACCGAAAGTAGTTGTGAAGAACAGATATTCAGATGATCCAAACAAAAACGAAGACAATCATTGTCAATGCATTAACAGGATCACAGTTATAAAAACATACAATTATAGTATGCAGATATGAAGAAACTTAGAAAAGAAAAGTTATTTTTAAAATCTCACATCAACATATACATCATATTACAAAAAAAAAGTTTATTTTATAGTGATTATGCAACAATTAGACAACAGACAACAATTACTAATAAATCTAACTTTTCTTTATGAATTAAATCTTGGTTTCATGAAGAAAATTCTCTTAAAATAGTTCTGTTTCGTTTATTTAAATTAGTATTGAGTATAATTTTGAACAATACATACATTATTCAAAATACATTAAGTTTGAAATCGAGGTTATTAAAAGTACATTTTATTTTTAGAAGATATTCAATTTTGGCATTCAATTAATAATAATATTATTCTATTTATATATGTAAAATATATACATAAAGGAGATATTTTTAAATAAATTTGAAACGAAAAAGGTTACCTCATTTAATATGAGGTGGATTAGTTTAACAGAAAAGAAGATAACTGGAAAAATTACCTTATTTATTATTTAATTGATATCTATTATGGAACAAATTTTAACGAATATTGATATATATATATATATATATATATATATATATATATATACCTTACTTAGATCATGACAATTTCCAGTTGAATATATAAATAGAAAATTATTGTAAGAATGTGAGTAGATATTTAATTCTAACTACAGGCATGCAAGTCTGGGAATAAATTATAATTTTGAATTCTGTAGTTACTTTTTCTGTCTCTGCCTTTACCAACAGAATAAACCATAAAATATACGACAGGTGATATAATTTGTTTAGAAACGAACTACTCCCACCGGACTGATTCAAGGAGGAATTTTATTATTACTATTTACGTAGAATGTGCATCTTATATATATATATACTCTTTTTCAATTTATTTTTTTGATTAAAGTTTAAATCCTTATAGACAATACATTGTATATTAAAATATTTTAGGCATTTACAAATTTATTTAAAAAAACGTTTTTATAAATATTTCATTGCAGATCAATGTATTTATTTTAAATGTTTTTTTTTCGTAGAAGAAGAGTGATAAATAAATTATTTATAAATAAGTAACAATAAATCTTATATAGAGTAAAGGAGCAACAATACTTAAATTATAATTGCTGTAGAAAATAAAAACGATATCAACAGAGTTTGCGAAAATAACACAATGGTCACTAAACGATTGATTTGGTTCGATTTTCTGTTTTAATGAATTTAATAGGTTTGTCGAAAAGTCAATAAGCTCAGTAGTTAAGTGTAACTTTTAAGAATCAATTAAAATTTTAATATTGTTAATACGTTGAATGCCGTGAGGGTCACCGGTGACCGACACAACTTTCTGTAGTACCATGGGAGTTATCGCTGACCGGTGATACCAAGATTAATAAAAACACATAATTTAAATAAATGGCAACACTTCTAAAATTTTCAATATCATTATCGTTATTATAATGTTGTAAAAAAAAACTAATGCACCATAAAACATCGAAGATGTCAATTAAAAAACGTACTCCAGAGCTACGGGGGTCACCGATGACCCCCACTATGATAAATGCATAAAACATGATTATACAGTTCAACTGAATTACTGTATATTATATTTTAGCACAATATGCATCGCACAACAAAAAAATCATTTCGGAGCCTTGGACAAGTCATATAAAATTGGACCGGCATTCTATATATATATATTTATATTATATATATATATATATATATATATACATATTGTGTGTGTATGTCTATGAAAACAATTATCAAATAATTTACTTAAGACAGTCTTCAAATACATTTACTGAAAAATATTATTTTTTTAAATTTTTTAATATAGTAATTGATTAATATTTTGTCACTTTAAAATAAAGTTTTTAGTATATATATATATATATATATATATATATATATATATAAAGCAGAATAAATCCTAATATTACTGAATGATTTTAAAATTAGGAAATAATTGATTTTGGAAAGATAAATTATCGCACGAATATTATTATATGAATAAAAGGTTATGAGTACAAAATAATTAATTGAATTAATTATTTTATTTGCTCGATAAATTTAACACATCAATAAAGGTAAAGTCTCTAAATTCAGTTCCTAAAAATAATTAATGCTATATTGTTCTTTCAAATGTATAAAATTATTATATTTTTATGTTTTATAAATATAAAAATGTATGAAAATTTTATAGTCTTACTATACGAATAAAATATATTAGTTTTGTATTTGTTTAAAAATAATATTCCATTCAAGTTTTATTAAATATTATTTTTTCCATTGAAATCTAAACACTCTCTCCGCATTAAAGTTCAGATTATTAAATTCTGTTTAAATAACTCACTATTTATAAAAGTATTTTAAGTTATGAGATTATATTGAATATTTTCTGTGTGCACTTCTATATTTTATCCAATAATACTAGCTTCTATTCGTTTCTTCAAACACAACCAAATCTTTTTCTGCTATTGAAGAATGATTTACCATTTTTGGTTAAATATTGGCATGAATGTAAGGACAAAAATGAGAATAAATTTTTAATAAGTGTTACTCTTTTAGAAAAATAAATAAAATATGATAACAGATTGTAGTGATGAATAAAAATGAAAACATTTTTTGGCATTTTTTTACTTTCTATGAATCATTAAATGTAAAAAATAAATTAGTATAATTTGTTAATGAAAATATTTGGTTATTTTCACAAATGAATTATTTTTTCACCTCACAAACTACAAAAACTGAAACACTGAATGATTATTGATCATTTTTGATTGTTTCGTATGCACATTTTAATATCTATGCTATCATACTCAAATCTTTAAGGTATAATTCGGATATTTTGTAGTCTTTTCATGATTCAACTTTGAAGTGGTGAGTAATCCGAAGGCAAAAAAGTAAATGTCATTGTAAGAAGTTGCAATTCAGGGATATATTTATTTTCAGTCGAATAAGAATCATTTTACAAAAAATAATAATAGGAAAATATATGAATAAAATTAATTCAGGTACCAAAATAAAAAAAAATATATAAAAAATATGAAAGACAGTAACGAAGAAAATACAGAAATATTAGAAATAATATATTTAACAACTGCGAACTTTTGTATTTTTTTCCCTTAAAAACTTTTAAATATATATTATGAATATTTGTGTCTTTCACCAGAATATTTCTTTTTTCCCCTACATTTTAGTGCTCTAAGGTAAGTGGCATTGTTGTAAAAATATTTACAAACGAATCAAAAATGAAGAAGAAACAATGGTTGAACATTTTGATAAAGAAGGGGTGCGTGTAACACAGTACGAGTGTCAGAAATGAAACTTCTTTGCCATCAGTTGGAATCTAATGAATTTTAAGAGCGTGGTATCATGCATGATAAATGAATGGTTTGATTTTTGTTTATTGTTATTTCAAGAATCAGTATGGAAGAGAGAACAAAAGGTGGAATTCATTTAAATAAAACTTTAAATAATAATTAAATTAAATCACATATTAACTGTTATGTATAGTTATACATGAAAGAATGCCGCGTTAAAACCCGCTGTCTACGCATGAATCACCCTCTCTCTCTACCCTCCCTCTGCACATCATAATAACTTATACTTAACACAATAATACTTTTTCATCTGAGACTTGAAAATTTACTCTCAACGTGGCTAAAGAAGTTTCACTTCAAAAAATTATATGATATATGGGGTTCATTCAGAAAATCAAGCCACATTTTGAAATCTATACTTGTAAAACATTCTGTTAATCAAGAAAAAATCATAATAAACTAATATTTTGTAATAAAATATTTTTACTTCTTTTTATAGTCTTTCAATTTTTAGGATTTTTCAAAACATAAAAGGGAAACATTTTTTTAAATTATTTAAGATTTAAAAAACTTTTTTTTTGATATTTTGTATATTTTTCTTTGAATATTTTTGGAATGCTACTTAGATTTGAACGTATTCATCCTTTTATCTAAAATTTTTATTATTAATGAGATAATTTGAGAGTTTGGATAAGATTGTAGATATGTTTATTCTGAATTCTACTTAATAACCACACTGTTATGAAAATTTAAAATACCTGAACTTATTTTTGATTCTATATAATAACAAATTATATTAATATGAAATAATTAGTGATTTTACAAATAATTACTGCAATAAATACCTATAGATTAATAAATAGAACTATGCGTCGGCGTATATGAAAGTATATTTTTATACATAATACACATATATGAAAATAATAAGAATGATATATAGGGCAGGACAGATCAATAATTTATAAAACAGTTAATTAGTGGTAACGAAAAAAGTTTAATGAAGGATTAGACTCCTCAGAGCCCTCAAGCGTGTACGGTCTAGTCAGTATGCAATTATTTCGTTGCTGTTGCGGCGTACGATACAGAAAAAGAAACAGAACATCAAGAGCTTCGTCTAAACACGTTGTGTTGTCTCATTCCGACACAGTTTCACTGTATAACAGTAATATAGGGCATGCTCAGTGTTTGCAAGCACCCACGCTTCAGATAAAACCGGACGTCGAGCTTAGAGGTTTGACGGCGGGGCACGGGGATGTGACGCGAGAGAGCTTTAACGAAAGCTCGCCTGGTAAAGCGGTGCATCTAACTAAACCGGGTGGCGCTGTCATGTAGAGAGCTTGCCCTTACGAGCTTTCACGTTTATGGTAGATCGCGGTTGACCTTGTACGCGGAGCTTTTATCGCGGGACGAACTGTTTAACTAGATTTGAACGCGGGTTTTTTTTTAATAAACGTAGTTTGAACTTTTTTTGCGGCGGTATTCTGTTCAACATTTCGGTGCAAGCACGTGCGGAGAGTAAGGTTTTTAACTACCAAAGTTGTAAACAATAGGTAAGTGACTAGTTTTAATAATTGTGGTATTAATCAGTACTTTATATATCTATACACACACTAAAAACCTTATTTTAAAGTGGCAAAATGTTAATCAATTACCATATTAAAAAAACTTAAAAAAATAATATTTTTAACTAAATGTATTTGAAGACTGTCTTAAGTAAATTATTTTATAATTGTTTTCATGGACATACACACACAATATGTATATATATATATATATATATATATATATATATGTTTATACACATTTACAATAAAATTTTAATTAATCATAAAATAATTCAAAACGGGAAAATATCAAATACTGAAACTTTTAAATGTTTTCATTCATAGTTACACTCATTCATAAATTGAATCGCCTGCATGCGATGTTAGTTTTTACATTTAAAAAGAAATTAAGTACATTGTAATAGAAAAAATTATAAACAAGTGGTAATATTTATATATATATATATATATACATATATATATATATATATATATATATATATATATATATATTATGTATTTACTGGCAATAAATTGATCTGTTCTTTTGAAATCAACTCCTACATACTTCTAATTTTCTTTTGTCGTTTTACTTCATTTATTTATATTCTATTGTTTATTTATATTTATTATCAATTTTTTTGTATTTTTACATTAGAGATACTTGTATATATATATACATACACATACATGTTTATTAATTCGTGGTTGTATGTATGTTATTAAAAATTATAAAATGATTAAATTTTTAAAAATACTATCATTATTATTCTATGAAAAAATATAATACTTTTTAATCTTCTAGTGCGTATTAGAACATATAAGATTCTCCAGTTTCACTTAATTTAATCATCATATCATTATGAAATGTTATAAAACAGTCCGGCGGTTATTAAAAATTTATATAAATCTTTTATTGCGTAAAAATATCAAAATTATAAACTGAAATAATTATATTGGTCATTAAGATTCGTCATCGAATCGCAAGCATTTTTTTTTTAGATATCATCACTTATGGATTAATTATACAAATTTTCAAAATCAATAAATATTAAGCTATTTTAAATATAATTCTGACGAATTAAAATTTAAAAACATATAATTGATTAAAGACCTAAAATTCATGAAAAGTGTTTTGGTAAAAAGAAGTATTCGATATTTAAAAGAATTTTAATACTCTGTTTTATTTATGTAATTAATCTTTACAGATTTATGTTTGATTTAATTAAAATAATATTTTGATTTTATTCGTGATTTTTTTATATTTAAATAAATGTACTTAAATGGATATATTCTTTACATTTAAAGTAATTTTTATATGTAGTAAAATTTCTTTTCGATAATGTTAAAAAATCTTCTCGATAAATTTTCTACAAAAATTATTTTAAATTTCAATGTTCAATAATATTAAGGAATAGCTACTTAAACTCATAGATATTTTTATAACATAAACATATTTTATATTTTTAAGATAATATCAATCAAAATTTAAGTTGCTGGAAAAGTCAGAAAGTATATAAGCTACTTTATAACCACAAAAATATAAAAAATGTTATTATTTAACTATTAAATTCATATTATTAATAAATTCGTTCAAAAAACTAAATTTTATACTGATATCTTTACTAATTAACTGAAGCATCATTACTCGAAATTCGAATACTAATATCACTGATTTCTTTACAAAATAAATTAAATCACTTTATTTGAAAAATAAATAATTTAAGTAACGACTTTTTTCAGATTGACTTAATTTTATATTTATTATATTTTAAAAAAATGTAATGTAAATAAAAAACTAAAAAATAAACATATTTGTAAATCATTTCATCTTCAATGAACATTAATTATTAAACTAGAAATAGTAAAAAAATTCTCAGTTTCACATTCGACGAAATCAAAGTACTAACTTAATATGCTGATAATTTCTTAATTAAAATTTTATTATATAATATAGTGCGATTTTTTAATTCAAAATTTAATATAAATTAATTGAAAATATTAAACTGAAAAGGAAATTAAAATTAAAAAACTCGGTGAACTTCTTTTTTAGTGGTTTGGGTTATAGAAAATTATTTTTGATATCCTTTTAATTATAAAAGATAATTACATTAGAATTGAAATATAACAAATCTCAATTCGTTCTACAATAATTCATTGTCATAAATTTTCATTATGATGTCTCTTTTTATGTGTACCGTGATATGCATTAATAAAAAACAAAAACACAAAGTAATAATTAGTTTTTAATGAAATTTCTCTCTCTCTGTGTATACATATATATGTATATATATATATATATATATATAGTACATTATTTGCTACCATTTTTATTATTAAACAGTAAAAACTTTTATAGACTGCGACATAATGTTACATTACAATCACAGACAACATATACCGCATATGTGATTGTAACTGGACCAGTCAATTGCATGGATGATAATTGATGATACTTGATATATATGTAAATTTACATCCATGTAAAATGTATAAATACAGAGGCATACACACAAATATATATATATATATATAAAGTTGTCATATACTTGTTTATGGTGAAATGACATAAATTGCAGTTTGTGGTTGCAAAGGTTCCAAGGTGTATTATGTTTTTCAAATGAAATGGACTATTGGTTGTGACCACGACTCGTCATTTGTTGATATCAATTCAAATTGAAAACATGAAATGTATAGAATGCTTATATTTTTTTTTTTTTATATTTAAGATGTTAATATTAAAATATATGAACGCGTGTATAGCATAAATATGCTAATTATAAATTGGAATTGTGATTACATTTTATTTTCACAAATTAATTACTACTACATAATATATGTATTAAAATTTTCAGTAATATATATATATATATATATATATATATATATATATATATATATATATATATATATAAATTATTGTTTATTTTGATCGGTTGTAATCTTTTCAGACTGTGATATAATTTAAAAGTTCAAATTTTGTTCGTCTGTGCTCAAATAATGATAACAGACCGAAATATACAATGAGTAATTATTTAAAATTAAATAAAAAAAGTTCGGTATTTTGTGTTTTAATTTATTTGTAAAAACATGGAAATATATTAAAAGTTTGCAAATGGTTGATTAACTATTTAAAATTTGCAGCGTGTATTATTTTAATTTAATTATTGGTAATATTTCAAAAATGAATTCTTTTTCCCCTCACAAACCACAAACAAATTTCCGGTCAAAAATATTCAACAAAGTAATATTGTTATTATATAATAATTTATTGAAAATTACAGTAAATTTGTATTGAACAATAAACCTCATTTTGTGAAGTATTTGAAGCGTAATAGTAATGTTAAAATATTTTTTTAAAATAATTGTAGCTGAAAATTCGCTGTAACCATGAAGAATATTTACAGAAAGATAAATTGTTAGGAGTAAAACTATTTGAGCTTATTTTTATTAATTTTTTATAAAATCATTTATTGTATTGTATATTAAATTCACTTTCATAGATGAATTATTTTTATTCTATGAGACATTTTTTTAGCAAAAATATTCACTAAATTATTATATAATAATAATAATGATGTATTTATTTTTGACTAGAAAAGTTTCTTGTGATTTGTAGAACAAAAATAATTCTTTTGTGGAAGATAATTTTGTTACAATCCCAGAACTATACTGATAATCTTGTTGAAGAGAAAATTTGTTGCAGAGATAGATGATATAAAATTCTATTTACGGCACTATTAAGTGAGAAACGAATATTCATTTTTTAATATTAATATTACATCTTTCACGCTTAACACTCGTGATAAATGGGTACTCACTAGAGAATATCGTGTTAAAAAAGTGTCATTTACTCAGTTGTATTGTCAGTCAATGAAAGTGTTAGTTTAATGGCTTACATTAAATTATTTTTAAATTATAAAAATAAAATTATCAATATAATAAAAATCAAAATATGTAAGAGTGATTACACGATCTATAAATTTACACAAATGTAAAACTATGTACAGTTTTCAAGAAATATTCGTGATGTGTATGGTATTAATGCAATTATGAAAATACATGTGAATGTTAGTTCGAGGAATTTCGTTACGGTAATTTTGTCTTAAGCAATGAACCTCATTTTGTGAGATCTTCGAAGCGTCATAATAATGTTTTAAAATAACTGTTACTGAAAATGTATTACAAACATAAAATTCTCCGAAAGATAAATTGTCATCTAAAAATTATTTAAGATTATTTTTATTATAATAGTTTATAATTTCATGGTACAATTATGACACTGTAAATAAATTCATTTTCATGAAAAAAATCTTTTCTCACCCGACAACAAGAGTTCCTCACAACCACAAATAAAAATTTTCTGCCACAGTGTTCAATGTATGATCACTGATCCTTTTTGATTTAAATAAATAATTTTAATTCAGTAAATGATTATTGATTATTATTTATTTTTAGTTTATTGATCATTCTTGAAAAGAAAAATTCAGAAATTTGAAATTATTTGTAAAATATGAATTAGATTTATATAATATATTTTTTTTATTTTTGATTATTGTTTATGTTATTTTATTGTACTTTAACTCTCTAAAAATTTTCATTAAATTGCGCATGAATAACAAACAAAAACGATCAATAATCATTTATTGTGCATTTTTGAAAAGATATCTTTTTTGTTTTGTGAAATAAAAACTTAATTTATTGTTGAAAGTTTTAAATGGTTTTAAAATCTAATTTGTGTACCATGTAAACTAATCAAAAATAGAATATATATATATATATATATATAGCAATTATTCAGTTATTACAAATTTTTTTTAAGAAATTTTAAGAAAAAAATTCAAATGCCTTATGAAAAATAAAATTAAATTACTTATAAGAAAATTTTACTGAATAAGAATGAAGAATTAAATAAATGCTTGGAAGAGACTATTTTTAATGAAATAATTTGTATATTTTCAAAATAGTTGGTTGATTATTTAGGGTTTAAGGATGGGTCGAATATATTTTATAAACTCAATGATTTAGTTTAACGTATAATATTTTTATAATAAATATTAAATTGGAATAAAAACTGTCAAGTTATATGTTTTTAGATATAAACCGATAATCTTTTATAAAAGCTGTAATCTGTATTTATAGAAGGAAGTAGGAAAAAGTGTCGTAAAATTATACAACAGATAAATAAGAAAGCTTTCATGAAATTACTTTTGCACTCAAATAGTAATAAACTGTTCTATTTCTACTTTTTGTGTAATATTACATAATGACGTAAATATTTCAATGTTTTACTTTATTGTTTAGTTTTAATTTCAATTAAATAGAGTCTATAATATATTTTGAAAAATTGCATCTATTGCAAAACATATAAATATTTTTATAAATATTAAAATTATATTATTCATCCTTGAAAGATGTTGTTTATTATTCTGAATTAATATATATATATATATATATATATATATATATTTACATACCTATCAATTTTACTTTACATGATGAATATGCTTAATTTATTTCATTTTATATAATATATTAAAATGAAAAAGTATATTTGCAGACGCGACAACAATCAATCATTTAAGTAAATGTATTTGCAGAGAAAAATTTAAAATGTATATTAAAAACAATAAAAAAACATATACATAAAACTTGACCCAATATCTTGAATACAGTAATCAATTTTGATGGAATTTCTTGTGATCTCCACTTAATATAGACTAAAGTTGATTAAAGTATACGCCAAGTAATGTTCATAAATTACAAAGATAATAATTTTGACAATCCAGTTATTGATGATGTATGTGAACTACTTCAAGAATGAATAATTAGTAGAATGGAGATACAAAATAGAGATGTATGTTCTGTACAATATGGTACAATTATAAGTTGTACGTAAGAAGGCAGCAATGAAATTCAATATTGATTTTATTCAACATATTCAAAATAAGTGTGTTGTATATGCATATATATATATATATATATATATATAAACTGTGTTAAAATAAATATGGAATATAAAGACAATTTATTATTTTTTCACTATAAAATTAAAATAACTACCGTTTATATAAGAAATATGAATAGATATTTTTGTGGCTAGAAAATATGTTTATTATTTTTATTACAACGAATGTATTAATTGTTTATACTGTATTAAATTTTTTGTAGAAAGAAGAAAAATAAATATTTGTTTTTAAGAAATTTATGATCTTATCGATTAAATGCTAGCGACAAATAAAATTATGACACATTCCCAATAGTTGTAACAAAAAAAACGTGTTCATAAGCGAAGATAAGTGACAGAAAAGTATACTAGTTATTAATCTGGGACGGTATTTATTAACCCCTTGACATGCAAAGATGTCTCTGATACGTCATGTGTTTCTTATACAGTTGTACACATTGACGTCTCTGAGACGCACCCAGATTTAATTTTCTTTATTGCAGCTTTAAAGCGAATATTAGAAAGAAATAATTGTATATATTTAGTGTTAAAGTGTGAACTATAGAAACGAACCTTGTAACATGTCTGTTTCGAATTGAGAGTGAAAGCCAAATGGCTATTTGAGTGGGGGTACATTTTCATGAACATTTACCTTCTACTGGTAAAAAACAACATCCTGCAAAGAGATGTCACGTGTGGTCAAAAAATAATATAAGGAGCGAAACGATTTGACAGTGTAAAAAATGTCAAATACCTCTACATTTACTAGAATGTTTCGAAAAGTTTCATACTCTACAGGACTATTGAATTATTATTTAATTTATTATTTAATTATTCTTTATTAATGTTGGTTATTAGTGTTGAATTAAAATATTTAGCAATGTATAAATATTCTTTTTTTTGTTCAGCTTACACAAATGTCAAGATGAAAAATAACTAGTATTTTTTAATCATATCGAATTTCAATTAATTCGTATGTCAAAGGGTTAATGTTTCATTTCTGATAAATTGAAAAACATCTCTTAGACAATACAAGTGTGTTTGGTTTTTGCAAGACATTAAAAGCTATGTATACAAGTCTATAAAAATAGTGAAAGTTAACTTAGAGAAGTTTTATTATCAGAGTCTAAAAGGATTTTTATTAAGATGTTAAACATGAAATTATAATAAAAAAGACATTATATGTTAATAAAAAAAGTAGTTATTTTTTAAATTTTTGTTTTTTTTTTTGCATCAATCTCTTAATAAAAAGTTAAATTTTATCATATTTTTACAAGTAGTAATATTAATATGACTATGTATGTATATATATATATATATATGATGTATATATATATATATATATATATATGACATATATAATTTAAACTATGTTAAATGTCAAAAAGTTAGAGATTTTCTCGTTAAAAACTTTTTTTATAACTGATAAAAACTTAATTTACTATATACTTAAATAAGTTTTCTGTATGATAACAGTCTTTTAATATTTTTAAAGTTAAATTTTCATATGCTATTCAAACATAAATACATACATACATACATACATACACATATATATATATATATATATATATATATATATGAATACAGGTATACTTATATACATAGTAATAACAAATCGGATTCAAATATTTTATTAATATTATTTTAACGATAAAATAGTTCTAGATATAAATGAACACAATTAATTATGTAATCAATTAATTAAAAGAACAAATTGACTATGTGAAGAATAACTTCTTAATTAGGCTAATAATTCATTGGTGAAATTAAATTCGAGTATAATTTCATACGATAATCGAGAATATCAATTTGATTTTTTATTTCATACAAACTCAAAGAGAAAAACAGAAGTATTTCTACTATTAAAAATTGAATTTAGTTAATGATTATTATATATTTTGAATTAACTTAAACTAAGAAAATATTTTGAGGTAATTGTACATTTATTACTACATCAGTATACTAATAACGATTTGTAAATTATGATTTTTTTGTTATTACATAAAAGTTGGATGTTACTAGAAAATAACATTCTTTTAAAGAAAAAGGATAGTGAAAATAAGTCTACTCGTTCATTTCTCAATTGGTGTCCTTAAACTAAAAAAATAAAAATAAATTCCACTGTCTATTATTATTAATAATTAAAAAATATTTCATGGATATTTATGTAAAAATTTTTTTTAAAAAAAATACATTACAATATCAATAAAAGTACAAATTAAATATATCTAAAATTAAATACGTGGACAAATTATATATATATATATATATATATATATATATATATATATTATACTAAAAAATATGCATGAGAAATTCATTTGCGTTAAGTAAATATCACACCCACTGTACACAATACAATATTCACTGATATATTAATTATGTGACCTTCATGAACAATATAAATTATTAATTTGTAAGGAACACATATTTATATGCATCAATACATCAAACATATATATATATATATATATATATATATATATATATATGCGTAACTTACTGTAATATCGTTGCTTATATAAGGACAATAGACTATTTAGCATCGAAAACTTGATTGTATCTTATGATAATAGAATGTTATATAGAAACTGGATTGAATCGAATAAATACAATAGTTCATAAATATGAAACATTCACAATTTTATATATATATATATATATATAGTTTATTTATTCGTCCAAGCTACTCTTATATCACAGCATTATTATAGAAGAATGAAAAACATGTATTTGACTATGGACTATACGAAAAAGCTTACTGCTTGAACAGACATTAATTTATATTGCTAGTGCTTTATCGATAAAGAACAAAACTGTTTTCTAAAATAAATATAAAAAATGTTTCTATATAAACTACATTATCGTAATCTGTGTCAATTTATTTGTACTATACAATATGTTTATACATTTTGATATTATATAATAATAATATAACGTGAAAACAAAGAGAATAAAGTGTATAGTTGTTTATAGTCGAATCTCCAATTCCATACTTGATAATAATGATATGAATTATTATTAGATAAAGATAGACTATGGCGAATAAAATAAAGGATTTGATATAAGTGTATAGAACTATTATAAAAAAATTGATTAAACATTATTGACTATTTTTGATTGTTAATTACAGACATTTCAACAGTAATGACCTCATCCTCAGAGTATTGAGGTATAGAAAAAGTTCTTGTTTTCTTGCAAAAATGAACATGTATTTAAATTTTTTCTTATGTTGATTCAGTAAAGTATTTACTTTTAAATTAATTCAATAAATAAATACGAAACGTATTGACAAAGCCAATATTGAAGTTAATTAAAAAATAAACATTCACTTATATCCAAGTCTACAAGTATTAATAAATAATCTTTATAATGGCATAGACATTAAATGCGCATAAGCAACAAATGCAAAAAATCAAAATCATTTCTTAAATATCTTAGATTATTTTTTGGTTTGTGAGATGAAAGAAACATTCATTTGTATAAGGAACACCTTGTATTTTTCCCATATAAGTAAATATGAATTTATACAAAATAAATCAAATAGTTCTAACTATATGAGAATATAAAGTTAAAGTTATCTATCATTAAGTATAAAGTATTATAGTATTAAGTATAAAGTTATAAATATAATATTCATATTTTATTAAACATATAATTATTAGTATTAATATTTTATTAAAAATATAATATTAGTATTAAGTATAAAGTTATCTATTAGTTCAATTTCATTATAAATTCATTCATTAGGATATCATTTCAAATGTATGAAATCATGTTTTTTAATCTACTCTGCTCATTTGTAATTTTTTTTATATCACTCTATTTATTTTGCAATTATGATCTCAAGTGTGTACTCATTGAGTACTTTAAATGCAGAATAAATACAGAATTTATCAACGAAAACGATATTTACATGTATTAAAAAATTAAACTATCAATTATATGAAAATCAAACTGTATTTTTTTATTATCAATAATCTGTATAATAGTTAAAATGTTTAAAAAATCAAATTTAAAATAAAGTAGAAAATATTTTTTTTTCTAAATTTTTATATGAATACATTAATGCTTTATACAAAATTAAATCGAATTTCAAACGTAATAAATGATACATTTTTTTATTTAAAAGATAGTAATTGATTAGCAAAAAAAGTTTTACTCCCTTAAAATATTAATTAATTTTCTTGATATATATATATATATATATATATATACTGCTGCGTAATGAATATAAATTAAAAAGAAAACATTTACTTTTGAACTATATTCTTTCAAAGTTGAATTGAATTTTAAAATGTTTTTTTTTTAATTTCCTAGAATTATATGAAACATATTTATAATATGAAACATTTTTCCAGTTAACAATGAATATATACCAATAGTATTCGTCATGTGGTAATGTCACGTTTATAAATTCGTAGAATTCTATACATTTTTTTTACATTTATAGGAATAATTATACATGCACGTGTATATTAAATATAAAAATTAATTCGGTGCCTTTAAACTGAATCATTTATAACTCTGTTTTAATTTAAAATATTTTCTCGTCGTTTTAGGATCTTTAAATGCCGACTTTAACATTTAAAAATACTATATATCTTGGTCAAGCAGTTCACAAAACAGTAGTGAACACAGTGGCGTCCGAAAATAAGCATATTAGGCATTACATACTTTTCGCATTCTAGTTGTAAAAAATGCTGTCGAAGCCGCGAGAATGATTTATTCAGTTTTGGGGGAATGTGTTGTGATACATAAAATATGTAAAAATGCTAAAACAGTGTAAGAGAATTTTACTGATAAAGATAATGAATTTAACATACAAGAATGTACTTAATTCCAGTAAAAAGAGTCTCTGTGTAAAATAAAACATTCACTCAGTCGATTTTCATAATTTTTTAATTATATTTTAAATGTATGATCATTATTTATTTAAAAATAACGATAAATTATTCCCTGCTTTAATTCTAACCATGCTAGAAAACCTCCAAAATGATTTAAATATACAAAAGTACAAGTTTTCTTCTATCCTCCATATTTTCGAACATTAATTTTTTGATAATTTCTTTTTGTTTATTCAATCTAAAATGTGTATTTAAAATAAAGTGTGATGCTCTTCTTTCAAAATGTTTCAAGGTACATTTTTCTATAATTGATCTTAGATTCCATACCCTGTTCTCTCTAGTTAATAATGACCTCGTTAGTATCAAACAAATTCTCTTTCGCTTCAGAATTACAACTTGATTTGTTCTATTACAAAGTTACTGGTTTTATTACATTCTTATAAGATTTGCTTATAATACTGAAAATGTATTCATCCCACGATAAAGAACACTGTAACGTGATCTTCAAATATTTGAAAGAATCTAACATTACTTATACACCAGCGGTAGAGTTATTTACTTAAAATTATTTACTAACATTTTTTTAATATTCTTGATATCTGAATTTACATTCTTACACATTCTTTGATTTAACATTCTTGATCTGCTTCAAAACTTGTGAAGCAGATTGAATATTGAAAAAAATGAATATAAATGTTACCTCACCGAAAGTATTAAAGTATTTATAATAAAATTAATATATTGAGACTTATATAAAATTTAATTTGTCGTTTATTATCATGTTATATACATATATATATATATATATATATATATATATATATATATATATATATATATATATATAGTCTATAGTATATTGAAGCTCTAATTAAATGCTACAATGAAAATATACAGGAAATGAAAAATTATCAGATACTTCTCATTATAAATCATTAGTAAATTACATGTCACTACTTGTTTATTCTTACAGAATAATTCAAAGATATGTTACGAATGAATGAATGAATATATATATATATATATATATATATATGTATGTATATATATATTGTGAGAAGCATTTTTTTTTGAGATAATTTTCCATGAATGTATTTTCTTGAAATACGTTTTCTACTTAATAGCAGTTTCAATCATTTATGAAAAACAATTACGAGATCCATGTAATTTCTCTACATAAAAATATTTGCTACTTTGTATACAAATTGGTATTTAAAAATGTATTTTTTTATTTTTTTTTACTAAAATACATAATAATGTTTGTTAAATAAAGTAATTTATTTTTCGCGCCGAGAATCAATAGTGGATTGCAAGTTAAGTGGATTGTATTTTCAGTACATATTTTTATTCAAATGCACGCATTCTTATATATTCGATTCGTATTCTTATATCATTAATTTAATTTGATTTGACAAACGAAAAAGAAGAGGATATTTCTTATTTGACATCCTGAAACAAGAATTGTATTCCAAGTACGAATAATTAAAATCATCATATGGTTATTAGTGTATTCAATTCATATCCTTTTTTAAAGAAGAGTTGTTTGTATATTATTCAATTTTAAAATATAAGTTTATTAAAGATTTTAATTTTATAATAGTTTGGAAATGCACGTTTTTTTTATTATTTTTTTAGTTCTTTTTCTAGTAGTCAAGCATGTGAAATCATTTATTTTTATATTTAATAATTGTAAGTACACATTCTTAAGGAAGAAAATCTGGTGGAAATGTATCCATAAAGATACTACATTCTTTGTCATTGACTCCCCTTTTTAATCTATGTTTAATGTTTTTTTCATTAATGAAGGCAGTAAATTTAATATACAAGAATATAATATATTCTAGACACGAGGACCTCTCTGGAAAAATAAATATGCACCTATCCGATTTTTATAAATGTTCAAATTAATTTTCAAATTATTATTATTCTTTCTATGAAAATGGGAGGAAGTTATTCAACAATTAACTTTTGGTTATAATGAATAACAGGTAAACGATTTAAGTATATAATTTATAGTTTAGAATTTTTTTATACTTTCTTACAACACTTTCTATATATTACATATTCTTGTACGAAAAGATTCAATAATTGATTATTATTTACTTCATTTTCGTAAACTGAAATAAAAAAAAATAATTTTTCAACTTTTAATAAAACAAGTTATGTTGTCTGACCAGATTATAATTTCATACTGACTAATTTTAAAAAGTCAAGTATTGCAATTAATTCTCATTTTTAATCATTTCAATAATAAAGTTAAAATTAATTCTTTTAATAATACAGGTTTAGTCAAATATTCGTTTTAAAAGTGGTTTAATTTTTCTATAAGCTGCTACAAAAGCTGTTTGTAAAATATGTTATCTTGTATATTCCAGTGTGCAACAACAAATGAATATAATAAATTTTTTTCGAGTTTCTAATGATAATTTTTAAAGTTTATAATCAAAACATTGGCACGGTTTTTAACAGTAAACAACAGTTTTTCATTTTTGATTTGATCAATTAAACAAATTTTCATATTTTTTTATTTGAAGCAAGTTTTTGTATAAATCAATATTAAATGTAAAGAATTTAAAATGTTTCAAATTCCTAGTGTGATTATTGTACGTTTACTGAAGATATTTACATATGTTACTATATATATATATATATATATATGTATATATATATATATATATATATATATATATACATATATATACAAATAATTAAAATGTCAATACATAATAAATATATATATATATATATATATATATATAATCGAAAAACATAATCTCCATAAATACAATTTAATCATGGTGAAAAAATTAACGCAAGTTAATTAAATCGACAACGCAATCACCAAAATCTCGTTTGACATTTTCAGATGAAATACGAAACTTTTTAAACAGTTTAAATTGAATGATAAATGCGTCTATTCTCCATTATCCTTCGGGTCGGCAAATGCTTTATAATTTATTTTTAATCCTGTCATTAAACAGTATTAACAGTACCTCTTTCTCCAGGTTCTGTTGATGTCATTATTTAATATACGTTTTAAGTTCGGAGGAAAACTTTTTGTGCTTCGTTCAGTTTCATCTCATTTATATTGAAAACAATTTTGCACGAAAAATAAACTCTATCCCGCTGAACTGCGTTTAATCAAAACACTTGTGTCAAGTTTGATTTTCAAATTTATACGATGGGATTTGTTTTAAAGCGCGAATGGCGAGATATGGTTTATTACAAGCAATCTATAAAGATGTATAACTCATTTTTTTTTTGATTGGGATCATCCCGACAATAATAAAAATAGATATTATATACATATATATATATATATATATATATATATATATATATATATATATATATATATATATCTATATATATATATAAACCTGAACTTTTTTTAAATTATTTTATTTTGCGTTGGTTTATTTTTAATACCTTTTAAAAAACACATTGGAATTTTATAATAAATTTAATAATTATATATATATATATATATATATATATATATCAGGATGTATAATCAGTTAACAATTTTGAATATATTGTAATATTTTTATATTAAATAGATACACTCATGAATATTCAAATATATAGTATAATAATGTGTTAATTTTTGAAATATTTCTAAAATTTATTGACTTGAAGGAAATGAAAAATGAGTGTGCAAATAAATGATAATTTATTTTTTAAAGATTCAATTTGGTAAACAAAAGGTTCTATATATATATATATATACATATATATATAGACACATATACATATATAAATATATATATATATTTATATATATACATATATATATTAATACACACACACACATATATATATATATATATATATATATATATATATATATATACTTACATATATATATATATATATATATATATATAGAGAGAGAGAGAGAGAGAGAGAGAGAGACTTTTTGTTTACTTAATTTAATCGTTAAAAATAAATTATAATTTATTTGCACAATTATTTTTCATTTCCTCCAAGTCGATCAATTTTAAAAATATTTCAAAAATTAATACATTATTATAGTATATATTTGAAAGTTCATGAATGTATCTATTTCATATAATATATATATATATATATACATATACATATATATATATATATATATATATATATATATATATATATATATATAAGTCAAAGTCGGTTATAGCGGGCACGGATATAAGGAGTTTTCAACTATAACGAACAAACTTTCATATAGATTTTGCTTAGAACATATTTCCTTACGAAAATTTAAGTTTATAATGTATCATTTACATAGATATAGGGTGCTAATAACCTTATAAGTCGACGCGCCTTTAAACACCAAATAATCAATCAATCACTTCACAGACGTACAGAGCGTAATCTCCAAGATCTTTATTACTTTTCCAATTTGCAGTAAAGACAATTTTGAAAATAGTTAGAACATAAATGTAATACTTATTTCAAATCACCAGAGTGTTTAATGTCTGTTTATATTATTATGAATTAATTTAAATTCTTGTACTACCAATCAACCAAAGCCTAAAATATGTTTATATATTAGTTAAAAAATGAATATGCAGTAATATGTAATGTACAGTAATTACTTATTATATTTATATTGTTTATAAGTATTTGAGCACGTTTTATTTGAATTTTATATTAATTTTGTACTCAGGTTACTATTATTATTGGGGTTTGTACAAAAAAAGATAATATAAAAGTGAAATCCACTTCTCACTGTCTAAAAATTAATTATAACAAATTAAAGTTATAATCAATATATATATATATATACATATATATATATATATACATATATATATATAGAGAGAAAGAGAGAGAGGAGAGAGGGAGAAGGATATTTAGATAGATGGATAAATTTGTCGTTTTCGACACTTCATTCTACATATATATATATGTATATATATATAGAATGTTTAACTTTGTTTTTATAGTGAACATCATTCAATATTATAATTTTCTAATTAACTACGTTTTTCTTACATAATTTTCTCATTTCATTTAGCAAAACATAATGCTTAATGAACTTATATTTCAAAACAATAATATTTCTCAGAATTTATAATGGCATAATGAAACGTTTAATAAAAACACTAGATCAAAACATACACTAAAGAAACTAATGAAAGGATGGCGCGAAAAAAATATCTAGACGGTGACGATTCCTCTCGCGTCCAGCAAATGAATATTTAGTGCCCTGAGACTAAAGAAAGATGATCGTACAACAAGTGCTCAACACGCTTTCCTACGTTAAAATACCATCAAATTAACGAGTGTCTCAACTGTGTTTGTGTTTTGTAATCAAAGGGACAATATAGCAATACCATTCAAATCTAAACATAACTGTATTCATATATATATATATATATATATATATATATATATATATTGATTATTTGAAGTTTTCATTATATTCAATGCTATGAATTTCATTCTACTGTAAATAGATAAGTAGAATAAAAATATAAACAAAGTGTATTGATGTTTATAAGAAAAAATTAGAATGAAATAAATTGTGCTTAGTAAAAGCCAAACAAACATTCTAGTAATCTAGTTCTAAAATTTTCTAAATACAACTTATTGTATTAAACCGAATAAGATGAATTTTTTCCACAGACGATTTTTTCCCCTGGTTTTTTTCATTAAAAAACAAGAATTGTTTTACATAGGTGATTCAAATTATCCTTCCACATGAAAGTATTAAAAAAAACGCAAAAATTAAAAAAAAACATATTATCCCCCAATTAGTATTTAAGTATAATTGTATTTTAGTATTGAATTAGACTAAAATACTAAATAATAACAACATGACTATTCTAAGCCGCTGCGTCTCCTTTCAATACTTCCATAGAGGAGCCTAAATTGAATCATCTATATTTAGATAGTATATTTGGATCTTCAGAAGTTTTTAGCTGGTATGCCACTTTAAGCATTTTAAATAACGGACTATCGAGTTATAAATATGTATTTGTCTAATTTCTATAAATATTAATTTGTCTTAAAACGTAAATCAACATTTTTTATGGTTTTCTTTATGAAAAATTGCGCGTCATCTTATAATCGGGGATGTAAAAATGTTTTTTTCTTGATTTCTTTGGAAACAAACTAGGACTCGTCTTATATCTAGGGTCGTTTTATATTGAGGCGAATACGGTATTATTCTATAGTCATCATAAGAACACAAGATTCACATATATATATATATATATATATATATATATATATATATATATATATATATATATATATATATATATATATATATATATATATACTTACAGCATACTGATTAATAATTCATTATTCCAATAATTGAAATATAAATCTTTTATGAAGAATACATATAAACAAACATATATTATACATATTCATATTATATATATATATATATATATATAGTGTTTGCGTTATATAATAGAATCTATCTATATATAATTTTCATTTATACATAGAAGATAAAGGAAATCAGTGAATGAACATGGAATCTTTGTCCTTACCGTCTTTACAAAATAATTAAAATATAAATTTTTTTCATCAACATTAGTGAGGTTAGATAGAAATAGAAAGAAATCCAGAGCATTGAGAATAAAGATGGCTGAACGCAATCTATCTATCTATCCATCTATACATATATATATATATATATATATATATAAATTCGATTTTATTTCAATTGAGTTATTGTTGTGTTTTGTCTCGTTTCTGATTACATAATACAAAGACAAATGAAACCCACTGTACATATATATATATATATATATATATATATATATATATATATATATATATATAAATATATCACTGTATATGTGTATATACCAAACGTAACCAGGTGGAAACACGTTGAGCTATTAACCAATATGTCATGAGTTTAAATCCAACCTTACGACGGATGTCATCTTTCACTAAGATGTTCAGCTTCACGAACTTTTCAGTAAATCCTAGCATAAAATTCCTAGTTCTTGAATAACGAATGTATGCTGCTAATAAATCTGCGATAGAAACATTGTTGTTCTTGTTTACTTACGAAAAAATACAGTCTGTGTTTCTATATGTAAAACGTGACGATGTTTTACTACTTAAACATAAAGAGGCTTATTCGTTTTTCTACAAATAAAATTATTTTCTTTTAATATAGAATGCAAATATTAAAATTAAATGAAAAATATTTTTTTAATAAATCATACGAGGGAGATTTGAAAATTTCGCGGTCTAACATGTAAGTGGCGGTGATATTTTAAATATTTGTGGTGCATTACAAATGCGATATCTATCTTGTACACACCAACTCAAAGACTATATAATTAATGTGTCAAGTAGTTTGCTGCTAACATCAATTTAAATAAAACTCTTTTTGTGTCGTTGTTGAAATGGAAAAAGTTTAACATCGTGCAGTGATAAAGTTTTTTTGTCAAAAAAGGTTCAACGCCAACAGAAATCTTTAGTGGGATGAAAAATGTACTGCGTGATAGTACACCTTCGTATAAAACCGTACAGAAGTGGGCAGCTGAATTTAAATGTGGACGTGCAAGCTTAGAAGATAAACCGCGTCGTGGACGTCCGAAAACTGCAACGACAGAAGAAATTATCCACAAAGTGAACGATATTGTTTTACAGGATCGGCGATTTAAGGTGTCCGAAACTGCTAAGGTTGTGGATGTCTCAGAGGAACGCGTATATCACATCCTAACTGAAGAGTAAGGTATGAAAAAGCTATCGACATGATGGGTGCCGCGTTTGCTGACAATTGATGATAAACGCATTCGAGTACAAATTTTCCACGGCTGTTTGGATCGATTTGAGAAGGATGTGACTGCTTTATCCGGCGATTTCCTACTACTAATACTAAATTTGTAACTACTTATACTATTTGTGACTAAGACTTGGATTCACCATTACACTCCAGAGTCAAAACAACAATCAAAGCAATGAAAGCATGGTGATTCTCCAACAACAACAAAAAAAAACAGTTTTATTCAATTTTTTGGAATGCTAAAGGGATCCTGCTAATTGACTACCTTCTAAAGAGTCTAAGACTGTTTGGATCGATTTAAGAGGGATACGACTGATTTTATTCGACGATTTGGGACTACAGACGATACTTGAATTCACCATTATACTCCAGAGTGAAAATAATTAAAACAATGGAAGGATGATGATTCTCCGCCACCAAAAAAAATACTTTTATCCGCTAGAAAAGTTATGCCTTCATTTTTTTGGGATACTAAAAAGAATCTGCTAATTGACTACCTTCCAATGGATCAAACGATAACGGGAGAGTATTATGCTGAACTTTCGGATCGATTTGATCAAACAATTCATGAGAAAACACTACGTTTATCAAAGAAAAAAATAATTTTCCATGAGGATACTGCGCGTCTCCATACGAGTGTTGTATCCATGGCAAAGCTTGCTGAAATTAAGTTCGACTTGCTGCCCTATCCAGTATATTCTCCAGATTTCCCTCCCTCCTTCGATTTCCAGCTGTTTCCAAAACTTAAAAAAATTCTTGGTGGTAGGTGATTTTCGTCAGACGAAGAACTGATAGCAACAGTGAATCGCTATTTTGAAGACGTTCAAGAAAATGATTTCTGATAAAATCACTGGAGTATCACTGGATGAAGTGTATTGAAATTTAGGAGGACCATATTGAAAAGTAAAACCAATTTAAAAATAATTTATATTCTTTCATAGTTAGGTCGTGAATTTTTCAAACGGCCCCCTTTATATATAATTTATTTCCTAAATTATTCAACAAATGATTGATTAAAAAATGTTCATTATATGAAAAAAAAATAGTACTACTTTTGAGAATAAATAGTTTTACTTTTAAATAATAATCAGTATCTTTATTTATTTTTATTGTTACCCACTATTATTAATAACAAAATGTTTTAAAGATAATTTTAGTATGAGACATATTTTTATTATTTTATTATAATAAATTATGAACCAGATAATTACTTTCATTAAAATTTTAAAAATAAAGACACTCACTTAAGTAATTATAGTTTTAAAATAGAAAATCATGTTAACGATTATATTGAACGCATGATATCGTGCGCCACATACTTAACGCACGACTTTTCAATGAAAATATGGATGAAAATCAAGATTAGTTTTTTTTAAACAATTATCTAATAAAATTTCAATAATATAACTGTTACTTTGTCTACTTCTTATCTCATTATCCGTTAAAAAAATCAAAATCATTATAACATTTTGTTTATAATTTTATTATTGAAAAATAGTTTAAATATCTACCAAAAATATAAACGAATATTGATTGACAATCGTCATTAGATTCATTAGCCACAACGATAAAAATTACAATATTAAATTCCAATTAGAATTTTATTTCAGATTAAACTTCTTATAAAAATTATGGATACCTTTAGAAAAATATATATGTTGAGCTATCTGTTCTATCGAAGATGTTTTTCAACTAAAGTAGAAAATAAGGAAAGATAAATTATGTATGTCAGAATTATGTCAGATTATTGAAAAACACTGTAATAGTTAATACCATAAATAAGTAATATTGAATTAAATTTAACATCTTATACAAAAACAGCACATGAAGATAAATTATTGATCAAAAATTCTAAAATATTTTTGAAAAATTAACTTTAAACAAAAATCACAATTTTATTATGTATTCTTGTTGATTTTTAGTTTATAATATTATCTTGTTAATTAATTTTCATTAATTATTAATATTAATTTGTTCTAAAACAATTTTACTCATATATATATATATATATATATATATATATATATATATATATATATATATATATATATATATATAGAAGCTTCTAAGAACTTTTTCGCCGATAATTCCTAAACTTTGTACACAAAACTTCAACAAATTCACGACAATACCAGACTCCCAAGACAGTAAAACTCAAAGGTATTGCTTTTGTTGTTTATATGTAGTTAGGTTACTCCTTATAATTAATTTACCCATCCTGAATATTTTAATTATTCAAAAGTTATTCGGAAGTTATTTCAGATTTCGAAAGTATTTTATCACGCATGGTCAAAGGTTTGAAATAGAATTCAACTCTTTATGAACATCTTTACTCATAAATATACATAATTTATTGAGAACAAAAGCTTGCTTTATATCAGCATCTAAAAAGGGAACTGTATTTAATATCTCATATACAGTAATTGTTTAAATGATTTTGATTTATTAATGGGGAATGAGATTGACTGAATATAAGTGAATAATTGATTGTTGTATGCTTTTGACACTTTCATAATTTAAATTGGTTGTGTATTGATTTTTAAATGGTATAAAATATGAAAATGTAACACTAAAAACATATTAAATGACTCGATGCTACTCTTATAACTTGAAAATGCATTTATGACACTGTGGCTAAATTCACTTTCATAAATGAATTTATGAATTTTTTTCGCCCAACAATCACAAAATATTTTTTTCTCATGAAAAATGTTCAATAAATCATTATTAATCATTTTTTTTTTTATTCGCATTTTGATAGCGATGCTCTTATCTCCAGAAGGCCAAAGTACAAAAAACCGTTTTCTGCACCTTAGTGCTGATGATTTGTGAAACATAAACATATATTATAAAATGTTTAGATTCTTTCTTTTAAGAAAAGTTGTTTAATAAAAAACAAATAGACAATATTAGATATTTTCGAAATATTTTATATTTCATAAGTATACAATATTGATTTAGAATTAAGACTTTTAAAATAAAAATTAAACTTGGTTTGGATTAGAGGAAATAAATAAAATAGTTTTTTTTATTAAAGTAAACTGGAAGTTTTAATTGTTTTTATTAGATTGGTACAAAAATAATTGCGATTTTTATCATTTTAAGTTTGGCACTGATTTTCCTAGTTACCATTATCTTTTGTTATAGTCATGTGATACATCATTGTAAACAATGAAATAAGTACTACTGATTTCAGTTTATATCTATTGTTTTCATTATTTAGTATTGTTGGATATAACCTGTTAAATTAATAACGGAGAAAATTTAATTCGCACGATTTGGTTGTATGAGTTTACATTGGGACATAAAGCAACAGAAACTGGAAGAATTTGTTTTTGGTGAAGAATCAATTAGTGAACGTACAGCTCAGCATTGGTTTCAAAAATTTAGTAATGGAAACGAAAGCCTTGATGATAAAGAGTGTCGTGGACATCCTTCATCTATAGACAATAATGATTTTAGAATCATTATTGAAGCGGACCCACGTAAAACAACTCGAGAGGTGGAAGAAGAACTCAATGTTTATCAGTTAACAGTTGTTCGATATTTGAGCTTAATTGGAAAAACAAAAAAGTTGGATAAATGGGTGCCATATGAACTGAACGAACATCAAGCAATTCAGCGATATGAAGTCTGCTCTTCGCTTCTTTTGCGTAATAAAAATGATCCCTTTCTTAATCTCATTGTCACAAGTGATGAAAAGTGGATTCTCTACAATTGGAAACGTTCATTGCAGTGACTTGACCGACGTGAAGCACCAAAACAGTTTCTCAAACCGAAGATTCATGAAAAAATATTATAGTCACTGTTTGGTGGTCGGCAAATGGCTCCATTCATTACAACTTCTTAAATTCTAGTGAAACAATAACAGCAGAAAATTATTGTCAGGAAATGGAAAAATGCATGAGAAGTTGCATCGTTTATGGTCAACATTGGTCAATCGAAGAGGACCAATTCTTCTTCATGACAACACTCGACCACATGTCTTACAAATAATTTTTAAAAAAATAAAATGAACTGAGTTATGAAACTTTACCTCACTCACCTTATTCTCCGGACCTGTATCCGACAAATTACCATTTTTTTATTGAGTTATTTTTCTTACAAGAGAAGGTTTTCAAAGACCAAACATCAGCTCAAAGCACTTTCGATGAATTCGTTAATTCCAGGACTCCAGAATTCTATCTTGTAGGAATAAACAAACTTGTTTCCCGTTGGGAAAAATATATGCAGGTCAATTGATTCGTAAATATAAATTTTTAACTGATACATGCAACCGCAATCGTTTAAATTATTTTAAAAACCGCAATTATTTTTTGACCAACCTAATATATAAAAATATATGAAAAGATAAACTGTTATATTCAAATACATAAAGTTAAATATCTTTATGCATCTGAAAATAATGTCAATATATCTAAAAATAGGATAACGTTTTCGCCATAAATATTAACGAGACACCGCACATTAAATAATCCAACTTCTCGAGCAAATTTCATACTTTCGTTCACTCTTATTTACATCAAACGAACTCGTTCCTGTATACACATACGAATCTCATTCATATTTCTCTCTCTTTAATATTCCCGCATATATTATCATCACAATCATTCATACTTATTCACTTTTACTCCGATTCTCTACATGCCATCGTCGATTATTATTTTAACCTATAAAAAATGTTCAAGCACAATTATGTTTCGTCATTTCCGTTAAACGTTACGTATTCCGAAGTTAGCTTGTGTCAAATACGGACCGTTCATTAATTTATATAGACTCTCATCGGATGCCCGTGTATCTCTCGACTGCTTACACAGTAGATCTGTTTCAAGTTCCATTCATTTTATTTTCCGTTATTTTTTTGTACTCGTTTTCCGGGAACGTTCGGTTTGTTTTAGATTCGACGAAGTGTATTTACTTGTCTTTTATGTTAACAACATTTTCCCTAAATTGAATTATGGTTCTATTATTGTTTCTGTAGGAGTAAATCAAAACTTTCATCTTGTTATGTTCATGTCTGAATGACATATTACATTTAATATGTCCTCGAGTTATATATACACATCAACATATACATACACACAGATATATATATATATATATATATATATATATATATATATGTATATGTATGTATTTGTCTAATAAATTCCCAACGTAATCAAATAAAAAATCACTACATGTTGACAAAAATGTTTATTAATTTTGTATCTCAGCACTCTTTCACTCTCTTTTATCTTTCTCTCGCTCAATTTTTAACACAAAAGCATTCGTAGGAATGTCCATTTTCTTTTTAAAACAAAATACTTTTAATAAAATATTTCATTTTAGAAAATCGTTTTTATAGTTTCATTAAGGATGTCCTGTTAGCTTTGGAAGCATTACCAAATGCTGTAACGCAGGTTCGCGCTCAGTACGCCGCAACCGTTCAACTGATTCACATCAGATCAAAAGTATTTAATAGTTAAAGGATTTCGGAACCCAAAAATGATTCATTTGTTAAAATTCGTCAATTAAATTAAAAGTTATAACCTTGAAAATTTCAGCATCGGAGTCACGTTGTGTCAGGATTAAAAGAAAGTCATCATATTAAAGTGGATGTTTATGGTGACCATGCTCTAGCTGAGCAAACGTGTCGGAAGTGGTTTGCATGTTTTAAAAGTGGTGATTTCGACTTGGAAGGCAAGGAACGACCTGGACAGCCGAAAAAGTTCGGTACGATGAAGAATTGGTGTCATTACTTAATGAAGACCCATGTCAAACACTTCAAGAATTGTCTGAATCGTTGGGAGTTGACTTGTTAACGGTAGAACAACGCCTTAAAGCCATGGGAATGATCAAAATGCAAGGAAATTGGGTCCCATACGAATTGAAACCGAGGGACGTTGAAAAGCGTTTTTCTACCTGTGAACTGCTGCTTCAACGGGAGAAAAGGAAGAGATTTTTGCATCGAATTGTCACGAGCGATGAAAAGTGGATCAATTACGAGAATCTCAAGCGCAGAAAGTCATGGGTTAAGTCCGGCCAACCACCAACACCAGCGGCGAAGCCAAATATCCATGAATCCAAGCTCATGCTCTGTATTTGGTGGGATCATAAGGGTGCAGTCTACTATGAACTGCTCAAATCGAATGAAACCGATCACTGGGGATCACTACCGACTACAATTGATGAGCTTGAGCAGTGCATTGAAAGAAAAACAGCCGGAATACTTTGAAAGACACGACAAAGTGATTTTGCAACACGACAATGCTCGTCCGCACGTCGCAAAACCGGTCAAAACATACTTGGAAACGCATCAAATGGGAAGTCCTACCCCACCCGCCGTATTCTCCAGAAATTGCTCCTTCTGATTACCACTCGTTTCGATCGATGAGTCATGGCCTGTCTGGGCAGAATGTCACTTCTTATGAAGATTGCAAAAAATGGGCCGATTCGTGGATTGCATCTAAAGACGAGGCGTTCTTCCGACATGGTATTCGTCTCCTACCCGAAATATGGGAAAAAGTAGTGGATAACGATGGACAATACTTTGAATGATATGTTTTTTTAATTTCATTTAAAATAAACGATCTTTTTTCATGAAGAAAACACTACGAATTAATTCCAACACCCAATAATTAAAAAAATCTATTCCTTCACAAACAGTAATTTTCATGAAAAATATAAGCGTAAAACTGAGTTTACTGGACCGGTACGGAGAGTTATAAAAAGGTACCGGACTGGAACCGGTAATCGATTATTTCATCTCATTTGCAGTTATTAGTTAATGCTAAGAGAAGCGTACTCAAATTTTTGGAAATTTTATTTATACTAATGCTGAATAATATGCGAGTTATCCAATTATTGTGAACGATTTTAATAATCAAAAATCGTCAGATCATGGTTTTCATTTTCAATTCGAACATGCGCTCATTTTTTGATCTTGATTATGCTAAAAAACCTATTGGGAATGTTTACATTAGACTTAGTGTTATATTGGAAAAATCAACACTTTTCATGTGTTGTAATAAATCAGCACACGTACTAATCCTTGTGTTCCATTATTCTCATGTGTGTTTTTTTACAACTCACTCGATACAAAGATTAATCATTTTCAAATTTTCACTCAAAAATTTTACAAACTGATTCTTAATGAAATCTTTATTCTTTTTTATTTATTTTAACTAATAAGAACTCTATCTTTTCTGACTAGTTCTCACACTCGAGTTCTATTATTATCTGTTCGAAGAATTGATAGCCGACATACACTCCTATTTAATATAAGTTTCGCTACTTTTTTATCAGAATTTATGAGAAATATTCATACTAAAACAATCACACTATGTGAGTTATAATATTCAGCCAGCTAGGACTGGTACTTTCTCGTACTTAACTCTCTAATCCAGTAACTTTCTACCTTAAAACATAAAAAATTCCAAAAACACTCACGATTTAAACAAATTAAATCATGAATTCACATGGTTCCAAGCCCAAAATTCAGCAAAGAATTCACTGCATCTTTCTAAAGAGAAGTATAGTGGAAATAGGTCCAGTATATTGTGAAAAATGATTTAAAATTATATTGATAAGCTACTAGTGGGAATTATGGATAAATGATTTTCTTCAATTTTTAACTATCATTGCTTTTATTAAGTGTTGAAGATTTTTTAAATAATAGCCTCTTATTAAAAAGACCGATTTATCGCCGATCAACTAATATTAAAAATCGAAAATATTTGTAAGACACCATAGAGATACGTTGTATGACGCAAACATAACCTACATATAGAACGTTAACAAGATCATCAATATCATATATCTCCCATGTGTCGAATCAAGCCGTATCTATTTAAAGTTATACCCTTATTTATACACTACATAGAACACAGAGGCACACATATACTGCACCTCTTACTATAATTACAATCTACGAGAGATTAGCATTTGGCCTCATTTGTGTCGAACTATGGTCTGATCGTGAACACTAAAATTACATCTCTCATTCACCGTCGACTATATACCTCGTCTGTTCCCTATTGGTGGTTGAAAGTCATTTCTTGTGAATATGCAAATGTGCATACGTTAACGGACCGAGTACGCGAATATATTTTGTTAAACGAACTGATATTTCAAACATTTTGTAACGAATACTTGTTCCAAAACTCATTAAGTGTACATAAATATGCGATTCGTTTGTGTCACACAGATATCGTAATTAATTTCACTAATGATTAATTGCGAATTAATTAAATGAATACCCTTTATGATACAGTGAATAATTATCGGGAAAATGTCACGTTTAATTAAAATGTAAACAAGATTTGTTATAATTAGAAAGTGAATTAAAATGCAATTTTGTGAAAATATGAAAATTTAAATATATATATTCTAATATATACATACATATATACAAATATATATATATATATATATATATATATATATATATGTACTACCTCAAAAAAAACGTTTTGGGAATTTCTATTTAAAAAAAACCGCGAAAAAACCCAAAGTTATTTTTTTTAAATGATAATATAAGTCATCCTTCCATTGTAATCTATACCACACATTATTGCAATCTCTGAAACCATTTGTGAATAACTTATATTTTTGTAAAGTAGTGTTTTGTGTGTTTGGCGAATTTTACTATGTCTAAATTTATCGAGCCATTTGGACGGTTAATGCTTTGTTTTTTGTTTTGAAATCAAATCTGTATACCCAAGTCTCGTCTCCAATTATGATGAATTTCATGGTGGAATCCTTAAATGCTTCAGATATTTCGGTGCCGCTGTTTTCGCTCCAAATTTAGCGTTCTTGGCAAAAGTCTCGCTGCGACATGTTTAAGTGGAAAGTATTGGTCAAGATGCTTTGGAAAGATCCATACGATATACCGACATCATCAGCAATCTCTCGCACAGACAGTCGATGATCAATTCACTTTTTGAATATGTTCTTCATCGGTTGATGTCGACGGGCGTCTCTAACGAAGGTCACCCTGTACATACACTTAGCTCTCCTTAAACTGTATCGCTGGCAAACCCGTCTTTTCGATAAAAACTCATCTCCAAATGCTTTTTCCAACATTTTAAAAATTTCAAGGCAAGAAAATTTATTTTTGACTAAAATCTTAATACAAATTCGTTGCTCAATAAATTTAGACAGTAAAATTCGCCGTACTCACCAAACACTACTTTACAAATACATCAGGTATTCACAAATAATTTAAAAGATGGCAATAATTTTTGCTGTAGATTACAGTGAAAAGATTACCAATACTATTATTTTTAAAAAATAACGTTGGGTATGATCGGTTCTTTGAAAATAGAAATTCCCAAAATTCTTTGATTAGGGTAGTATATGTATATATTTATATGCATTCTTACTTAACTCTCAAAAAATTTTCTTGAAATACAAATATTAAATGAAATGGGGTCAAACCAATTTCGTTTAAATAAAACTTACTTAAACTTTTAAGATGTCGAATATGATGTGTATGTATATATATATATATATATATATATATATATATATATATATATATATATATATATATATAACTAACAATAAAATAATCAAAAAATATAATTCATATATCTTCTTAAAATAGAATTATCTGGTTAACCTATTGAAATATTTTTTATTTTTCCTAATTTGTTTTATACTTTCATAAAAAAATATTCGAATCTCTTGAAACTTTTGTCTTATTTCAATAACAACTGATTTAATAACAAAACCGACTGTTATAAATAGCAATTGAAATTGAAAAAAATAAGGACAGTTTCGATGACAGAGTATAATTTAAAATAAAAAAATATATTGGCATATATTTGTCATAAAAACCGTATTATCAATTAAACATTTTGAAAATAAAATCATATAATGTTATAATTTTTGTCAGCAGTCACATACCTGTAAATACGTTAATATATACCTACATACTAATCTCTGTGTAGATTCAAAAGTTATATATTGGATGATTCAATTTAGGCTTTCACGTGAAAGTATTAAAAAATTGTAAAAATGTTATTTTTTATTTAGTATTTTAGTTCAATTGTATTTTAGTATTGAATTGTACCACAATGCAAATAAAAAATATGATTTTTTTTTAATTTTTACGATTTTTTTAATACTTTTATGTGAAAGCCTAAATTGAATCATCTATATTTAACTTGTTATGTATAAAAGTTAGAAGATATATGATAGAATTGATTAATTATACTCTATAGAAAAATGTATAAAATATTTATCAACTTTTAATTACATAAAATAATATATTATCTTAATATCAATAAAAAATTTTCATTTAAAAATAACATAACGTTGAAAATCGACTGATGTTTACGTTATGAATCAAAAAAGTAAGTGCAGTTCAAACTTGTTGAAAAAAATATTCGATTATGTAGAAAATAATGGCGTGGAATTGAATACAATGGCGGTAACATTTATTTACTGTTCGAACAGAGAAAACTTTATCCATTCATTCTACTCTGACGGGGTCGTTGAAACCTATTGATTCATTCAAATTTCTATGCGTAGCTTTAAATTTATCAACGTAACAGGAAAATGATATTCGTAATATTATTTCAAAGACCGAAAACTTTCTAAACTTTACAGTAATCATAACTGTCTAAACTTGATTATATCTTATTGTTAAAGGTTATAATTAGGAATGAAGATGAAATATTGTATGGAATAATTAAGATGTTTTATTAAGTGTTATGAAAGAAAACATGGAAAATTCTAAAGTAGAATGTGGTTAAAATTTCTTTGCCACAAAACTTTTGCATTTAAGTTTATTCTATTTCGTATGATGTAAATTTGTTGTAGTATTTCTTTTTCAACTACAAACTTACAATTAATTTATTTGAATTATTTAAAATTAAATTTAAGAGAAATTTTAAATGGAAATAAATTAATATAGGAATTTGTTTTATGAATAAGTAATTTTAAATACAATTTTACTCCGAACTTAGAAAAAAAAAACATCTCAATAAAAATTGTATAAATAATAAAAAAAAACACTTTAAAATGCTTGAACTTTTATATACGCTGACATATTTGTATACTTTTATCGAATTATTTGAAGCTCAATAAGAATTACAAACAGAATAATTTATACAATATATACTACGAAGTTAGAAAAAAAAATAAATCGAATTATTTATGCAATTTTCTTTATACTAAAATATTAGATTTCATCTTTTATAAAACTTAAATATTACTATTAAAAATATTTTATTGGATTTTTATTCCAATGTCAGTAAATGTTACTTTAATTTAAAAAAATATACAAGTACAAATATTGATAAAATATTTATTAAAATTATTGTAAAATTCAAGTTTAAGAAACTGTTTTATTTTTATATTTCACATATGGTATATTTTCATTTAAGAATGTAAACAATCTATCAAATTAAATGAATGTTTCAATTTTTCGAAATTGATTTCTTATCTACAATATATCTCTCGATGAAAATCGATCAATAAAACCCAATATCATAATCGAAAAAAGTATTTTAATGATTCTAAACATGACCTAAATGTATAATACATTTTTTTTATTGCAGATAAACATTCAATACCTGTATGAGACAAATCATTCAAAACGAATCACCATATTATATAATAAATATTTGGAAAAGGGCTATAAATAAATATAATATTCTTTGAAATAAAAAATAAGAATCATAACGTAATGGAAATATTGTTATTAAAATAAAAAAAATATCTTCAGTTTGTCCTTCTGAAAATTAATAAAAAAAAAACAAGATATATTTAAAAGTGTATTATGTATTCAATTTGTATTTAATTGTGAATGGTGAAATAATGAAAATTAATTAACGAACACAAAATATTCATTAGTAAATTAAAATTAAATATAAGTATATAAATATTACTGGTTTCGTTCAGATCTCTTGAGAAATTATTCGAAAGTACGTCCCGTTATTTATGATTTTAAGTAAGGAAATGAGAAATTAATTAATTTCTTTGTTTTCATGTTATCGTACATATCGATCAGTCATTTACCAAGCTTCTTCAGAAAGACTGACAGAAATAATTTATTCCAGGGATTCTTCATTCGTTTTGTGCGACAAAAAAAATATTTAGTTTGTAAATTATCAAAGCTGCTATAAATATATGCAACTAAATGAGGAGAAATGTTGGTACTAACTGCGAGAAGGTTCAGTATTAACAATGATAAATTGTCAGCTGCTGCAATGGTGTGACTTACAGAAACAAACATTCAGATCCCTCTTTAAGTACACACATAAAAACACAAGCATTCACAAACATTTCTCTCTTTTTCTCTCTCTCTCTGTATATATATATATATATATATATATATGTATGTGTGTGTGTTTATGCATATATATATATATATATATATATATATATATATATATATTATATTTGATAGTATAAAGTTATTTTTCACAAATAATCAGCACCAGTAAGTAAACAAAAATATTATAGAATAAAACATTTCATACAAAATAACTAACGTCTTCACAAAATAATGTTTACTCCCTCTAAAACGTACAAAAAAAATCGTGATCAAAATGAACAATATACAATTATTAATCAATTACTGTTAAATAATAAAAATGTTTAATTAGCAATTATTGAACATTTAGAAGAGAGAAAATATTTGTGGATCGTAGGAAGTAAAAATTCATTTGTGAAAGTAAACTTAACCATAACGCTAATAATTATAATTGTAAGTAAAAATACTTCAAATATTAAAAAAAAGTTGTTTTAATGCAAGATCCAAAAACAAATTACATATTAATAAATTAACTTTTGTGGTGTTTAACATATTAATATTGTCTATGAGTACATTTTGAAGATGATGGAATTATTAGGTTGGTGTGAAAATAATTGCGGTTTTTACGTATCGCATATAAAGACGCATATATCAGTTAAAAATTATATTTATTAATCAAAATAAAGACCAATGGCTTGTAAACATTTCTCTCAAAGGGAAACAAGTTTGTTTATTCCTATAAAATGTAATTCTGGAATTAACGAATTCATCGAAAGCGATTTGAGTTGATGCTTGATCTTTGAAAACCTTCTCTCGTAGGAAAACACTCAAATATTTAAAAAAAATGATAATCTATCGGAGACAAGTCCGGAGAATAAGGTGGATGAGGTAAGGTTTCATAATCCAGTTCATTTAATTATTTTAAAGTCATGTGTCAGACGTGTGGTCGGGCATTGTCATAAAGAAGAATTGGTTCTCCTCGATTGACTAATGCTGGCCGTAAACGATGCAACTTCTCATGCATTTTTTTAATTTGCTGACAATATTTTTCTGCTGTTATTGATTCACCAGGATTTAGGAAATTGAGTGAATAATGCCACTTGTCAACCACCAAGCAGTGACTATAATCATTTTTTCATGAAGCTTCGGTTTAGGAATCTGTTTTGGTGCTTCTCCTCGGTCTGGCCACTGTGATGAACATTTACGATTGTTGTAGAGAATCCACTTTTCATCACATATGACAATATGATCAAGAAAGGGATTATTTTTGTACGCAAAAGAAGCGCAATATAAACTTCATATCACCGAAATGCATGATGTTCGTTTAGTTCATACGGTACCCATTTATCCATCTTTTTTGTTTTTATAATTAAGTTAAAATGTTAAACAACTGTTGAATAATCAACACTGAGTTCTTTTTCCACCTCTCGAGTTATTTTAAGTTGGTTCGCCACAATAATAGTTCTTAAATCATTATTGTCTATAGCTGAAGGACGTCCACGACCCTCCTCATCATCAAGGCTTTGGTTTCCAATACTAAATTTTTAAAACCAATGTTAAGCTAATACTAATTGATTCTTCACCAAAAACAAATTTCATATTTCGAGCAGTTTCTATTGATTTATACCCTAATTTAAACTCATACAAGCAAATCATGAGAATTTACTTTGTTCCATTACTAATTTAAGATGTTATATTCAACTATACTAAAGAATGAAAATTACAATAAACAATAAACATAAACTGAAATCAGTAGTACTAATTTCATTGTTTACAATAATGTATCACATGACTATATCAAAAGATAACGGTAACTAGAAAAACCGTCACCAAACTGAAAATGATAAAAACAGCAATTACTTTTGCACCTACTAATTCTATTGAAATACACATGAGCTATTAAAATAAAGTTGCAACTATTTTATAAAGACTTTTTTATTGCATTCGAATCATTAATCCATTTTTGTACAAAAATATAATCAGACTGCTCAGTTTTCATTGGAATTGAATATCTTATTACTGTTCACTTTTATTTAATGAAATTATATAATAATATACTAATAAATATTATATTAATATATCATAAAACATTTGATGGTTTTTATATATAAATAGACTTTTTCAATTTTTCTTGTTTATATTCGATATTATATTTATTCTATATCGTATCTTATTCGTCTATGTGTTCATTCCTTTATGTTTTATCATCTTATTATTCTGTCTTCAACAATAATGTAACAATAATAAAACATTAGACGGAGACAGAGAACGTTTATATAAAACAAATATTATATGTTTGACATTTGTTAGGAGATAAAATTTTTGAAGTAAATCAAATCGTTAAAATTAAGAGATATAAAATGTTATTATGTGAGAACTGTATTGATTGTTTAGTAGATTTTCAACGTATTTTATGATTTAAAGTAGAACATATTTGTAAAAATATAATTATCGTCCATTATAGATATTTTTCTGTGATATTCATCTATAAATTTATTAATCTCAACCTGATTTTGTAATGAAATGATCTGAACATTCAATAATAAATCACCACTCTTCTATACCAGTCAGTATTTATGATGTATATATATTATATATATATATATATATATATATATATATATATATATATATATAGGAAGAGAGAGAGAGAGGAGTGATAGATAAAGAGAAAATGTAGAAAATACGAGTTCTCCATATGAGTCTCTAATGAATATGTTCATTTATTTGTATTTATTTTGTTATTAATAAATAGAATACTTATGTACCATTTGATATTTCTTTCATATTTTTTTGAAACAGCTATGAATACAAATATAACTTGTTTCATTAAACATTTTTATCGTATTTTTTTACTCCTTTTTACATAGTTAATATATTTAAATACAGTCCTACTGACATATATATATATATATATATATATATATATATATATATATATATATATATATATATATATAATTTGTGTGTACGTCTGTGTCACGTTGCTTTTTCATGAAATGTAATGCATACTGATTTTGAAATATATGGACTTCTGCGGCTGTCAGTTCCATGTACTTGCCGAGATGAATACAAAAACCACTCTGCAAGGAAGCGTACGCGTTGTAATGTATTGTGTATTTGAATGTTTGCTCTCCCCTGGTGATATTTATATGTATGATTATATATATTCGAATGTTCATTTTGCAATCTTAAAACGTTTTTAATGCTTGCGAAATGAGTGCGTATCGTTGAATCCGTGTTTCGAATTCGCTAATCCTGAAGAAATTGAATTGAGTGCATGGTAAAATAAATTCTATTTTTCGTTTTTTTTTTTTTGGAAACAATATATATATATATATATATATATATATATATATATATATATATATATATATATATATAGATAGATAGATAGATAAATATGTGTGTTATGTAAAGACTTCCAGATCTTTTTATATTCAATTTTTATATGGCTATAAATAAAATGTACATTGGGAAAAGAATTGAAGTTAATATTGATTGTATTAATGTTCCTTTTTTGGATCAACTTGAGATATTTGTAAGTATAAGGAAAGTGTTTCTAATGAAAAAATCTTCTAGAACAATAAAGATAAAGAAATGCATTGAAGTGGAAAAGGAGGAAATGATATGCAAAAAAAGAAAAACTAAAAATGAACATTTCAATTTTATGCCATAATACAAAATTAAGAAAAAACTACTTAAAGTAAAGCAATGTTTATTAAATGTTCCTACTGTTCAATGAAGCAAATAAACGTTTATGTAATAAATACAAAAAAAATTGTTATTTAGAACATAGTTTTCAAAACAATAATAATAACCTTACTAGTGTCATGTGTTACTTCTGTATGTCATCTATATTCTCAAATAAAAATAGAACATTAAAACATGTAAAAAGTATAGTGTTGTAACTGCAGTTAAATTAATTTTGAATATATTATTGTGTATTATAAATATGTATTATCTCTTAATATATTATTTTAACGTTTGAAATTCAATTTAATTTTATATAAATTTTTAATATATTCATATAGTATTTTTACACAAAATTAGATTTTCCAATACTTTTATTTTGATTTTTTAGACATGTTGAATATCATATAGATCACTGAATAATGAAACAATACAATTAGATTTTGATGTAATTGATTGTTTAATTTTTTGTTTAATTTAAATATTGGTTTTGCAATACATTCTGTATTTACTTATTGAATTGATTTAAAAGTACTCAATTAATCCAAGCGTGGGATCATAATTACAAAATAAACAGAGGGTTACAACAAAAAATTTAAATGAATAGAGTAGGTTGGTTTCATATGGTTTAAATAAATCCATCACGATTTGATTTACATTGTAATGAAACTAAATGATAATTCTATAATTAATCTTGTATAGTTTGAAATATTTAATTTATCTCATATTAACTCATACGTGCTTATAAAAGAAAAACTAACAGGTGTTCCTTCCCCAATGAACTGTGTACTCCCGCGACAAACCACAAGGCTATTTCTAATTTAAAATGTTTAAAAAGAATTATTAATTATTTATAATCGTTGCTTACACATATTTATATGGAAAAATCATCATTACTACAGCATTATCTGTATTAGTAGACTTTTCCTGTATTAATAGATTTTTCTATACCTTAATGCTCTGAAGATAAGTCAAAAGTGATCAATACTCATTTAAAATATTTAATAAAAAAGCGTTTATGATTTGTAGGATCATTGAAAAATTCATTTGTGAAATTATTTTCTCTATGAAACTTATATATATATATATATATATATATATATATATATATATATATATATATATTATATTAACACTACACTCCGTTGGCGGTTTGGTGACATTTGTTTTAAAATTATAAATATTTTTTAAGATTAATTTTTGAATAGTAAATTAATATATTTTGAGTGTCAATTTTGAATTTAAAATTGAATTCTAATTTGTTTTTTAAATACTTTTATAAGAGGAAAAAATCGTCATTGATTAGATATTTAAACTATATTTCATTTTTAAATTTTTTTTAAATATTTAGATATAATAATAATTTTGAATTTTCATTAAATATACTTACTTAAAAAGATCCTATCTATTTTAAAGAAGTAATATGTAAAAAAGTGAAATTTTGTTATAAAATAATAGACAGCATATACTTATTAAAATAAATAATTTAAAGTTAAATTCCATATGCGCAATATAAAAATCTTGGCATATCTCAACACTATCAATTGTATTTTTGAATATTAGAATCCATAAATTTAATATTTAATAAAACCTAAACAATTATGTTTAAGCGAATATCTATTATACTGAGGAAGGAATCAGTTCATCTTTTACTAATCAATATGCAACAATAATGTCTATTAATCATTCTACACACATGAAAGATGTTTCATCACTGAAAAGAATTATGTTCATTGAATCTTCATTCCAAGCTACGTTTTTTTCAGATCGGTACACTCTACACTCCGTTGTGGAGAATCTTTTTAATGTAAATTATATAAACCTGAATATGATAACTTTTTTTTACGAATCTATAGAAAATTTTATACACAGTTGAATTGAGTATTCGTAATAAAGTACGAATTAACCTATTAACCTAATCTGTTGGCTCCGCTATGGGGACATTCGCAATTATTGCAGGTTATTGCTTTTTGAGAAAATCAATTAAGTGGTGGCGGAAATGGTTCTTTGGAGGAATGGAAATATCTTTTATCAATTCATACATTCTCTATAAAACTGTAAAACATAACAAAAACGAGACTTCATTGACACACACTTGAAATATCGAAAACCCATAATCAATCAACTAATAAGAAATTTTCGCCAGGAGAGAACAAGAACTCCTACGTCCATCTCTGAAACTAGGTTAAATGGAAAGCTTCATATAATGAGAAAAATAAAAAAAGGATTGTGTTGTATGTGTCAATAGAAAAGAAAAGGGTGAGAGCCGTCAAACGAGTGATTACTGCGATACTTGTCTAAATAAATCCAAAATGCATATGAGAGACTGTTTTCATTAGTACCATACCATGGAGAATTACGAAATGTAAATTCAAGCTTTACATTAGAAGAAATCATACTTGCAAAATAAATAAATTTATAAACAATTGTAATTTTTTACTTTCAAGACAAAACTTTCCTTTGCAAAAAGCTTCATTATAAAGAGTGCCGGATTAGTAGTCGATAGTATCAAAAAATGTTCGAGGTGTAAAAGGTTAAATATAGATAATAACAAAGATATCAATACTGATTCAAGAAATACTGATTTTTTTATCAGTATGTGTTATGAATAATTAATATAACAGAAGACCACAAAACCATTACACACACAAAAAAAATTACAACTGGGTAATATACGAGGTCAGACAATTAAGTAATGCGACAAAATTCAAAAATCGAGTATATTTAAAAATTAAGGTACATCGCTGCGATCCCCTTCAAAGTAGTCCCCTCCCGCATCTATACACTTATTCCAGGGAGTTTTCCAGTTTTCGTAACAATTCTGGAACACTTCTTGTGGGACCTCTCCGAGTACCCTCGTCACAGATTCTTGGATATCTTCAACGGAGTCAAAATGTCGACCTTTGACGAATTTTTTTATATGGGGGAATAGAAAAAAGTCGCAGGGTGACATGTCCAGTGAATAGGGCGGTTGTGGTAACGTTGCGATGCCTTTAGACGCCAAAAACTGAGAGACACTGAACGCACTGTGACAGGGAGCATTGTCGTGATGCAGAACCCAAGTCTTCGCGATCTCTGAACGCACTCTGAGCAGTCTTTTTCGTAATTTTTCGAGCACATTGTGGTAGAATACTTGATTTACGGTTTGTCCAGGTGGTACGAACTCTTTGTGAACCACCCCTTTGCTGTCGAAGAAGCAAATCAACATGGTTTTCACTTTGGCCTTGCTCATTCTCGCCTTCTTTCTCACGGCCTTTTTTAAAATCGGCATGCCACCGAAGCACCTGACTACGACTCAGGGCATCACTACCATACACTTTAAGCACTTTTTCATAAGTTTCTGTCGCGGTTTCGCCGAGTTTTGCACAAAATTTTATCGCGCACCGTTGCTCTAAATTTCTCTGTTCCATTTTCGTGACATGCACTACTCGCGCGTTGTTACAAAACACTAAACAGCTGGCGAAGAAATGATCGTACGAGGGTGGTCAATGTCTCAATCGAGAGAGTAGGGATCTGCTATTACGGTGGCGGAGTTACAGGTTCGCAGTGTTACCACAGGCCGAGGAAAAAAATCGGTCGCATTACTTAATTGTCTGACCTCGTAATTTAAAAAAAATACTAATATAAACAAGAAGTCATGTAAATAGAAGCAGTATGAATATATGATTTGTGAGACCAAACTTTTAATTATTTTTATGGCGTTTTAATTAAGTAAATATAATATGTTAATAAATACATTCTCTTCGATAAAGAAAATTCAGAAGAATATCTGCAGAATACTCGATTGAAATTCATTAGAGGATCTTATTTCTCTGATAATTCTATTCAACATACATTATTCGAGATAATAAAAAAAATATGTACATTTTCTATTAGTTATTGGAAAATAATTTCAATAATAGTTATTAATTTTAATTTTTCATCTGCGAATTATTTACAACTAATCTTCTTATTATAAGACTTATTATAAGACTTCTTACTATAAAAAGCTGTTTTTGCTTTCATTGCTATCGCAAACGGTTCAGATGTTTGCATCATTCAAGAGAAGATTGTGATTAGCCTGGTTTCATAATTGAAATTTAAATGAGTTACAGGATTTTAATTTCAATTGTAAAACTAATGAAAATTCAACTCAAAATGGAAATATTGAAGCTAGCTATAGTAGTAGTAAACAAAAGCAGCAGTTGATAAGAATACAATAAAGAGATTAGTAATTTTCAAACGTTAAAATAATAAAAAAAATAATTACATTTATTATAAAGGTGGATATATAGTGTTATTACCGAAACAACATAAAAAGTTATTGTTGTTAATGTTTTGTTATATAAAATATATAATTTGACAAAATCCTGTAAAGACTATTGAAATTTCCAGTAGGTAACATAAAGGGAAATTAATTGTTGTTTGTCGTAAGTATTGAAGAATTAATTGGCATTAAACCCCCTACAGGCATGATGTTAACAAACTGTCGGATCAATAAAAAATCGCTCTTTGTGTTACCCCGTCGGGCAATTCATTTACAATCAGATGGCATTTAAATAGAAATGAATGTTCAACCAGCTAACCGATTTTAATTGGTACCCATCGTGATCATTTACACTTGTGTACAATTTTTCAACATAGTATCATTTATGATCGTTTATTTTACTGGATTGAAATTAATTTTAAAACATTTTCAATATGTTCTAAGCAAGATCTTTTTTAAGATTGAAAGAAATTTCGACAGTTAATTCATTTTATATTCAGTTTCTGTATATATATATATATATATATATATATATATATATATATCAGCAACTGCAGCAGAAGCTTCTGTCAACCCCACTCCTGAATAAAGGCCATTTCCATGATTTTCCATTTTTTACAATTGAATGGCTTCCTTTTCTACTAATTTCCAATAAAAATTTTAATTTCCTTATTCCACCTTTTTATTGGTCTCTTTCTTGGTCTTTTTATATTCCTTGGTTCCCAGTTAATAATTTTTGTTGTCCATAGGTTGTCTTCTCTTCTCGAAACATGCCCCGTCCAATTCCATTTCAGACTCTTTACTCTTCTTATTACATAGGTGACTCTTGTCTCTTTCCGTATCAAAAACGGCCAAGATTGGCGCACAAAAAGTACTCTTTCACCAAGACAGCGCACCTTCCCACAAATCAACCGCCGCATTGGCAAAATTGCACGAATCAGGCTTCGAATTGATTCCTCATCCACCCTTTTGTCCGGACTTGGCCCCGTGCGACTTCTTCCTCTTCTCAAACTTGAAAATTTGGCTCGATGGAAAGAAATTCTCGTCAAATCAGAATTTCATCGCTGCCATCAATGTGTGTTTTGCATACTCACTGGGCCAATTGTATAGACCTTAATGAAGACTGTTGGGAAATAAAATCGATTTTTTCCAAAAAACGGTGTTTGACTTTTTTTACCGTACATATCAAACGACTTTCGTATATTCTTTTATATTAGTGCATTCTTTACAGATTGTCAGAAATTATAGATTCAAAAAAATTAATATAATTATAATAAAAAAAAATCTAAAATAGTAAAAATCATCCTTAATTGTGAAACTGAATTTACTTTTTTATCATACTTATCAAATGTATATTAATAATCAATATCAAATATATATATATATATATATATATATATATATATAAGCACTTTTATTTAAAAATATTAAAATACTTTGCATATAATTTTCTAAACAACAAACGAATCAAATAATTTTATATTAGAACTCAGAACACAATTCAAATAAGTACTGATGTAAAAAAGGTATAAACATTCCTGAACCATTAATAAAAATTCGAAGTCACTCGAGAAAGACGATTAAAAACATTTCAAAATATTTACTCTTGCAAGATTTAAATTTAACAGAATGTAAGAATACTGAAATGAACCAAAATGGAATAATTTTATTTTATTCCATTATATATTTTATACAAATTTTTATTCGTATTTTCAGTGCATTCTGCGAATTGGCGAGCCCGTCACATATAATTTCATTAAAGAATATTGGCTTAGCTGGAAAATAGACAGACTGAACACATATGGCGTATGGAATAACATGTTCATATTTATACAAACAACGTGTATTCACGTAATTACTTCATTTAATACAAAGACATAAAGTGTGGCCATGAAAAGTCAGGACACAATGCAAACATGCAGATTGAGAAATTTGCTTTTATGTGAATATGTACACACATATGTGTGTATATATATACATCTATGTATGTATATGTTGATGCTGTTTAACAAAAAACCTTCAGTGCCGTTCGGTGAGCTATATAGTTCCACAATGGCGATAAAAATGTGAATGCCAAATAGTAGAGTGTGAGGTAGGTACGGTATCGGATATCTGTGACGCATTTACACGTACTTGAAAACACGAACGAGGAGCTATAGAGCTCGAAACTGTTAGGATAATAACATCGTAGTGTGTGCGCTGACGGAAAATTCGGGAAGATATTTTTTGTCAACGGAAAATTGTGTATGCATGAACACTTGTCCAGTAATGATTTATACATCTATGTTAAAGCATATATATACATATATATATATATATATATATATATATATATATATATATATATGCGTATAGTAGTGCGTATATATTTTTTGTACAATATAATCTTTTTATACAATCTTAAAACAAGAAACAATTTTTTACTCTCTTCGAAAAACAAAATAAGTTTTTATTGACTAATAGAAACAACTTACAAGCGAACGCAATATATATTTAACGAAAATAACGTCTTTTTTATGATGGAAGAAGTTTCAAACTTTATATGCCCACTTTTGATTAATTTATCTTGTTTATTTCATGAGGTATAGTTTTCATTTTGATTAATTTTTTTTAATATTGCAAACTCATATAAAACTATGTATAATTCTGTGATACTAGTTATATATATATATATATATATGTTTATCATAAAATATTAATTTTCTTGATGATTCATCGATAAATAAAAAAGTATTAAAATTGTTCCGGCTTGAATGACCTAGTGCTCTTTTCTATATATTTCTAATACTGTTTTATTTGTCTTATGTGTGTAATTTCATCAAGCTTTATATATTTCTTAATCAATAAACTCTTTTATCGATTTCCTTCTTTTCTAGAAATATGTATTGTCCAATTCTGTATTACTTTTTTTAAGAAGTGATATTACTTGGATCACCGTTAAAAATTTGGTAATCCATTGATTGTATTCTTTTTTATAACACAATTCATTAGGGTTATTATAATATCTGCACTTATTTTCTTACCCATTCTATTTTTCTCAAAATAATTATGACTATTAGGTTAGTGCAAAAGTAATTGCTGGTTGCTTTTATCATTAAGTTTGGGTTTAATTATTCTAATTAACGTTATCTATTGTTATAGTCACATAATACATCATTGTAAACAATGAAATTAGTATTAATAATTTCAGTTTATGTTCATTGTTTTCATTCTTTAGTACTGTGGATATAACCTCTTAAATCACTGATGGAAAAAAGTAAATTTGCAAGATTTGGTTGTATGAGCTTAAAATGGAACGTAAAACAATAGAAACTGCTCGAAATATCAACTTTGTTTTTAGTGAAGAATCAATTAGTAAACGTAGAGCTCAACATTGGTTTCAAAAATTTAGTAATGGAAACGAAAACCTTGATTATGAGGAGGGTCTTAGACGTCCTTCAGCTATAGACAATAATGATTTAAGAACCATTATTGTGGCGAACCAACTCAAAAACCACTTGAAAGGAGGCAGAGGAATTCAATGTTGATTATTCAACAGTTGTTCGACATGTGTACCTAATTATAAAAACAAAAAAGCTGGATAAATGGATGCCGTATGAACTAAACGAACATCAAGCATTTCGGTGATATGAAGTTTACATTGGGCTTCTTTTACGTAACAAAAATAATCCCTTTCTTGATCATATTGTCACATGTGATGAAAAGTGGATTCTCTACAACAATCGGAAATGTTCATCACAGTGGCTAGACTGAGGAGAAGCATCAAAACAGTTTCCTAAACTGATGCTTCATAAAAAAAAGATTATGGTCACTGTTTGGTGATCGACAATTGGCATCATTCACTACTACTTCTAAAATCCTAGTGATACAATAACAAAGCAAAAAAATATTAACAGGAAATTGAAAAAAATGCATGAGAATTTGCATCGTTTACTGTCAGCATTAGTCAATCGAAGAGGACCAATTCTTCTTCATGACAATGCCCGAACACACGTCACACAAATGAATATAAAAAAATTAAATGAACTGGGTTATGAAACCTTACTTCATCCAGCTTATTCTCCGATAGATAATCATTTTCTTAAACATTTAAGTAATTTCCTACGAGAGAAGGTTTTCAAAGATCAAACATCAACTCAAAACGCTTTCGATGAATTCGTTAATTTCATGAATCCAGAATTCTATCTTGTAGGAATAAACAAACTTGTTTCCTATTAGGAGAAATGTATACAGGTCAATGATCTTTATTTTAATTCGTAAATATAATTTTTAACTGACATAGGCGTCTTTATACGCGATGCGTAAAAACGGCATATATTTTTACACCAACCTAATATATATATATATATATATATATATATATATATATATATATATCTTTTCATAATTCTCTATGATCTGAAATATTTGAATTAATTTCCATCTAAAAAACAAAACGTTTTATTAACATAATTAAAAACATGTAAAAGACATTCATAATTTAATTGTTCTTATAATAAAAAATATTCAAACCTTCTTTTGAAAGTTATAAAATATTCAAATTTACAAGAAAATTCAAAGTTTTTCTGTTAATTTGTATAAGTTTAATTATTTATTTTACAATATGAAATAATTCTAAGATTATTTCAAGAAATAAACTAACTAATTAATAGTTATTTCAATTAATTTTTAATATATTTTTTAAATAATGATACATTTTTCAAGATTTTATACTTCAAGTTTTTCCAATTTTTTCAAATGAAAAAAATGTACTTATATCTTTAAAACCTTACTGAAAACAATTTTATAATTTGTAAATAATTTCAATTCTATTTTTCTATACGGAATTCTAGAATAACACACCATTTTCTTCTTAAATATAATAAAAAATTAAGGAAAAAATAACATATTTCTAATTTATAATATTTTACTAGTATTATTAATTTATTTTATTCCTCGTTCGATTTTTAAAATATTTGTTACTCACATTCTACACCTTTATCAACTCACATACAATCAATTACTTATTTTAACGACTGAAGACATTTCTTAGATGAAGCTCACTCATACTAAAAATATAGCCAAAGCTTCAGTCTTCTTGTGAAAATTAATTTGAATCAAATATTTTTTTATTATATAATTATGTATAATTTTTATTTTCTTATGGTCGTTATTAAAATTTCAATCTTATTTTTTTATTATTTCGAAAAATGAATGTGATATTTTGGTTTCATTTAGAAAAATTTATATGAAGTTAAATGCTTCTTAAAGACTGTTTTCCTTTTCTTTTTTCTCTACATTTATATGTGTGTGTATATATAATCTCTGCAACCCCAATTCCGTGCTATGCAACTATAAGCTGTACAATGCCAGCCGAGTAATACGTTATGGCGTCAGGGAATTCCTGGCCATGAACGGTAACGGAGACCTCCAAGGTCAATTGTAACCTCAATAAATAAAGGTCTTGGTCGATTTATATCGAACATATTTTCCAACTATAAAACGAACAAGATATATGTTAAGATAGAAGCGCGAATCTATCTTGTTACCTTGGTAGGAAATTTCATTATTTTTCAATTGGACATGTGATATGAGTACAAGGATTCGTTTTATGTTATTAAATTTAACATCTTGTATATACAAGTAGGTGTATACAGAGCCGTATTTCATGCGAAAATATAGAAAACACATATGTGTGTATGTATACTTGTATATGTAGAGCGAAACGTTTGTGTTATATTTTTCTTTCATTCGCCTGAGCGTTTTATGCGAGATGTAACCAAAAAAAGAGAACAAAAAGTACATAAAGTGATTTACGTATAATATTAAGAAGGTATTTGTGTGTTCAATTCAACGAAGATCAAACAGTGTGTGCTTATTCCACGACTGAATATTGACAAATGTGATGCTTTTAAAGTAGAATATTTCATATTCGATGCCACTTCCGATTGATTCTCAATGTATATATGCCTCGATTGTCTCATTTTTATTGACTTTTTACTCGAACTAACATTTCTTACCTTACAGATATTTTCTGTAATTTCCTTAACGTAAAAAAGGCAAGCATGCAATTTATCAATGCAAACATTAGATCTTACATTGATGATTTAATGTAAATATTTCAGTTTATAATAACATTGTAAAAGTTGTTTTAAATTATTGATAAAATAATAATGAAAAAATAATAATAAAATGATTTTTAGCTGAAATTTCTGACATATTTTCTTCTAATTTATTTTTCGGCGAGAAATATATTTTTATTTAGTAATATTTGCTGTCTTTGTTAGATATAAATTCAATCTAACATAATTAAATGCATACTCTGATTTTTTAATCCATAAAGTAATGATATTTTATATACTTATGTTAATCATTTCGCTACTGTTTGAACATAACTTCCAACAAATAAAAAATAAACTTTCAATTATCATACTCTATCACATATTTAATATCTTATAATCCCGAAGTTAGTACATGACTTTGCTCATAAAATATATATATAGAGAGAATAATATTTTTTAATAGTTTTAAACCTTTTTTTACCAAATTAATTAATAAATGTTTAATTAATTTTTATAAGTCAATAAGTTCATACTAAAAATAAATCAGCTAGTCAAGATATTTAATAAAAAAATTCTAGTCGGTGGGTTATGAAGAAAAAATAGAAATGATTGAGAAAGAATAGAGTAGTGAATAAGCTATGTATTACAAATAAAATAAAACACGAATAGTTTGAAAAAAATACATGAATCATTTATAAACTTAAATAAATAAACAAATTCCAGGATTGTCTATAAAAATATATTATATTTCCAGGATTATGTATAAAAATGTATCATGGTAATTAAATCATATTTCATGAGAGAATGCATGATAACCAGAGAAAATAGAAAAATTATTAAAAATTAATGTTGAAATTTTATGTTAGTAAATAGGAATATTAATGAATATAAATTATTTAATTATTTAAGTGTTTTAACTGATAAAAAATAAGAAAGGTACAGTATTAACAAATATGAATATCACACCAATGAATCGCATATTTATCTGCTCAGCATTTTCAGAAAATATTATTATTCTATTTTATCTGGAAATGTAACTGAAGACGAAAATGTATTCTTATACAACCACCACAAAAAATACATGAATTTTTAACCAAATCCATCCTTTATGAAAAAAGATCGTTACATTACAAAAATAATCAAAACTGTTTGAGGTAGAAACCATTATAAACTTTTAATTGAAGGTAAAGTTATTATAACTGAGTTTTATTGCCGACAAGTGAATCGTTTGTGAGTGTCATTAGAACAATAACGACGACATTAATTAACAGAGAATATGTCATATGCCATATTCTGTCACACAACATATATTCAACATATATCAACAAGAGGAACACAAAAAGTTACTTATTTTGAATCGAAAATTCCAAAACTGCGTTTTATTCTTCAAATATAATGTTTTACAATCATTACGTGTTTTTGTTACATATTTTAATGTATGCAGAAATATGAGAAATGAATAGAATATTAATTAATGAATATTATATAATATTATACAAGTTAAATAGAAATATTATCAAAAAATATCTTCAAAAGATTTAGATCTATTAAAAATAAAACGTGATAGGTAATAATTGAAAATAAAAATTCAACAAGTACAGATATATTGAAAGGTGTAATTGAAAAAAAAAAGTATTTAAACATTGTTATTTGACATAAACTGATTATAATTTTAATACTAAAAAGAAAAATTATACTAAGTATAATTGGAGTGTTAAAGAAGTTAAAAAAAGTAATGGAACAAAATTTTCCATACTTATATAACAATATTAAAATAGAATATATATATATATATATATATATATATATATATATATATATATATAAAGTACTAGAGAATACAAAACACGACTTGCTGACTAATCTACTTGAGATGGATATAAGTGCGCTCATATTCAGTACAGATGCAAGATTTTTTTTAATATTTAAACCATAAACTATTATTAAAAGGGTCTAAAATTATTAATACAGAATGATCACCGTGTAGAATTTTTCTGAGTTATATTTCTTTCTTAAAGTAAATGTTGTACTTACAGAAATGTAAGATAAATTACTATAAATAATGGTAACTCATTCGGCCAACATTTTTTTGTACTTGGCCTAGATAAAAAGATACTTAATTTTTTATAAAATTTAGACAGTTATAATATAAAAAAGATATATATATATATATATATATATATATATATATCAAGGTATTTGTAAATTCCTGAAATATTAAAAAATATTTCTTTTATTTTTATTATATTAGTAAGATATTATAATCGTATATCTTGTCACAATATTTCTTAAAACACTCAAGAATGTGTAAAGGTATGAAAGAATTTTCCTATTTCCACGTGGATTCACCTAGCGCTCCGAAGATGATAGCATCGCTACGAAGTAGACTTATACAGTAATCAAAAATAATCAGTAATAAATCATTGACGTTTATTGATCAGAAAAATGCTACTGCTTTTGGGATAAGAAAAATTCATTTATAAATATGAATTTATCACAACTACATTGAACTCAATACATTAAATGTGACTAGATTTATTTTCACAAATGAATGATTTTATCATCACACAAATCATAAAAAAAAGTTTCTGGTGAAAATTATTCAATAAATCATTTTTTATTACGTGACCATTTTTCTGTCAATTTCATCTTCAGAACGTCAAGAGATACAAAAAAATTACTCCTTTTAAAAAATACATATTAAGCTATTAAACTATTTTTTTTGTAGTCCAGACTCGAATTTCTGTTATTAAAATATTCAAATATGTTATTTCTGTCTTAACATATTTTAGACCTACGTATTATTATATTGTTAGAAAAATAATTGCGATTTGTGACCTTCAAATTCATGTACATTTTTGTGTTTTTTAATTTTCCTAGCTATTTTAAGTGATCCAGAACCGTTGGATAACTAACGTCTAACTTTTGTGCAAGCTTTCAAATTGTTATGCGTGGTTCTGATTCAACTAACGCATTCACTTGGTTGTTATGAACTAAACGATGACCGCATCTTCAAAGCCTTCGTCTCCAAAACGAAATTTGTGGAATCATAACTACACTATACGTTCCTTAACAGTACCCACACCAAAATCATCTGCTAGTTTACGAGCAGTTTCTGCTGCTTTACCACCCGTTTTGAACTTGTACAAAAGTTGCTCTTGTTTACCTCTTTTCCATTTTTAATTCAATAGCCCAATTTGAATAAAAATTAATAATAAAACCAAAGTCGATGTTCCAAAATATAGACTGGAAAATGTACTTTAAAATTATATTAACATGAACACGATGAAATCACACTTTCGTTGAAAAAAATAAGGTTAGAATTCAAAAAACAAAAACCACAGTTATTTTTCTACCAACTTTATAGTTGCGTTATATTGAATAACTCTTCATTTGAAGAAATTTCCTCTAATTTCAAAGAATTCAATAAAAATGAAATCTCCATTTTTACAAACAGAGTATGTTATTAAACCTAACTACATGATTTTCCATTAACATTAGAGCATTATGAAGTGGCATAAGTTAATAAAGATTAAGATAAGTGTAACTAAAAACTACTTGAAAATAGTTTACTAATGTTTTCATATATATATATATATACATATACATATATATACATATATATATATACATATATATATATATATACATATATATATATATACATATATATATACACACATATATATATACATATATATATACACACATATATATATATACACATATATATATATATATATATATATACATATATATATATACACATATATATATATATATCACATATATATATATACATATATATATATATATATGTATATATATATATGTATATATATGTATATGTATATATATATATATATACACACATACACACACATATATATATACACATATATATATATATATACATATATATATATACACATATATATATATATATATATATATATATTTCACTCACCCTACGAACATCAAAACCTTTTTGCTCGTCCAAAGGGTTCAAGAATTAATTATAAATTATTTTTTATTGTTACTGGTTGTGAAAGTGAATTTATCCACTGGATATTCATAGAATTATTGACAATATGTCCAATTAAATTTATGAGTAATTAAACCACTCAATTACCTGATTTGTCAACTTCAAAACAATTATTAATTATATTCACAAATGAAACAGTTATATTTCCTAAAGAGAACCAATATATCAGAAAATCAACTAAAAAAATGTGTTCAATATGATCTCATGTATATTCAAATTGAGTAATAAACATGTGATATGAAAAAACTGTTGAATGTACAAATTACAAGGAATTTCCCAGTTTATTTGCGTGTAATAATTGAAAACAAAAAGTTGTTATTTATGATTTCCTGGAAGTGAAATAATATTGTAATTATCAACTAATGGATAATTAATGTTTCGCATGTCAACTGCATATATAGCTCATATTCCAACTAAATAATATATATATATATATATATATATATATATATATATATATATATATATATGCATATGTAAATACATACATATGTCAAAATTATTAAAATAATTAACGTAGCCTACAATAATGAGTTGTTGAAATGAATCATTAACTTATGGCCTAATTATGCCTTTATAATGTTTTCAGGTGGATAAATTAAAAAAAAATCAACGTGTTAAACGAATATCAATTTACTAAATATTAAAAATATCATTTATTGCTAATTGTTTCTACGAAATGATATGAAACCATCATTAAACATGCCATATTTTAATAATATGCATTCGTAGAATCTTTTCTGTCTCGCAATTTGTTTCAGTTCATTCGAATAAAGTTAACTGTAGCAACTAAATCGTGCAATATGAGACCTTGATAAAAGCTGGATAAATCAATTAACATTCCGAAAATCAATTTGTGTAAATCCACATTCTTATTAATCATAATAAATATTTTTAATATGTATTATTTAAAATAACCTTCATACTTTTGGATCATTTGAATTTCTATTTTCCACTATTCATTCCGGAATGTATTCATCAGCAAGTAAACGATAAATTTCAATTCTATTTCAGGTACGTTTATATACATTTTAGTTGAGGTGTGGTTTATAATTATAAGGTATAAAATAGCAGATCGCTATTTGTATTTATTTGCCCTATAAACATGTAAATTAAGATACGTGTAAAATACACACAGAAATTAACAATGGATGACAGAAACTCTGGTGATCTGAAAGGTTTTTCAAATTGTCTTCGGCCTAAGATTATTTGAAAAACGCAATTTGAAAAACTGAACTGCAGATATAAAAACATACAATTATAATCATCATATAGTCGTTCGTATAAATTTTTTATAATTCTTATAATTATATAAAAGTTAATTATATCTTAGAAATCGATAATTATCACTTATATATCATTAAAGACTTAATAAAATTATATATATATATATATATATATAGACAAATAAACACATATGTATACAAGTATTTTCCGTTATAAAAACTAATTAAAATAAATTGAAGCTCTCTGCCTACAAATAACTTCTCAACTTAACCGGTAGAGCTTAAAAATAATGTATAGTGTAGTCCGCACACCTAATTAATGTGAAAGTTAAACAACGCTTGTTGTTACATAAATAAATTAAAAAATAACAAATAAGTCAATGTGTGTTCTGGTGTTATATAACATAATAGGAAGTAAAAAAAAACGTAATAAAAATATTACTTTTTTGTTTAATTTTTGCGAAACTAATTTCATTAATGAAATTAAAAGTTCTTTAATTCGATTATTTTTAATTTGCATTAATATGTGTGATATTTTAGTTTGTTTTCTTATAGGGGAAGCAGTATATATATATATATATATATATATATATATATATATAAATCGAAAAATAGATTTCAATATAAATCACAATAGAACTAAAAAAATACTTAACGAGTTTGTTTTCATCAAACAACTGAAATAGAAGAAAATAAAATCGTAGTAATTATGATGTATGTTTATTTGTATCAATCAACTCATTTCCAAAGATAAAACATTTATTGAGATAATTATCAGGAATTTTCTGTGGATAATCAATCTAGAGATGATGATATTCACATCTAATTGTATTTAAATAACAATCAAAACGATCATTAATCAGTTATAAACATTTCAATTAAAAAAATATATAATTTGTGGAGAACTTAACCTTATTTGTGAAATAAGATGGAATTCTTTTCTAATTGTTAAGTCGAATATTGAGGTAGAAAAATCACCACCTCGTTTTAAACGAAAAGTGTGTGATTACTATATCCTACATGTATTAGGTTGGTATGAAAATAATAACGGTTTTTGTTTTCTGAATTCTAACCTTAATTTTTTCAATGAAAGTGTCATTTCATCATGTTTATGTTAAAATCATTTTAAAGTGCATTTTTCACTCTGTATTTCGGTAACATCGACTTTCGGTTTATTATTAATTTTTCTTCAAATTGAGCTATTGAATTAAAGATGAAAAAGGATCAAACAAGAACATTTTTTATATGAGTTCGAAATGGGTGGTAAAGCAGCAGAAACTGTTCGTAAACTGTCCGAAGCTTTTTGTGTGAGTAGTGTTAAGGAACGTACGGTACAAAAGTTTGCAAGGTGGTTCCAAAGTGGTGCAAGGCGGTTCCAAAAGTTTCGTACTGGGGACGAGAGCCTTGAATATGAAGAAGGTCGCGGGCATCCTTATTCAGTTCATAACGACCAACTGGAAGAGTGAGGACGTTTTGAGGGGTTAATTAACAAAAATGTATCGAATCCAATGGTGCTTATTTCGATTAATAAAGTTAATTATTAGCTGAGAAAAATGTATATGAATTTAAAGGGCATAAATCGCAATTATTTTTCTACTAATCTGATATTGACTAATAGAAAGGAAGCATGGTATTGAATCCTAAAATAATTCATTTCATACTTTACAAAGAGTCACATTATAATGTACAGAAAAACGTAGAAAATTATATATTGGAAATAATAATAATAAATTAGAGTAGATTGTAATGGATACAAAAACAACAAAGAGTTAAATATATATTAACAATAGTAAAGATTTCGAACTAGAAGAAATCTAGACATCTGAAAACGAAAGAAAACAACAATGGATGACATGAATTGTTGAGTGTGAGCTGAGAAACATGAAACTGAAATGATATTTTCAATTTGAAACTGATTTGAAATTAATTTGAGAATTGCATATTACAAAAAGAGGAGACTACAGATGAAAATTCAAAGTTATTGACTGAAATAGATTTGTGAACATATGAGATAACAATATCAGAAAATCTATTTGAGATGTATAGTAAAAATCGTAAAGTACTTAAATTTAAATGAATTTAAAAAAGATCTTTAATCATCTTTGGTTGCTTAAAATCTAAAGAGTATATATATATATATATATATATATATATATATATATATATATATATATACGTATGCATATATAATTTATTTGCACACATGAATTTTTCTCTCCACAAATCATAAAAAAATATTCAATACACCATTATTAATGATTTTTGATTATTATTAATTCTCACTTCAATTAACATGCTATTTAGAATGACATGGTAAAAAAGTCTGTATAATTTATTTTTAATTTTTGTATTAAAAATATAGTATTGCCTTTTTTGCAACAAAAGACAATGACTGTTGGCAATAATCAGAAGTGTGGTTACCGAAGTATACAAAATAAAAACACAATAATTAATTACAATTAAGAATTAGTTTATTTGTATTTATTTTATTCAAATTCAATATATATATATATATATATATATATATATATATTATATATTCCTAATTTTATTCAAATTTAAAAATCAGATATTTTTAAAATTATTTAAGAATATTGTTATGATTAAAACTTAAAGCACTCTTATTAAAGAAAAAATAAAGTACAAAATGTGCAGTAAATTTTGTTTCAGTTTCCTGATATATTGATTAAAAAGAAGTGTTGTTAGCATTCATTAAATATACAATAGATGCTTGATAGTATGTGCATAATTAAACTAGGACTGTTCATATTAACGATGGTATTCATAATTTATAATACGTCTAGTCCATTCATAAGGACTAGATACATTCGATGCGACAAACAGTTAAAACATTTTCAATCAACGAAACATGCAATAAAAATATCTAGGCGGGAACCAATTTATCATTTTTAGATTAGAAACAGTACATAAAAAATAAAACAGAGTTGTTGCAATATAGTTCTGATACTGTGTCTAAATTAACTTTCACAAATCAAATCTTTCATCCCACAAACCACAAGAAACATTTCAGGTCAAAAATGTTTAATAAATCATTTTATATCATTTTTAACTATTTTTTATGCGCATTTCGATAGTATTATCATTAATTTTTTTTTGAAAAGTTATTGCATTTACATTTATTTTTCCAAACTTATTCAAATGCTGAATCAGGTATACAAAAAAAAAATACTTTTATTGAAATCGAGAAATTACAAGAATTGAATGTTGTAAGACCTGAGGGTCGATTGTTCATATAAATGGGAATTAAAATGATGTAAATTCAATTTCATATGCAAATATATATTAAATAATAAATATTTTTTTAAAAAATAAATGTAACTAATTTAAAAAATCAGTGAAATAAAGAAGGAAATATTTTATTTAAGAATATTATTAAACATTAGTTTAAATAGAATATTTGTTTAAAAATTCCCAAAAGCTTTTTTTATAAAACAAAAAGATTAAATACTTTTCATATACGAGAAATAAATATAACCACTGGCACTGACATTTCATTCTGTCACCTCACAACAACTTTTGCTTAAAGTGAATTAAAACTGACAAAACGCTACATGGAACTGACAACGTGCATGCATAATATAAGATTATTCGAATTTGCTATTTCAACAGAAATCACACTACTTATTTATAATTCATATATAAAAATGATATATTTAGAATAATGACTGTTTTTTCTTTTTTTGGTAATTATAATAAAGATTTTATACTGAAGATCAGATTTCTTATTCTTACGAAAAACTGTTAACGAAACTATAAGATATTCATGGGAAACAATAAATAATTCTTTCCGAAATGTAGTGGTTCGTTTATAGAACAGACGCTGCACAATAATAAACTGGTTGAAAAGGTCGCGTGTTCATATATTAGTAAAACGTGCAACATGCAATACTAAATTCAGACTAAGTTATTCTTTAGATTAAGACGTAATGGTGTCGTGGTATATTTTTAATTAAAAAATATACCCAAAATAATTCGCTTATTTATTCTGAAAAAATTACATGATTCTAAATTGAAACTACACAAACATACATACACACAAATATATATATATATATATATATATATTAGGTGTTGAAATTAATTCGTAGAGTTTTACAAGAGATGGTATTTGTAGTACATTCTTCCATTGTTCCCTTTAACCAAATATTCCCCGTAAAACAGCTGTCCTTCGGCGTCAGTTTCAGTAAATGTCATTTGGTTGAAGCGTAAATAACAACACTTTGTACTTTATCGAATATGTCGAATTTCGTGCCGAATAAATTGTTTTTGCGGGGTGTTTTACTTCATTACTTTAACATGAAAAAAAGTACTGCCGAAAGTCATCGTATTTTAGTGGAAGTTTATGGTGACCATGCTCTAGCTGAGCAAACGTGTCGGAAGTGATTTGCACGTTTTAAAAGTGGTGATTTCGACTTGGAAGACAAGGAACGACCAGGACAACCGAAAAAGTTCGACGATGAAGAATTGGAGACATTGCTTAATGAAGACCCATGTTAAAAACTTCGAGAATTGTCTGAATCGTTGAGAGTTGACTTATCAACAGTAGAAAAACGCCTTAAAGCCATGGGAATGATCCAAAAGCAAGGAAATTGGATCCCATACGAATTGAAACCGAGGGACATTGAAAGGCGTTTTTCTATCTGTGAAATGCTGTTTCAACGGGAGAAAAGGAAGAGATTTTTGCATCAAATTGTCACGGACGATGAAAAGTGGATCAATTACGACAATTCCAAGCGCAGAAAGTCATGGGTTAAGCCCGGCCAACCATCAATACCAGCGGCGAAGCCAAATATCCATGAATCCAAGCTCATGCTCTGTATTTGGTGGGATCATACGGGTGTGATCTACTATGAGCTGCTCAAACCGAATGAAACCATCACTGGGGATCGCTACCGACTATAATTGATGCTCTTGAGCCGTGCACTGAAGGAAAAACGGACGGAATACTTTGAAAGACACGACAAAGTGATTTTACAGCATGACAATGCTCGTCTGCACGTCGCAAAACCGGTCAAAACATGCTTGAAAACGCTCTAATGGGAAGTTCTACCCCACCCGCCGTATTCTCCAGATATTGCTCCTTCTGATTATCACTTGTTTCGATCGATGAGTCATGGCCTGACTGGGAAGAAGCTCACTTCTTATGAAGATTACAAAAAATGGGTTGATTCGTGGATTGCATCTAAAGACGAGGCGTTCTTCCGACGTGGTATTCGTCTCCTGCCCGAAAGATGAGAAAAAGTAGTGGCTAACAATGGACAATACTTTGAATGATATGTTTTTTCAATTTCATTTAAAATAAACGATCTTTTTTCATGAAGAAAACGCTACGAATTAATTCGAACACCCAATATATATATATATATATATATATATATATATATATATATATATATATATATATATATATATATATTTGTGTTTAAGTACAGTAGCACAACTAGAATGTTTGTTTAACAAATCTCAGGATTCCCATGTAGATTTTATGAAGATGGAAATGAAGAATATTTTTTAAATAAAAATATATCGCATAATAATCCATTATCAACATATGTTGTCTTAGTGGATTTTGTCTTGTCGGATCACTTGAATTTTTATTCCACATTAATAATTTCAACACTTGTAGAATCTTCTGAATTTTGACTCTCGCAAAGGAGACTCGACTTTTTAGCATTATTTATTATCTCCAATCTTGATATTTTAACATGTTGTGTCGCCATACATGTGAAGCTCTCGGGTTTATTTCGACGTGTTCTTCACGAAAACCCCTATGATTCCTAGCATCAGATCACAATATTTTAAATGTTTTATTGTCCTGAAGAGTTTCGTCTCTTCTTTATTATATTTATACATATTGTCCAATCAAGATTAAATATTTTACTAGTTCAGTGCCTTTATATGGATTTTTTATCTCTCACTAAGAAAAATATTGTTTTAATGGAATACTTTTAAGCGTTTAGCACTCAATCTTGCGTTCGAATTTTGGGGTGATTTGAAAGCAAGTACGCAAACGGAGTATGGGCTTTTAATTATATTTATATTCGGGCGCTAATGACCTTAGTTGTCTTAGCTCCTTAAAACCCCAGTAAACTTGAACAGCCAGCTCTGATTTTTTTCTGGTCATACTGTTAAACAGATACTATATATTTAATGCATATTAATAAATCTTCTTTCAGAAAATACATACATTTTAGATAAATTTTACTATATATTCTATATTTTAAACTTTTATTAAGAAAGATTGTCTTGAATACTAAAAAAACACACGTACTGTGCTCAAGACGATCATGAAAATAATTTAAAATAAACTCTAACATGTTATACAAAATATATTGCGGATAATATTGGATTATATATATATATATATATATATATATATATATATATGTTTATGTAAATAAGATGGGTGTGTTTGTATAAACTCCATAATCAAATAAAATAACATTGCACGCGCGAACTTAATATAAAAATGAATATACACGAGCAATAACAATAAAAATTGAATAAGAAAAATATAAAGCAGAATAGAAAGTAAATGTATCGTGCTATAAAAACCGATATTTCGATGAACGTCGAGCCAAAACAAGCCATAAAACATCGAACTCCGAGCTACTGTTACGCTATGATATAATCGAGTTTCGAACTTTAACGCCACCTCATCCACCCAAACCGCAAAGAAAACAACCGACTCTCTCGTATATTTCATTTCAGACGCAAAGAAAAAAGAACATAATTAAAGTTTAACTAAACGACTAATTTTTTTTTGTCGGTATGTTAATAATTTTACTTGGAGCAAATATATTTATTAAAATTTATGTTTTGAATATTGTTAGCGTCGAGCTGTTCGTTTAATAGCGTGTGCTTTTTTTTTATAAAGTCGATGATGTATTTTTTAATACTATTTTTTATGAGACGAGCATTCTTGAATTTATAAATTTATAGATATTTCGAATGAACACTAATACATACAACCACATATATATATACATATATATATATGTTATATATATGTTATATATATGTTATATATATGTTATATATATATATATATATATATATATATATATATTATATTCTCACACACACACACACACATATATATATATATATATATATGAGAGAGAGAAAGTTGAGCTGTATGTCTATATTTTTTTGTTATCGTTTTTCATTTTCAACATTTTCAGTGAGATGGAAATGTAATAATAATCGATAAAATACACATCGTTAAAATAAAATATAATGTTTAATGAAGCAAACTAGTATTATTTGTTCCAAACTGTATGAAGTTAATTATGCGTAAACATATATTGTTATAGAAAATATTTATCATATTTTTGTTTTGAGATTTAGTTAAAGTGTTCGGTTTTTGACGCAATAATAAAAAAAGTATGTCATGCTCATATATCAAACTGTAATTGATGAAATATTATTTTTTTAAAATCATTAATTACTGGTGTACTCGATTACAAATATTTGTTATAGATCAGATTTAAAATATTAGGTAGGTAGGAAAATAATTGCTGTTTTTGTATTCTGAATTCTAATTTTTAACATTATTTTTTTTTCAATGAAAGAGTCATTTCATCGTATTCGTGTAAGTATCATTTTAAAGTGCACTTTTCGGTCTATATTTTGGTTACATCAACTTTGGTTTTATGATTAATTTTACTTCAAATTAGACTATTGAATTAAAAATGAAAAAGAAGCAAGTAACAGCAATTTTTTGTATGAGTTGAAACGGGCGGTAAAGCAGCAGAAACTGCTCATAAACCAAACGATGCTATTAGTGTGGGTACTGTCTAGGACCGTACAGTGCAATGGCTGTTCTAAAAATTTCGTGCTTGGGACGAAAACCTTGAAGATGAAGAAGATCTCGGGTGTCCTTCAGTTCATAACGATCAACTGAAAGCGTTAGTTGAATCAAAACAATGCACAACAATTTGAGAGCTTGCACAAGTTGGGCGTTAATCATCCAACAGGTCTGCACCTCTTAAAACAGCTATCTGAGACAAATGTATATGAATTTGAAGGTCAATAACCGCAATTATTTTTTTACCAACTTAATATTACGTTACTCAAAATTTGAACTGGTATACTTGAACAAATAAATTTCAATTAAATTTAAGCTAATGAATTTTGAATAAAACACTAAGCAGCAAATGATGTAAAAATACTAATTCCTAAAAAATAAAAAAATATAGATGTAGAATTTTTTGAAATGCGTCAGCGAAAAAAAAATCAAATTTTCTTTAATAATATTATAAAAAATATTTTTTTTGTAATAAGCAAACGTATATAAAGAATGAGTGTCGAAAATATTAGCCATTTATAATAATTGCGACCTTCTCAAGCTTTTATTAACCCTTAATAATTTTTTTGTATTTTACTAAATAAGTTATTTTACCCACAAACCACAAACATTGTTTCTGATTAAAAATATTCAATCTATGATTATTTATTAATCGTTTTTGATTGTCACTCATGAGAATTTTTATGGTGATACCAGCATTCTCAGACGGTTAAATGTGCCAGAATTATTTTGTATCAAAATATTTTAGCATATTAGAAATTAAGTTCTAAAGAATACTTTGCCATTTTTTCACTAGGGAATTATCTAATTTTCTATATGTTTTATGCTCATTTCCTATGATTTTATTATTATTTTCATATTATCCAATATTCAAACAACTCTCTAGATCTTAATCATGTAAAAAATACAAGATTAAGATCTGGAGAATTTTCTGGTCATTTTATGTGATTGATCTTATTCTTCTTAAATAATATGCAATTGTAATTGACAACAACAGAATTAATAACTATTGAATTAAAATAAAACATTAAAGGTTGTAACACGTCAATAATATATCTTTAATCAATTATTTACACACAATCTGATCAGATAAAACTCTAGATTTAACTGATCATTTATAACTGACGGCCAAACTGATGAGTGTATGTATCCTTTAAAGACGATAAGACGAAAATTAATCATATTATTAATTTTGCAAAAAAATATTTTCGATCAAACACTAAATGAATTGTTTTGAGTTAATTTTTTTTACATGTATTTATTGAAACAAACTATTTTTAAGCAATTAAAACTGAAAAATTTCACAAACTCAAATTATAACTGCCTCTTAAAATAGAACTACACCGAACAAAATAATTTAATAGCAAAATGTTCACATGTAATTATCAACATCATTTAAAATATGATCATACAAACACGTTTCTGTTTAACAACACATATGTCAAGTAAACTCTACGCTAACAATAGACTATAGTCTGGTACAATAAGTCGAATTAACATTGAACAGAGAAGTTTGTTATATAACATAAACAATTAACTACTAAACTGTTGAAAGTGCAGACATTCTGTGAATAACTATTTTGTTTAGAGAGTATCAAAATAATCTAAATATATGAGAATTTATCTTTATTGAAATTATAATGAACATTCACGCATATGCATTTAATTCATAATGAATGTATATATATATATATATATATATATATATATATATATATATATATATACATATATATATATATATATATATATGTATGTATTCTGTAAGTATTTCTTTTAAAAATTTGGCTTTTAAATAATTGTTTATTTCTTTATGAGTGGATAATTCCTATAATTAAAAATAATTGTAAATATTACTGTACAAACATAGCATACATACCTAAATAATTAATTAAAATTTTAAAACTAACAAGCTCAGTTTGATCTTTTTAAAATTACATAGAAATATTTTATAATTTATTATAAATAAAATAAAAGTTAACATAACGAAATTCATCCTTATATACAAAATATTTAACATGATACACCAAAAAAGTGTTTCTATTTTTAAATAGTACAACGTCATTAGAGCAATACAACGCTTTAACAACTTACATGATGGAGTTTTTTTTCGTTTTTTTTTTAAACGAAACATGATAAATTTCATTATTCGCTTAATAATTGTTTTGTACTGTAATCATTTATCATTGTTTACGAAACACCTACACACTTTTATGACTGTACTTGGTTTTAATCTTTTATATTCTCAGAAATATTGTATTAATACTGAAATATCGGTTAGTTTTCTATATTTAGTAATTGTTATTACAGTTGTTACGAATAAAATATCGATTCGGTGTTATAAATCACACTACCTATCGATAGTAATTAGACAGCCAATAATAGAATATAGAATAAAAGAATAGAAATAAACTAATAATAGAACAATCATTGTAATAGCTATTTTTCAACTGTTATTAATAATAAGTGTAAAATGAATAAAACACTAGTATAATTATTTTCACTTACTAACTGTATATATCTATTATTTCTGAATGAAATTCTATAATACTTAATCAGTATTTTAACTTTACTTTTATTCTTTAAACATTTTTGTAGAATAAAAAGTATACCCACAAATATTATTTACGATGTTCTACAGAAAAATAAAAAAATTATATTAATGGGTTCATGTTGAGAGCTTAAAACAGAGAATGTAATGTAGTGATTCTCGGATTGAATTTTGGTTTAGATATAAGCAACATTCGTCTATGATATGGAAATACAGGTGTCTCAAAAAATGTATACATAATTTAACAGTCCATAACCCTCTTAATTTTCTTTCTTCTTGGCAGATAAAACTGATTTAAAATAATGGTTGATCTTAGACTAAACTTCGAAAAAAGGAAATTTGTCGTGAAGTTCTACTTGAAGTGTGAGAACGTAATTGAAGCGCAAAGACAGTTTATAAAGTGTCATTTAAATTTAAACGGCTCAATTAATCGCCACAATTGCAGCTACTGGGCATCTGAGATTCCGCATGTTACGGAGGAATATCATGTTAATTTATCAGGAGTTACAGTGTGGTGTGGATTGTCGGCAAGGGGTTTAATTAGACCATTCTTTTTAGATAACACTGTGACTAGTGTCGTTTACTCGAACCTATTGTAGAAATTAGTCATGCCACGGATTCGTAAAGTGTTTAAGGATGAGGAGGGTTTTTGTTTCTAGCCAGATGGTACACCTCTCCACTATCATCGTGATGCGAGGGCCTGTCTTAATGACATTTTTCCATAACAGATGAATTGGGCGTAGAGGTAGCATTTAATATCCCCCGATCTGCCCAGACCTCACGCCAATGATTTTTTTTTATATGTATTTATCAAAGATAAAGTTTATGGCACAAAATCGGCAACAATTAATGAATTTAGAGCAACCATTGAAAGAAAATGCATCCAAATACCAAACCAAACCATTTGTTCTATTTGCAATTCCATTGCTTTCCATTTCCAGTTATCAGGAGTGCCTGGACCAGAACGTTTATCAATTTGAGCACTTGCGTTAACTGAAAAAAAATCTATGTCTGCTTTCTTTAATTTGGGTTTCTAACCTAGTTATACCTTAATAAATACTAAATTTATAATCATTCAAAGTGTGTATACATTTTTTGGGACGCCCTATGTATAACTGTTATTGCTAAATGATACCAATATATAGTCCTGATAACATACAAGCAACAACTGTCAATATTTGGATCTCACAAAATATTTAGGAAAGTAAATTATTTTTAATTGAATGATGTTTCATTTAATAGTTATACATATATATATATATATTTGCTGAATTTTTTCTAAATCTTCTATTTTTAGCGGCAAATTTCAGAAAAAGAGTCGTAACAAAAAACAACACTTGCGAACTGTCAACAGATGTTTTTCTGGTAGACACTTTAACCTGTCGAATCGAATTGACTACTGACATTTGTTTTGCGTCAATTAAATATTGATTCATTCTTTCAAGAACATCTATATCTGTATTGTAGTATTAGTCGTTTGTGATTAAAACAAATTTGGTGCCGGTATTCTCATAGTAAGAAGACCGGCTCCCTCTTGTATACGGCTGTTTTATTTTAGCAAGCATGTGTATTAAATAATAATATGCAATTTTTAAAAAAACTATAATAAATGTGGATATAATTAAAGTAGTAGTACTCATTGATAATAAATAAATGTAATATGTGAATAGAAACAAGAATATCAGAGCAAATCTAAAAGTAATATTGACATAAGACGTCACATTAATATCAAAAATTATATTCAGTGTTGTTGATTTCGCTCAAACATATTTATTTATTATTGACAAATGCTGAATATAATTTAATATACGACCACACAATTCTTAGATTTCTTACATAGTACTTCGGAATAAAAACAAGTCTCTATATACAGAAGTTCATCGTTCCTTTTTGTCTTAATTTTGATTCTTTTCAGGTGAACGTTATTACACGATAATGCATTATACTTATAGTACAAGAATATAATTGAGTAAGCATTATGTACTGAAATTTAATAGAAAAGCGCAACGGAAGTAGCTGTTTGACACTAAATCACTGTTTAGTAGTATCACATTCAAGTTAAGAGTATGCTTAAGCGTCGTTCCATTGTACAATGTGCTGGTTGTCCACTAATATACACTATCTGTTTTTTTACCTACTTGTAAGCTGTATTGTTTATGTATTAGTGGATGCGCACACCGACATATATGAGATTTTTAAATTGTGTTCATTACAACATAGCAAATATGTACATTTATATTGTGATTCACTTGTTTAAATATGCGAGGTTTCCACTGATATACTTCCTGCTTATCTCTCATTTACTAGGAAATCTTTCCTTCTACCTGCAACCTCTTTAGTTTATGCTTACTCTATGTTTCTAATTTATGGCTTACATAAAATAAACGGTACATACAGAATTATTCTCAATCGTATTCGTACACTAAAAATGAATTAAAAAGCATATAACTTCATAAAAAATGCAATTTTGATTTGTTCTTTTTTATAATAATTGTATGTCACAGTATATTATTTCAGGCATCGTCCCAATTTAAAATTGAATTCGAAATTCCTTACTGAAATTTAGTTCCAATATCAAATTTTTAACGTACTAATAAATCCGGTAAAGTATCATTTATTGTGTGAAATGATTTTTCCGTTTGTGATGCTGGGAACTTTTATTTTATAGACAGAATTATAGAAAGATGAAAATGAAAAGTACATAAATAATTCAAAGTAGAACTTTAAGTTCAAAGCGACCCATTTGGAAATCCCAGATAACTATATATTCAATCAAGATAACAGTCCCAAGCACAAAACTCATATAACCTGAGAATGATTTCTATACAATTATCCTAAAGCTATGGAAACACCATCTCTCCTTAATCATTTATCATTAACTCGATTAAAAACATATAGACAAAACTTAAACATAGAATCCAAAAATACGAAATTACAAGAAACAGTGAATATGAATGCTGCATAAGTAAATATCAACTCTAAAATTACCAAAAAAATATCATAATCGATGCCAAACAGGCTAACTGAAATAATTAAAAGCAGAAGGGTCTCAACTAATTTTAAATTATAACATTTCGTCACATTTGTAAAATTTTTGGACTACATTCTCCTAATAGACTTGTTTTGATGAATTCTTTATTATTATTCAGCAGATATTTAAAATATATTTGCACATTTTTACGTTATTTAATTGGAATGAATCTTATTTAAAAACATTCCATTTATATATAGTAGTATCTGTGAAAATAGTGTGTTATAATGAAAGAAAAATTACTGAATTTTCTTCAATGATTAAACTCAAATACGAATTAGAAGTATTATTCGTAAATCAACTTTTTTAATATATATTGTAGATATTGTACATGTCGGCAAAGTCCGACTTTGCTCGGCCGCCTTCAGTGATAGTCCGACTTTGACTAGTCAATATATATACTGATTTATAAAATTAAAATTAAATCACCTTCACCCACACCCACACCCTTTTTTAACCCGGCCAAGCCCAGGTATACAACCCTGAGTAGAGGTTCTACTTCGAACTTTGACCGACGGTGGCCGGGCGAATCACACTTTGCCTAAGCAAAGTTGGATTTTGATTGACGGCGGCCGACCAAAATCGGTCTTTGCCTACAACATATATATATATATGTATTCAATTTAGGCTTCCACATGAAAGTATTAAAAGGGAATGCAGGTCTTAAAAAAGTCATATTATTTTTTATTTAGTATTTTAGTTCAATTCAATACTAAAACACATTTGAACTAAAATATTAAATTGGGCATACATTTTTTTTGGATTTTTGAGTTTTCTTGATACTTTCGTGTGTAATCGTAAGTTGAATCACCCTATATATCTATTTATATTTTGATATTGTTAGTAACAACATTATGATAATATATTTTCATCGATTTTTTTCATATTATTGGATTTATACAGTCATATTGCAATAATAATTGAATAATTTTAGAAATCAATCGAAATATCGTCGATTGATGATATAAATAAATAGAACTTAATTTATTAATTTCTATTTACTTACATAGTATAATTAAAAATAAGTCTCAGTTTTGTCCAGATGGACTTAGTGCTTTTAGATCATCAGAGTTTCTGTCTTCACGTATGCTATTTAGGTAAATCTTAAATTCTTTGAAATCTAGAATATCTAAAGTCTACTTACAGATAGTATACGTGCCGAAGGAGTAGGAAATAAAAATTTTAATGATAGAAAAGAACGAAGACTCTCAGAAAAAATTATCAACAAGATCAGAAATATTAAAAAAAAATAAAAAAATATAAAACTTTAAATTAAAGAATAAATGAAAAAATACTATTCTAATAATGACTCACATTTTGCCACTGCTCAGTTTCCACAATGAATGGTGATAGAAACGCCATCGAATTCTATAAAAACAAAAAAGCATTATGTACTTACAAAATTTAAACTTAAAATTATTTAAACTTAAAGTAATTCTTACATTATAAGGTTTGCTTACAAATACTTTTATTTATATTTCTTTAATATTAATTTATTGAGATAGTTGAGATTTTTATTTTGTGGAATGGAGGCACCAGTTTCGATCTATCTAACCATTGATCGGTCACTTTTATATTTAAAATTGATTGAATGGATTATTACATAACACATGTAAAAAATAAAATGAAAACTTTATTATTTTAAAGCTCTATTATCATATTTTTACAAATAAAACACTATCAGTTTGGATAAACTATTTTTTTAAACGCATTTTTTCGTAACATTTAGTCATTTTCAATCTTTCATGCAAATGTTCGTAGCTTTTATAGCTCTATTAGATAATTTTATGTATAGATTCAATGTATGATTAGTCTTGGTGTGATTGATTTCTGGTGCATTACTATATCTTATAAAACCTAACCTTTATACCCGAAACAAAAGTTTAATTACGAATAACATTGAACGAATAAGAATACTTTTATTGATGTTTTTTTCAAGCTGAAATACTTAATTCCAGAAATAAAATATATAAAAATTATTTTCAGATTTCCATACAAAATGAAACTACACAACAAGTGAACAACTTAAGTACGATCTTTTAAATATGGATATCGAGGAATATAATAAAGCTAGACAACGTGCAACATTCGGATGGTACAATCAACGTCTCAAATGGGCATTGAATTTCATAACAGAATCACCACCAAAGACAAGGAATCTGATATCTACCAATCCAGATTCAAATGAAGATATAGTTATCGAAAGTAACACGTCTCCTGATGCCTACTGGTACAGTAAGTATTTTTTTTCTTATAAAGTAAAATTAAATAGTATAAAATAGATAAAAACTCACTGATTTATTTTTCTTATATTTTTTTGAAACACCATCTTACAATTTTAAAGGTGGGACATTAAAGCTGTATTGTGAAATAGAATTAAAATTGAAAATATATAGTTTTCGAAATTTATGAAATCAGAAAGTAAATTTTGGTACTCTTATAGGTATTTAATATTGTTCTAGGAATTCAATTTAGTTTATTTAAATTCATTAGTAGAATTGTGTATATTTATCATATATTTAAAAAAAGGTTTGCAAAAAATATGAAAGAAAAGAATCCAATGCTTCTTTCAATGCTGTCACAAAAAATTAAAAATTATATTCACACCTAAAAAATCATTAAATGATAAGAAAATAAAAAGAATGAATATTGAAAAAAGATTACAGAAACTTTCTGAATATTTTATGGTAAAATTTAATTAGTTTCCTTAATTAAATTAGAAGATGATAATTAAATTTTCATGAGTTTACATAAAAATGTCGTCATAAATATAAAAAATGATTTTAACTATTTAAATAATAATTGAAAAACACATAAAAAGAATTTAATTTTCATTAAAGGTATTAAATTTCAGACAATTATTCGTACAATATTATGTTACACTTTTAAATATTAATATTATTATCAAATAAATACTAAACAGAAGACAATTAACATCGGCACACTTGAAAATTGACCGACAAACCTCTTTCACGCCACACTGTTGTGATAACATTTGATATACAAATATACTGCATACACTTACCCATTGAAATGATTAAAACGTTGATAAAAATGTACATTTAATCCAAACATTTATTTTAATTTATGTAATTTTTTTCGTGTCTGGTTTATTATCATATTTTTAAATGCAATATCTAGCAGAATATTTTCATTGCTGTGTTGCGTGCTTTCATTTTTAAAACATGATACACTTTTTATAAAATATCATTATTTTTCTACTTTTTTCTTTTACTTTCATCAAAGAAAGTATTGAAAATGTTGTCTGAATTGTCAATAGAATATATCAATAAATTTAGTTCTTTTGTTGTCGATTCAGATTGAATTTAAATACGTTTTTTTAATACAATACATTATTCTATTTTTATTGAATTTTAGTTTTAAATTCCATTCTATATATATATATTGAATGGCAATTGATTCGGTGCATTTTTTATAGAAAATAAATATTTATTTACGGAAAAGTGGAATACATTTCAATCCTGAAAATATCCTCCATTCTTTTATTATGTTTTACTGCACTTTTTGGGTAACTGACAAATTTCTGGTCGAAAAAATATGGCGGATTTGAGTCGATGAATTTGTTAATGTATTTTCGGATCTCTTCTACTGTTTTAAAATGGATATCAGCCAAGTGATGCTAGACCGACCGGAACAGGTGATAATCTGACAGGGATAGGTTCGGTTAATATTCCGCATGAAGGAGAAATTCCCATCCCAATGAACAAATAACATCTTTGGTCCCTTTCGAAACACATGACTGAGCATTTTCGTGCTGCAAAATGTCTTGACTCGTTTGCTCCCCAATGAATGGTCTTTTTCTGTCTAATTCGTCACTTAAACGGATGAATTGTTGTTGGTAATGTTCTGAATTTATAGTCTGACCATGTTCAGGCTAGTCATAATACATTACACACTTAATGTTTCGCCAAATACGCAATATCACTTTTTTGGGGTGAATGTTTGGTTCCTGAATCCGATGGTTCACCCGGGCGGAACCCATGATTTTCGGTGCTCAGGATTCCCGTTCAAAAACCCATTTTTCATTCCCTGTTATTATTATATACAAAAAATCGCTTCTATTCAACCTTGTAAGAGAGGACATAGCCGTGTCGCATCTTCTTTCTTTGTTTTCTAGGCTGAGCTCATGTATAATCCATTGGCCTTGTTTTTGAATTTTTCAAAGCCGATGTAGATGATAAGAAACTGTTTACTGAGCAATTCAGAGTTGTTGAACTAGTTCCTGTTCATTGGGAGCAAGGTTTTTACTTAACAGCTACTCAAGCACCTCGTTTTCAATTTTTTCGGTACGTTCTCGTTCTAAAAGATCAAAATCACCACTTAGAAACCTTTGAAAACATTTTTGCATGTTTTGTGTACCACAACACTCTCCTCTAAGGATGAACAAATCATTTCTGTGGCTTCGGTGGGAATTTTTTTCAACTGGAATGTGAAAAGTATGCAATGCCTAATATACTGCTTTTCGAACCCCATCGTGTTCACTATTATTTGTGAGGTTATGCCAACTACTTGATCAAGATATATAGTGTTTTTAAATGTTAAGGTTGGCACTTCAAAATCCTAAAGAGAAAATATTTTAATTTTAAACATAGTTATGATTAATTCAATTTAAAGGCACAGAATTAATTTTTATACTTATATATATATATATATATATATATATATATATATATATATATAATATTGTAAAAAATTCACATAAACGTGCTTTTGAAAAATATCTAAGTTTCTAATATTTTATCACGTATTATCCAAAAATAAGTATTAGGAAAATCTAGAAAAACTAATTATTACAAATTTTTGTTGTATTAGTAAGATTTTTTTATTTTCATGCTTTATAGATTTACTAAGTTCAAAATTATGTGGTTTAATAGATTTAGTATGTCGCTTCTTTTATTTTTTCTATGTACATATAGTATATTTCCATTTGAATTAAAGATTTTGCCAATTTCTATAATTAATATGTTCCGATTTAGAATTAGAAAAACGTTAAATATCTGAATTTCGCAATACCGTTCTGGAATTCGCTCAAGTCATTTTCACAAATGAATTATTCATTCATCTCACGAATCTGAAAAAAAATTTTGATCAATAAATAAATGATCATTGATCATTTTTAAATGTTTCTTATATTCATTTTGATGGAGAAGCTATTATTTACAAAGCGCTTAAAAGTTGTAGGGTGAGAAATAATTCATTGTGAAAATGTTTTAATTTGTCCTACTTTAGACCTACATCATATCTGTCTGAATGAACACAAAATTAAATCAATGAAATAGTTGAAACATATACTGAAGTTCTTAAAAACGGGTGTGGGGTATCGGATGTTACCATAACAACGACAACTATCATCCCAAACATCCCTTCATTCATTCATTGTGTCTATGTTTTTGTATCGATGTCGTAGGCACTGAAACGAAAATACTAAGACATTTATTTTATCTGTGAACACACACAGATTTTTTTCAAAATCTTCCATAACAAAAGTTTGAATGACTATGTTCTACATGAAATATTTCATACTAATATAGCTTAAAATTGTTTTTTTAAATATTTGTCTACCTATGAAAATATTGACTCTCAATAAACATCTATTCCAATTTGATATTATCTACATTTTTTCAACTAATTCTACCTATTCTATATTGTATTCTTAATTTATATATATATATATATATATATATATAATCATCATCAACCTCTATAAATCCACTGCTGGATGAAGGCCTCTACAATGATTTTCCATTTGTACGATTTGATACCTCTCATTCCCACTGATTTTCAATAAAATTTTTAATTTCCTTATTCCACCTGTTCATTGGTCTCTTTCTTGGTATTTTTATATTCCTTGACTCCCAGTTAATAATTTCTGTTCGTCGATTGTCTTCTCTTCTTGCAACATGACCCGTTTATTTCCATTTCACTCTTCTTATTACATCTATGACTCCTGTCTGTTTTCGTATTCATTATATTCTTTTCCTCTCTCTTCTTATTATTCATAGCATGCACCTTTCCATACTTCTCTGTGTTGTTTGGAATCTTTGAATGATTTTGACGTAAAAAATCCATGTTTCGCTGTCGTAGATAAGGACTGATAGTATACATTGATCAAAATACTTTTTTCTTCAAACAGTGTGGGATTATTGTTTTAAATATCGATGCGTTTCGTCCAAATGAGTTCCATTTCATTCTCATTCTCCTGTCTATTTCTTCAATGAATGAGCCATGTTTGTTGAAAAGCTGGCCTAGATAAACATACTCCGTAACTTGTATTTCAGTTCCTTGTATTTCAATTTATATATATATATATATATATATATATATGTATATTATGTATATGTATATATATATATATCAATGAAAAGATTGTATAGTAATTATTTTATAAATTTACTAATGTTTTAAAGAAATTATAATTTTAACTAATTCAATAATTCGTGATGCACAAGGATCGTGTGTCATTTAAAACATAATTCAAATCAATATGAACTTTTCCCAATATGTGTTTTAAAGTCATCATCAAATTATCCTCACCAATTCTATTTCAATTTTTATCTTGATATATATTATTTTTATTTTAAAATGTATTAACAATAAAAAGTACGATTTGAGTACTGGTGAAATATAAACAACCGTCCTTTATATAATTTCTTTCATAAGAAAAAAAATTCTTGACACAAATTATAACTTAAATATATTAATCAACACAAGAAATTAAAATTATAATACTTTTGATATTTTCTTAAAAGCAATCATGGATACAAAGAAGTATTTATATAATCAGAAAATTTATATAACATGTCTTTGATCATTGATTTTCATTTATCGAGTTTTTTAATAGATAAATATGACTTAATATGTAATAAACGATATATGCAACACAAAATAAAACTCATATACATGACTATATAGCAATAATTGTTTAATAACCACCACAAATATTTTCATACATCATCGAGTTAACTCCTTGAAATTCGATATGACCAAAAAATACAACTTATTTTTTAGCTTAAAATTTGTGTAAGTTCAAGAAATAAAAGAATATTTATACATTGATAAATATTATAATTTAATACTGATAACCAAAATTAATAAAGAATAAATAAATAACAAATTAAATAATAATTCAATATGAGTATAAAACTTTTCAAAAAATTTTCATATATGTAGAGGTATTTGATATTTTGTACAGTACCAAGTCTACGAGGCATAGATTTTGAAAACATTTTTTAGTCTTGAGTCTCTAATATTACTCTTTTTGGCCAGTACAAGTCTATTTTAGATTTTTTTATTTGTAACATTATGATACATATCGAAAAATATGCTTTCATTTCATCATTTGTTACTGGCAAACCACTCCTCGTTCTTTTTCAAGTTCCGATCATTTATTATTTGATTTGTATATCTACTTGTTTCTATGGTTATCATTTCAAAAAATCATCACTTAGCACTTGCTTCAAAACACGAAGGGGAGTACAATTTGTTCCACTGAATATATAAAATTATTTTCTTGTAATATTTGTAGCTGCACTAAAATGAATTGAATCTATGTGCGTCTCAGACCTCACAATGTTTACAATGGCATAAGAAACATATGACGTATCAGAAACGTCTTTGCATGTCAAGGGGTTCATTAGTTCTTTACTTGAAATTTGTAGCATAATATAAGAGCCCAAAGATTTTATATGATTCATATATAAAAAATATAAATCACATATAGCGTATAAGAACATCTGTCCTTAATTTTTTTAGCTATTACTGATACCCTACACAACACACATTTAATACTTAAATTAGAAGCACGTCGATTTGTTATGTAATTCTATATAGCTAGGTCTCAAAACCTACATACAAACAAGCTTTCATCGTATTCTGTCAAAATAGCTTTTCGTAAGCACCGCTTCTTAAAATAAAACGTATAACGTTTCATTGAAAAATAAATAAAACTGAAAGCTTTTAACTGTACGGCCGCCGTCATTATCTCGTAAAGAATCTCTTGTTTTTGACCTCATGTCATCTCGAGACATTAGGGGTCTTTGAACCGTTTGAAATGCATGACGTCAATTAAACTGATCGATATGCACACTTCGTCTCGCAATTCTGTCAAACGTGTGATTGATTACGGTCGAACATATCACCAGTACAACGTAATTTATAATGAAAGGATGTGTAACGAGTTCGTATGTCGTTTTATCAGACAAACAAACAATCGTTGATGGACGGCAGAACAGTTTCATTGCTTCTGTTTCCATGGTTATTGATACGTGTCGTTGACATTTTTTTCAAGAATTTACAAACAACCTTGCATGCATATACATGTACATATATATATATATATATATATATATATATATATATATATATATATATATATATATATACACACACATATATATATATATATATATATATATATATATATATATATATTAGGTGTGAAAATTAATTCAGTACCTTTAATTTAAATCACTCATAACTTTGTTTAAATGAAAACAATTTCCCGTCGTTATAGGGTTTTGAAGTGCCAACTTTAACATTTAAAATCACTGTACACGTTTGCAAAGCAGTTAACATAACCTCACAACACTATAATGAATAGGATGACATTCAAACAGCAGTATAACAAGGCATTGCATGCTTTTCGCCTTCCAGTAGAAAAAAATACTGCCCCAGACACGGGAATGATTTTTTAGCTTTCGGGGAAGGTGTTGCTGGAAAGAGAATTTTATTAATATTATATTGGTTCTCATGCATTTTTCAATTTTTTTCTGCTGTTATTGTTTCACCAGAATTTAAGAAGAATGACGGTACTTTCCGACCACCAAACAGTGACCATAACCTTTTTTTCATGAAGTTTCGGTTTAGGAGACTGTTTTGATGCTTTTCCTCGGTGTATCCACTGTGATGAACATTTCCTATTATTGTTGAGAATCCACTTTTCATCGCATGTGGCAACACGATCAAGAAGGGAATCATTTTTGTTATGCAAAAGAAGTGCAGAGCAGACTTCATATCGCCGAATTGCTTGTTGTTCGTTTATTTCATACTCATTTATCCAGCTTTTCTGTTTTTTCAATTAGACTCAAATCTTTAACAACTATTAAGTGATTAACATTGACTTCTTCTGCCACCTCTCGAGTTGTTTTACTTGGGTCAAGTTCAATAATGGTTCTTAAATCATTATTGTCTCAATCTGAACAACATCCACGACCATTCTCAACATCAAGGCTTTTGTATCCATTACGAAATTTTTAGAACCAGTGTTGAGCTATACGTCCACTATTTGACTCTTCACCAAAAACAAATTTAATATTTCAAGCAGCTTCTCTTGCTTTACTTCCCAATTTAAACTTATACAAGAAAATCGCGTGAATTTAGATTTTTCCATGATTAATTTAAAAAGTTATATCAAACAATACTAAAGAATGAAAACAAAAGACATAAACTGAAATAACTAGTGCTAATTTCAATGTTTACAATAATATATCACATGACTATAACAAAAGAAACAGTAACTAGAAAAATCAGTACCAAATTTAAAATGATAAAAACCGCAACTATTTTCGTACCAACCTAATAGATTTTAATGATGGTAATACCACTGTTAATGGCTCATATTATGTAACATTACTGCATAAATTTCGGGGTGATATTTACGAAAAACGGCGTGGAAAACTAATAAAAAGTGTACGCTTGTTGCACGACAATACACTAGTTCACACAGATACTGTTTCTCAAGCCGCTATTCGGGAGTGTGGCTTCCACGAACTTGATCACTCATCCTACAGTGTAGACATGGCCCCAAGAGCTTATTTTTGTTAATTTGAAAAACATTTATGTGGACAGCGTTTTAATGATGACAATGAGCTAACATCGGTAACGGACTACTTTAACATGAAAACGGAAGATTATTTTTATAAGGGTTATAGAATTGCTAATTGAGCTATGTAAAGTATATATTGAAGTTAAAGGGGATCTTGTTTTTTTATTTACATTCCTTCTTATCTAGGCCGAGATTGCTTGGCGCTATCCTCGCGTATAATATATATATATATATATATATATATATATATATATATATATATATATATATGTGTATATATATATATATATATGTACACATATATATTTATAAACTAAAATATTGTATACGAAAACTTTTTACATATATGTGAATGTATAGATGATTCTATGTACGGTGATTTATAGATTGGAGATAAATTTCGTTGTTTTTTGTTTGGATGACAATATATCATTCAAAGAAAATATATCTCTGAAGTCGTATATTCTGAATAAAAATGAATTTATGTGACTGGATGAATGGAGACTGTTGATATTAGTTTTTTTGTTACTATTAGATAATTACAGTTATCGGAAATTTATGACAACGATTAAATAGTAATTTATTTTCATCATAACTACTTGTTATTATTCTATTATTTTTTTTTTCAATTTAACAGCTAGTTACAAATGGATGAGCTATATTTTTTCTCTTCAATCTGATCTTTAGTTTGATCAATGTTTTGCTCTTTATTTCAAGTTTATATTGACATGTAATAATTTTGCTGTTGAATTTATTGACATATAACTCTTACTTTTTCTGGTTTTAAGAATTATATATTACACACACACACATATACATACATATATATATATATGTATGTAGTTATTATAATATATATATATATATATATATATATATTATAATTACTATAATTTATTTTTTAGTTCGAAATAAAAATAAAACAACTTAATCAACAAAATAATATTTTGCATTACCTAACTTATCCGAAGAGGTTTTTCAAATACCCTTCATCTGCATTTTTTCCGATAACTAAATCGTTATTTAAGTAATTCAACTCATACTGTTTGTATCTTAAGAGTAGTAAAAATGATGTATTGTTTCACTAATGGTAATGAATAAATCAAGAATCGTCCCAATTAAATGCAAATATATAAAACAACATTAATTTTTTATTGAAACAATTTCATTATTGAATTGTTTTAATGTTATCAATACCACAGTATATTACGAGGGTGATTTGTAAAGTTCGCGGCTTAACATATAAATGGTGGTGAAATTTTAAATATTTGTGGCTCATTACAAATCGATATCTATCTTATACATAACCTCAAAATCTATAATTAATGTGTCAAGCAGTTTGTTGCAAATATCAATTTAAATAAATAAAGTTCTTTCTGTGCCGTTGTTGATTTGGATAAAGTTGAACATCGTGCGGTGATAGTTTTTTTGTCAAAAAAGGCTTAATGCTAAGAAATCTTTAATAAGATAAAAAAAATGTACTAAGTGATAGTGCATCTTCGTATACAACCGTAAAGAAGTGGACAGCTGAATTTAAATGTGGCCGTGCAAGCTTAGAAGACAACCGGCCTAGTGAACGCCCGAAAACTGTAACGACAGGAGAAATCATCCATAAAGTGCACGATATTGTCTTACAAGATCAGCGATTGAAAGTGTCCGAAATTGTTAAGGTTGTGGGTATCTCAAATGAACCCATATATCACATCTTAAATGAAGAATTAAGTATGAAAAAAATTCCGGAGTGATGAGTGCAACGTTTACCTTCACTTGATCATAAACCCATTCGAGTACAAATTTCCTAAGACAGTTTGGGCTGATTTAAAAGGGATACGACTGACTTTATCTGGTGATTTGTGACTACAAATAAGACTTGAATTCACCATTACACTTCAGAGTCAAAACAGTGATCAAAGCAATGGAAGTATGGCGATTCTCTGCCGCGAAAAAAGCAAAATCATTTTTATCCACTGGAAAATTCGCGGCTTCAATTTTTTGAGATGCTAAAGGGATTCCGCTAATTTTCTGCCTTCCAAATGATCAAACAATAATGGTAGTGTGTTACGCTCAATTTTTGGATCGACTCGATCAGGAAATCAGTGAGAAAAGATCAGGTTGATCAAAGAAAAAAATCATTTTCAATCAGGACTATGCATGTCCCTATACAAAGGTTAGAATAGAAAATATTTCTTTGTTTTCAAAGTAACAAAGAAATGAATGAAAAAAATCAAATCCAGTGGAAATACAAAGTAATAAGTCGACATCCAAGAAAAGCTCATAGACTAGTTGAATTATTTTATGAATATTTGTCGAGTCGTAGGTAATCTCAGAATTAAATCTCAGAATATAAATTTTTCATAAAGAAATTTAAAATTTAGAATAAATTAGTTTTATATTACTTTTAATAGGTAATTATATATTTTATAGATGATAAATTAAAATGATTACCTAAAACTAAAATACTATATATTTACAGCAAATAAATTCATTTATTAATCTAATTAAATTATTTTTTTAAATTTAAATAAACAATAACAATAAAAAAATATTATAAACACAGTTTACAAAATAAAAAGTAATAATTTACAACAGTAATAGAAATTAAATATATTTCCAAGTTATCCAAAGATAATAAAGATTGATTATGCCAATACAGTTCTGAAACTGTGGAAAATCCGCTTTCACAAACGAATTTTTTACTAACACTCATCAGTCCTAACGAGTTAATATAAAGAAAAATCTGTATTTTTTAGAGTTTTCTGTATCGTATCATTCTGAGCATAATGGCATCACTATCGAAATGTGCATAAACAACATTTAAAAAAGATCAATCATTATTGAACCTTTTTGATAATAAAAAAGTAAGTGACTTACGAAGTAAGTGAAAAATTCATTTCTGAAAATGAAAAAGATAATTTATGTTCAAATAAGAAAAAGTACAAAAGATATATTAAAAAATATTAAACACTGATTAATTTTACTAAATTATGATATGATTTTTGTTAATTTATTCGGAAAAAATTTATATATTTTCAATCAATTTTATATTTTCTTATCCTGCGAATTAAATATCTTATGAAAAATATGGAATTTTAATAAAAGACATGCATACATTTATCTCTTAAAAACTAAAACATAACTTTTGAAATATTATTTATTAAATAATCGAGCGATATTGAAAGAAAAAAAACATTCATTCTAATTCTATTACATTTGATGTTTCCGGGATTTCATAATTAAAATCACTGAATATTTTATTTAAATACCAGAACAATAACCGAGTGTTTTCATTATTTACCTTTCAACATATCTATTTATTATATGGTGACCACTCCGTTCTGTCTTTAATTTCCTTATTCTTTGAATAACATAAACATATATACATACATATATACATACATATATATATATATATATATATATATATATATATATATACATATATGTGAGTGGGTAGCTTTTGTATGAAAATATGTGTAGGTCGCTTCATACATATTATATATCTTTGTCATCTCGTGAAACTTGAAAGCAAACATAAAAAGGTTAAAAGGTAAAACCTCGACGATAATCACGACCTTCTATAAACAATAAAAAAAATCATTTCTTTTCTCAAGATTATCCGGACGAATGACGCGCTAAGAGGTAATATAAAAATTATTGCTTTTTATTGGAAAATTCTTTCTTTTTATTAGACGCTAAGACCTATAAATATTAAAAAATGTTAAAACGCATAAAAACATTCTTCGGGTGCTCTATCCGTGTTTATATTGCCGTATTTATTTATTAGTTTTCGGTATATGTACATATACATATATATATATATATATATATATATATATAATATACATCTTTGTTATTTACACTGTTGAATGAATTCGAATGCGTAGTAGTTTTTTTTCTGACTTTTAACATTAAAACGCATCATCTGATAGATTATTAACGCTCGTCTGATGCACAATATATGTAGTCAACCTTTATAAATCAGTGAAGTAGTATTCAGTTCACATTTGTGTAACTGGCGGATTTTCAAATTTATTTAAGGATGAAAAAGTTTTACAATCTTGATATTTTTATATCATTTCTCTATGCTAAAGGCAGAATCATGGAAAAATGAACTGGAGAGAATAAAAGTATCATTGAAAAAAGTATCACATATATGTATTCGCACAAAATAAGATATTTTTGTTTATAATTCAACTATTGTCAAATATACAAGTCTTATTCACAAAGTCTATTTCGTTTTCGTTTTAAATTTTTACTGAATTCTATTAATTAAATGTTTTTATAAATAATAATATAATATAAATATATTTGTACAAATAATAATATAATATAAATATATTTTTACAAATAATAATATAATATAAATTTAAAGATGATATGAATTGTTGTTGAATAGAATAACTTGAAAAAGAACTTGTTTTTGGATAAATTTCATACAAAGTTTTCAAAATAAGTAAATCTTATTTATTTAATTTTATCGATTAGTTAATTTTTGATAAGTTTATTACATAATGAAAAGCATTTGTAATAAAAATAATTAATTATTACATAATAGTTTGCTGGAAATTGCAATTCAAAATACTTTCAAAAAAGAAATAATTAACAAATTTTGACAAAAGTAAATAACTTTCATCAACATAAAATATGCTTACATTATTTAATGGATATTTTCCAATAAAGTGATTATGATTGATAAAATAATAATGGATTCACTCAATTTATACGGCAAAGTATGAAATATGTAGTTGAAAATTGAAAGATCCTAAATATAATATAAATATAGTTAAAATCCTATATAATTAAGATCTTAAATTTAATTTAAAAAATTAAATGAACTAGGTTATGAAACCTTACCTCACTCGTCTATTTTCCGTGCCTGTCTTCTACAGATTAATTTTTTTAAACGTTTGAGTAATTTCCTATGAGAGAAGGTTTTCAAAGATCAAGCATCAACTCAAATCGCTTTTGATGAATTCGTTAATTCCAGAATTACATCTTATATGAATAAACAAACTTGTTTCCCATTGGGAGAAATGTGTACAGGCCAATGGTATTTATTTTGATCAATAAATATAATTTTAAACGGATATATGTGTCTTTAAACGCGATACGTAATAACCGCAATTATTTTTACACCAACAAAATGACATATAGAAGAACCGTATATATTTAAGTAAGAAAAACGATATTATTAATTTTCAACAGTTTTTTTTAAAAAAAACATTAATATTCTGTCACGCATGGTATATATATATATATATATATATATACATATATATATATATATATATATATATATATGATAGTTATAGTGAAAAAAACACAGCTAAAAAAATAATTTTTTCCAGCTGACCCATAGATATACATGGGCACGTGAAGAGATGACCCCATGTTTGTAACGTCGTAAACTGGTTCGAAAGCGAAATTCTTACAGAACATAATCAAGTTATATCAAACACCAAAGGCCCGACACGAACACAACGTTACATAAGATCGACCGTGACTGATCCTCTGGCGAAATTCGCAATCGTAAAGTACAAAGTTGTACACAGAGGCGTAGTGAAACGATCAAATAGCTGTTTGATAATAATAAGACTCGTAGTATTTGAAACGTCGAACTCCATCCAGACGGTGCACACGTGAATAAACGAACATTATTTCCATTACAGTCGCTTCTTATCGCAACCCAACGTTATTTCGAATCTTTATACTTTATATATATATATATAGAATTATACTGGCTGTTTTGATGACACAAAGAGATCAACAAAATAATGAAATGTTACACACCTACACAAACAAGTACACAGACAGTAAACATTTTCGTAATAAAACATGTATAAAAATTTTATTCTAGCTCTGACTGAATATTAAAAACTTAATGAATAAATTCAGATTAATTGTGCTGAATTAAAAAACCTCGTCGTAATTTTTATATATGTCACACTATAATACCTGGATTTTCGTTATGTAATCAGAAAAGAAAGACAAATTGGAATCGGAAAAATCACTCGGTATTCGAGGATGTGCTAGCGCTGTGTGCGCTTTGGGTTCAAGTTCGTCTCTTCGTCTTCATTTACTGGCTCTTGAAAAAGTTGGCTAACAATTTTGTCGTTATTTACTATTTGGTATCCAACTTTATTCACATCCCTTTTAACCACTCTCGAATGTCTTTGTTATCACAATCAGGTATCTCATGTAAAATATCTGAAGCTGCTGAATCAGCCAATAATTTTTCTCCGTGAATTCCGAGTTGTGTAATTCCATTGTGTTATTTAAAGTTTCTTAACCAACCTTGGCTTGCTTTGAAATCGTGTTCTCTACCCGATTTTTTTATTAAAAAGCGCTTGTTCACATAGAACATTACCCGATATAGGATCCCGAGACTACGTTTCTCCAAAAACACAACAAAAAATGCTCGATCTAAAGCTGTGTTTTCTGGTTTTCTCATTATTTTTCGGATTGACTCACCGGCTTCAATATATTTTTTGAAATTTCAAAATTTCTCCTTATTTTTTCTTTAGGTCATGAACATTTGATGATCCAATGTTGTAATTACGACATATTTTCTGTACTGTAACACCTTTTTTCCAACAACCCAACGATTTTAAGATTGTCGTCTAATTTGAGCACTACACGCTTTCTTCTAGTTTTTTTTGTATCCATTTTACCAAACAAATTTATTAAATCGCATCAGAAACAATCAGTTAAATGGTTAACTGATGACTGATTTAAGAACGAAATCGAAATGTGCTGAAAAATCTACTATTGAGCTAACGCATGTTAAATTTCAGTTTTTATCTATTCTGGAAGATTTTCAGATTATTTTCATCATTTATTTACATATCTTGTATGTTATAGGAAAGCTTAGAATTCAAGCTATTGAGAAGATTTAGAAAGTTTTGCTCTTACCATAACAAAATTACATTATAGATCAATGATTTTTTAAAGAAATTTAAGTAACCCGAAAGAAAGCTGCAGTAATTAGAAATCCAAACGAAATATTTATTGCAGAAGCTGTTAATGTAAAAATATAACCAACGTTAACTTTAAAATTTTCATTTTATAGATTTATCCCTTAGTAAAGAATTGTGTTAAAGAATCAAAACTTCGATTGAAAAAGAGTTAAAAAATAATCAGTCTACTTACAACAGTCAATATCATGATAGTTTATTAAAAATTGCACTATTCTAAAAATTAAAATATCCATAAAGTCTTGTGTATTTCTAATGATAAGTAATCATCATAAAGGGTCAAATAAATTTTATATTTGAAACATATCAAAAAAGTATATGATGAGCAAAAAATATTTGTAACTTTTTATATAAAGATCTTTATGTTATTAAAAATGTTTTAACGTTGCAAAATCTTCAGCATATAATAAAAACATATCATATATTTATGAAGACTCAAATTTTAAATCATATTTTTTTGTATAACTCAATAAAACAAATCGAATTTTTAAATAATTAATAGCTTAAAAAAGTTTAACAGTTTTAATAAAACAAATTTAGTGTTGTATATAAATCCACTATTTATTTTTGTAAATAAAAAAAGTTTTTTTTTTCAAAGATATACAATTTCTGACAGCTTGCAAAGAGTAAAAAAATTTCCATACTTTTTAAACTGTAAAATTTCCATATTTTGAAAACAATCTAAATCTTGAACTCATCATCTGTCTACCTTACGGGTGTCATTCGTCGTCGCCAGCGTTTTATTTTCAGCCATCACCTTTACACACTTCACAAAAATTATAAACGCCGAATTGATTTCATCTCAAAAAAGACTTATTTTAAAAATAGGGAAGATAGTTTCGTTTAATTAGATAATCAATAAAATATAATTATATTATCAAACATTTTACTTTTTTTGATGCAATTTAAATTTTATCTTTTATTTTATTCTATCAAATAACTTCAAGAAATAAACATTAAATACTTTTTTATTTTCTCAAGCATTAAGAAGAAATACTTAATTATAATTAATCTCGTTTTATTTAAAATCTTGATGATATTATATATCCCTCTTGTTTAATAAAATCTCGTCTTAAAAGTGCGGTTTTATGTCAAAAACTATGAATCATACGAAAACATAATTGTTACAGTAAAATAATTTACACTGGAAAAGATATAAGAGCTACATAACTCGTTAATATGCCTGTTGTTGCACACCTGAGAATTTCAGACAAAGCTTTAAAATTATTAAGGAGAATAGGGGTTTTGTTTATTCACTCGAATTGTGTACAAGTTTTATTGTGCTTCGACAAGATTTACGACGAAAGTCGATGATTGATTTAAATCTATATAATATATGGTAACAAATTTTTAAATCTTTGTTTTTTAAAAAATAACAAATAAATATTCTTCACATTATTTATCTTACATATATCTATATATATATATATTTATATCTATGAATATATATGTATATATATATATATATATATATATATGTATATATATATATATATATATATATGTATATATGTATATATATATATACGTATATATATATATATTAATATATATATATATATATATGAATATATATATATATAAATATATATGTATATATATATATATATATTAATATATAGATATATATATATATATATATATATATATATTATAATTTATTATTAGGTTGGTAGTGAAATTATTTCGGTTTTTGTCTTCTAAATACTAACCTCAATTTTTTCAATGAAATTATCATTTCATCGTTTTCATATTAATATCATTTTAAAGTGCATTTTTCTGTCTGTATTTTGGTAGCATCAACTTTGATTTTATTATTAATTTTGCTGCAAATTGAGTTATTGAATTAAAGATGGAAAAGAAGAAAAATTTTTGTATGAGTTCAAAACAGGTGGTAAAGCAGTACAAACTGCTCGTAAAGTAAACCATGCTTTTTGTCTGGGTACTGTCAAGAAATGCACGATGTAATGGTGGTTTCAAAATTTTCATACTGAGGACGAGATCCTTGAAGATGCAGAAGATCGCGGGCATCTTTCTTCAGTTAATAACGACCAACTGAATGCATTATTAGTTGAATCAGAACCACGTACAATAATTCGAGAGCTTGTACAAAAGTTAAGCGTTACTCATCCAACAGTTCTGGACCACTTAAAGCCACTTAAATTAAAAAATGTATATGAATTTGAATACCATAAACCGCAATTATTTTTTAAACAACCTTATACCTAGAAAGTAAGGGCGAATTGTTCGATATGCGTCAAATAAAAAACCTAAATATAAAAATGAGAGACACATAAAGAATAATTAATTTAAAAGAAATACTTTCTTTTCTATCTTAAATCTCTCAGAATGATGGCATTAAATTACATATAATTAATAATAATTAATTTTATATAACAATTAATTATTGGATAATTTTTATCATTAATAAATATGACTTTTGAGTGGTGTGATAATGTGTGAAAATAAATTTAAGCACAGTTCCAGAAAAGATATTGTCATAATAAGAAGATTAAATAAAATATTCATTGATATCTCTCTTGAAATTATCACTACGTAATTGAACTATAGAACAACAGTTCCAAGACCACTTAAATCAAAAAATGTATACGGATTTGAAAGTCATAAACCGCAATTTTTTTCTACCAACGTAATAATATTTGGTTCAAATTTTAACACTTTGTTACATTTGTTTAACATAGTAAATATTCAATTGAATTAGTAGAATTAGCCTATAAAACGTTCAGCTTAATTTATACATCTAATAATTGATTTACAAATAAAAAAGTTAATTGAACCATTTATTTCATATCGAAACTGAATGATAATTTTTAATTTTTATTATATATTTTTCAGTTGATTAAATCTGCAAACCCTTATTTTTTTCTCACGAGATTCTAATTATTTTTGTATTTATTTTTGCAAAAAAAACTATAATATTTTTTATTTATTTCAAAATAAAAAAAGAAGTATTTTAATTAAATAAGAAATTTTTAAACAGAAATCGACGAGTTTGATACATTTATCTGATTTTTTAAATTCATTAATTAGTAAAAAATACATACATATATATATATATATATATATATATATATTATAATTAATTAGTAAAAAAATCATTTTAATTGCCAAAACTTCAAAAAGTACTTTAAATAATATCTGTTCATATATATATATATACATATATATATATATGTGTGTGTGTGTGTGTATATGTATATATATA
>CM068317.1:29207500-29362500 GCA_034766995.1 Acanthacorydalis orientalis
CAACCGTAAAAATGTAATAGAAAAATTCATGCTATAGGGAGACTGCTTAAGCTAATTAGTAGTGTATTATATAGAAACCGTGTTATAAGAGAGCCGCGTTACAGGAAGACTGTGGCAATTTTTGCTCCGCGTTATATGGAAACCGCGTTATGAGAGTATAGCGTTATAGGAGAGTTTACTGTATACAATTTATTTCATTCATAACTATTTTATATATGGTTATTACATTTTAGTTTTCTACAACTTTATAGTTTTGAATAACATTTAAGCCTCATTTATGGCTCAGAATACGATTATAAATCCTAGTATTAAATAAAACAGCATTAATCGAGACCTTTTATAATACATGATGTGTTTCTTGGAGAATATTTATATATATATATATATATATATAATTTTAGTTTAGTTAATTAATACAAAATTAACAAACATTAAAACACAGTTGAAAGTAAAAAGATCTTGGTATGATACAATTATTTATTTTTTGAAAATTATATAAGCTCTACGACTTATAGTCGCGCTACATCGAAACAGCATTAGTTGAGGTATCGCTGAACGAGATTTGTCTGTATTTGAATATTTTTTTTGTGTATTTTCACAAATGATAGTTTTTAATAAAATATGAAAATAAAATTATAGGTAACAGTAATTTTTAAATATGAAAATATCTCCATTATTCATTATACGAGCTCAGTTTATTCCAAAACATACACTCTAACGCGAAAACTCACAAATAAAAATTAAATTCCCACTACGTTGTATAGTAATTTACATATTATTACTCGTTTTTATAATTCAGAAATCATTTAATATGTGCATACTTTTGTTTAAATTACAAACTCTTCTATTGTTAAATACTCAATGGAATAAAAGTATAAAAATATTATTTTATCAATGTAATATATGAAAATATTTTATTAACAAAAAATGAAAGAATGTAATTAACTATTTTGTTAACATATTATTTTGTTTGAAATAAGTTTTAACTATTTTTGTTATTTCTCAAACAAAAAAACTAAATGTATTTGAAGAAAAATATGTGCTATTAAAGATTTTGTTCAACTTGTTTCTTCTTTTCACTTGTTAAATATCTTACATTTTCCAATAAAAAAAAACAACATATTTTTTATCAATTTATGTCAATTAGATAATTAAAACTTATTTAAAGAAACGTGTGCTTTATTTATATATCCAAGCGGAAAATCGGATATTTTTTCTGTGTTTACATTCATAAGATGAACTTTCGATTTTTATAAATGAATCAATCCACATAAATTACAACATTTTTATAATAATTCAATAAAAAGATGAGGGCATCTCATTTAAAATGCAAATAAGTAGATCAAAATGAATGATAAACAATTATTAAATCCGATGCATTGTATAACTGGAAGACCCATGTCTCCCCATCCCCATTTACACACAGGACAAGTTCTCAGTAAAGAAGCTCAGGACTTATGCAGTACGAATTTTTTCATAGTCGCCCAGATGGAGATTTTTATAAATTAGTAGTCTTTTTTGTGGCTCTCCGACGCAGCCACATCTAGCAATTCAACTAAAGGAGATTCAAAATTCCTACGAAAGAACCTCTTACTGGAATATATTTAATGACTATTAGAACTGACTCACTAACACCCTCATATATACTCATCTTTCAACACAAACAACTTGGGGTGTTTATGTTGGCAGTACGGGACGACAAATTCTTACTAAGCGTATTAGTAAGTATGTTCTGGATAATCTAGGCTAGTCTGTACAGTTGTTTTGAGACAAAATCATGTCTGCTTTACCTCAGTTGCATTCGAACAATCATAATGTACGAAAACGCAGTCTGACTGTTTCAATACCGATCAGGCCTATGCTACACGCCTCGCAACCGTGGCAATTATTCTGTAACTATTAAAGAAGTGACGCTAGTAGTAGGCTGGTACTTCTGAGTGAGAGTTTTAAAAATTCTTCTTTTACCCATTTTACCCAAACAATTTAAAAATAAGTTTATTGCAGGAAATGTAGGGATGGGTGGCCTAATTAAGAGGAATCCGGAGAAATTGCGAACACTAAAGAAACTTAACATTATCTTTTTTCAAAATTACAATAGAGGTCAACACATTTTTTCTTCCGTGACATTTTTGTACTGAACAAAAGTGACAAACACTTCGCATACGATTACAGATTTGAGTTAGTTTGTTTACATTTTCAATTCACACGTAAAGAATGAGTGCGACAAGAGCAAACAGAGGAGTGAGAGTGAGGCTCGAGATCCAACCTATTGGTAGTGTCGCCTGGTGGCATTTACGTTTCCTATCCAGAGAAACGTATTGGCAGCAATAAATGGATAAGCGAGTGGCATAGACCTGATATCGATGTATTAAGTTTCACTGATGTTATACCGATGTTCATCATGAACACTCACTAACAGTGCCTTGCATCAGGAATTGTGATTCTCTAAGAACAATGATTTTATCTAGCAACATGCGCACAGACTGTACGATTCATTTCTGGCCAACGAAAACATGCTAATTCATGTGTTAGGCAAGAACGGCCTCGGCATTAAGTATTACCGACATAAGTGGCCTAAGCTGCTTGCACTTGAGAACAAAGACTGATATGGACGACTGCGAGTTGGCTACATCTACTGAATACAAGCCAATATGAAGCTTCACGAACACTTTAAAGCTCCGCTAGTTGAACTATCAGACGCGACCTCTTTGAAGGCTACGAAAAATGCTCTGACACTTAGAGATAAATCTCCAAACTACGAAATCAGTGGGATATTCAAGTTGTACGAATCATAAAACAAAACACTCGGTACTCAATCCAGGGGGAAGAGAATCAGATATTCCAGCGACACTGCAGACATTGAAAATCTAGTCGAACGCAGAAAATTAGAGATTGTAGTTAAGGGTAGAGTTTCCCATCAAGTTGTTTGTATACATAAAAAAATGTATACACTGGTTTTGAAACATCTGTAGCTATGTCGTGTTGGTAGAGTTATAAGCCCAGACAAGAACTATGTACATCATAATCAGCCGAATACAACTGTAGTGGAACATACACTTACTTCTCAGCGACAACTTCAATTTCTTATTCAGTAGCAGGTATAATCTGCAGCTGTGACTGACCCTTAGTAAGCACCTATTTGATATGGCTTTTGAAGTTGAGACATTTATCAAGTATAACCGCATAAGTACTTTGCCTTATCAACAATTGTTAAATAATTCATATCATTCAATTTACAAATAAATCACTACCTACCCGCATACCACATTTTTTTAATCAATATATTTAGCAATTGTTAATGGAATCATTGTAGTTTTAACCTAGGTTTCATGCTCAACATGATGTGTCTGAACTTCAAAATTCATCCCAAGTATATGCTTCCACAGATGCATTCAGCTGATGTACATGAATTCAGCTTAATTATATGATGTTAAAACTATATGAGAGTAACTTTTAACGTGTTGCCTGTTATAATTTATATACAATTATAATTTTCAATCAATAAATAAATAATGATAGTCTAAATACTTTACCGGGCCGTTTTAAATTACACAGAAGTTCAAACTGACCATAATTACATACAAACAAGTAATAAATATTCCATATACATACACAAACTTATTCTGAAAATTGATATTTTTAAAAATTATTTTTCTAAAACATCATCAATCATACCATACGTATCTAAATGTAAGAAATATCCAAAAATTATTTGATGGATATTATAGATTTTTTTCATAATTAAATTTTAACAATTAGGATTTTTTCTATTCCCGTTTATAATTTCATGTATTTTAGTTTAGTATTTTCTCAAATTCTCGATTTCTTTATATTTGAATTTAACCTGTTAGCTGCGTCACGCTATTTTAAAAGTGTGTACCTAGATTGTGTACAGAAAATGAATGGTTGACGAGTATACTCGTCAAACACAGAGTATATGCAGCTGCTGTAAAATTCAATTAAATTGTAACGAAATAACATTTTTTTTAAAAAAAATCAATAGTTTTATTGCTCAAATTCATCTTCATGACGAGTATACTCGTCATACACAGCTAACAGGTTAAACGTACATTCCCTAATATATATTTAGTGTAAATACAAATATAAAAGTTGAAATGAGAAATGGTTATAGTCAACAAACTGTTGACTAATAATAATTTTGGAAATAATAACAACATATTCTTTAAAACGACAACCATGAAAGTCTGATTTTAGTTCAAGACCCATTCCGTAAAAGAAATGTTTTATACTAACATTAGACTTTTATTACAATACCTGCGGAAATCTTATTATACGATCGGACGCGTTTACTTCATGCACATCATTGATGTAGGTAGAGTAAACAGCGACTACTTAAAATAAAATCAACCTAATTTACATGAATATCTTAAATATACATTGTATATTATGCTCGGCATAGGTGGCATTAATTTCCTAACAAAACAGTGCTCCGTCTAACTCGGTTATCTAGACCCGAAGTGCTCTATAATCTAATCTATTAAAGTGGAAATTGGATAATAATTTTGGATTAATGACGATGGCGTTCGGCGAACACCACGTACAGAGCACATTTGTCGCATAAATCGATTTTGTCAATTCCGAAACCGGGACGATAAATCAAAAACGTTGAAATGTTGTCAATCAATTTGTTTTAAATATTATGTATTGGTTAACGGTGTTCATTATTTGCTGGAAAATGAGTTGATTGAAATATTATTATGACAGATCGATAAGTAAATGATTTATCGTGTTATTTCGAAAAGCTTTAACTTGATTTTTTTCAACTTTGGCGATGAAATTTAGTAACAATTATATATATATATATATATAATTATTTAGTTTAATTGAATAAATAAAATGAACAAAAGTAAAAAATTAAAAAGTTTTTAGTCAGTAAAATAATCTTATTATATTAATTATTAAATAATTAAGAAGTTAAAATACTCGAACGTTTATTTTTTTAAAAAGCTCACATATACAACATTTAATTGAAAATTAGATTCTCTAACTGCGTTGTGATTATTTGAAATTCTACGAAATGATTTATGTCTATTAATTGACACAGATGGTTATGAATCGATCTGTAATTAATATTGATTTTATGTATGTATCTGAGTAATGAATGAGTTTCGGTTTGAATTCCAGGAAAGTTTCAGATTCCACGAATATTTGTGAAATTGTATACGAAGTAGAATAATATTTCAAATCGGGTAACATATAGTTATATAGTTATACAAGTATGATCTCACATATGCATCTTTACAAAATGTTATTCATAAAATTGACATTGTAACTGTATACTAAAGACAGTTATTTAAGTAACAGGAATAGTTAGAAAACATTAAACTTTATGTAGGAGAAATAATTTTAATTTTCTTTTAGTTCACCCAACAAATACCGTTTGAAATGTTTGTGAGGAATTTGAAAGTTTTAGAATATTTAATAGAAAATTACTTCGGCAATAAAATGATTAATAATGTAATTTCAAATAAAAATAAATTAAAAATTAATGGCAGTCAATAAAAACCACTAGATATGATCAATTCAATAAATAGTTCGAAATTTATTCCAAAGAACAACCTTTGATTCTTTTCAGACATTCAAGTATTTAAATTAATTTCCATTTCTTATAAAAACTAGAAAAAATTAAAAATGTATAGTTAAATATTAGGTTGGTAGAAAAATAATTGCGGGGTATCACCTTCAAATTCATGTACATTTTTATCTTTTTTGATTTTCCTATCTGTTTTAAGTGGTCCAGAACTGTAGGATGCGTCAAACAACTTTTATGCAAGCTCTCGAATTATTGTGCGTGGTTCTAATTCTACTAACGCCTTCAGTTAGTCATTATAAACTAAACTAAAGAAGGAAGCCCGCGACTTTCTTCATCTTCTTCCCGGATTTGGAATAATTTCTCATATTATTAGCCAAGAAAGAGGAAAAAAGTAAACTTTTAGATCTTCAGGTATAATTTAATGATCTTTAGCGAGCGTAACGAGGAGGCAGAACCCCTTGTAAAAAAATTTCATTTTCCAAAATTTTATTCTACAAACAATTGCTTTACTATTTACCACAGTTATAAAAAAGGAAGATTTTTCTTCTGAATATCTCACTTTAATAATTTGGATGAAATACAATCTAATTAAGTTAGAATATTTTGCCTTTTTATAGCTTTAGCGATTCGTTTGATACAAATTATCGAATGTAAAATTAATTTTAATACCAGTCAAAGATGGATCTCCCCTATTCATGTTCTTTTATATTTTTTATTTTCTAATTAAGACATATTTATAACCCCGTTTTTAATTTACATTATATGAATATATATATATATATATATTTGTAAATATTGTATTATTTTATTGATTACTTGAAATTAAATACCAGTGAAAAAATATGTAAGGCTTATAAACGAAATATACAAATACAATGCAATTAATCAATATATTTTAACAAAGGAACTTCCTTTTGTCCATCTGTTTCTCCTCTGTCGAAAAAAATGAGTATAAAAATACACACACACACACATATACACACATATATATATATATATATGTGTGTGTGTATATGAGTGTATGTGTTTATGTATATCCGTATTTTTATTGTATATGTTGACATGAGTCATGTGTAGGTTTATTTGTTGAATCAGCAGAAATACATTTTTCAATGTATCAGTTTATTTTTCTAAATAGCAAACAATTTGTTTGTCATGTTTCGATTTATTTATTTTTTTATTCAAAAGGATACATTTCCATTTTATAATACTACTAAACATCAAAAGAATTAAATTTGTTTATTTACATTTAAGAATTTCAAACATACATAACCAAATTTATTTTTTTATAGAAAATGTATCATTATTTATGTATGTGTATAATATATATATATATATATATATATATATATATATATATATATATATATATAAAGTTTCTATTATTTTATATATTAAACATATTTCAAAAAAAGATGTATAGCCAATCGTATGTATTGTAATATTAAAAATAAATATTCTGTGCCTTTAAATTGAATCAATCATAACACTGTTTTAAATGAAAATATTTTCTCGTCGTTTTAGAGTTTTAAAGTTCTAATCTTAACATTTAAAAACAGTATACATCTTGCTCAAACAGTTGGTATTAATTTCCAAAACAGTAATGAAGAGTATAGGGTCCGAAAAGCAGTATATTAGACATTGCATACTTTTCGCATTGCAGCTGAAAAAATGTTGCCGGTGCCGCAGGAATGATTTGTTCAGTTTTGGTAGCAGATGTTGTGACGCATGTAACATGCGAAAATTGCTGAAAACAGTGAAAAAGGTCTGAAAATGCATTACACCTTCAGCATCTCGATGCCGCCATCTTTTTTTGACAAGGTATTCAGCAATTACCTGACCGATGGAGCAGTTATACAAAATATGGAATATTTTGATGATTTAAATGTTTTCCCATCAAAATTCATTTTCTATAAAAAGGCACCGAATTAATTTGTACACCTAATAATAACAATATTGACTGTAATGAGCGTCATGTTGTGTTCATAAATAATTTTCTTAATAATATTTTTATTCGTCTATGCACATGTCAGATGCAAAGTTCATTTCAACCTCTTAGTATTCATAAGCTTATTAACTGTCATCTTTATCAATATTAATTAATTCACTGTCAAATCTACCCCTTACGAAATCATAGATCATTTAAGTGACATTATGTTCCAGCAACGGGCTTGTATAGTTAAAATTTAACGTACGTTTGGGATATATTCCCAAAATAACAGTTAAACAATTACAAGATTACAAAAATTCGAAACGAATTATTAAGTTAACTTTTCGTTAAAAATGTTTTATTGACTCGTTTATATTCATTTTTTCTCTTTTTATATTTCATTTATTTTTAATATTTATTGTTATTATTAAACGAAATATCTTTTTAACTCTATTTTTTTGTGAAAATAATAAAATATTAAAAAATCTTTGTAGATCAGTAAGTGATACATGAATTTATTGGTTTAAAGTATGCGAATTAAAAACCATATATATATATATTATTTTTTCTTAATAAAATCACCACAGTATAGTAACTATATATTTGATATTATGCCTATTTTTTTTAATAAATAATAGTTCTAAAATAAGTATTTTTTATAGTAAAAAAAAATATTGTTCTATAAAATTTGTAATAATATTTTTCTATAATATTTCTTATTTTGATTTAAAAATATGGAAAAAAATTAAGGAATTCAATATATTTTGTATTCACACACACACACACATATATATATATATATATACATACATACAATCAATGAAAATAAGAGAAAAGAAATGCTTAGCGCTTAGATATTAAATATTTAACTATAGTTACTAATGAGTAATAAAATTCAATCAAAAAATATTACATTAACTTCCTTCAGCTGGCTAAGCATTCACTCATCCTTATATAATCAGAAGTGGGAGCTCAAAAAAAAGGTCAGAACCTTGCCATTAAACATTTTCTTTAATTTGAGGCTTGAACATTTGTTTATATGTTTTTTTATATTCTGGCAATTTCATGTAAACATCATTACATTTAAATTTTCCGAAGTTATTTTAAGATATTAGTAAAAAGACAAAATGAAAACTGCAATAATATTACATAAATATCACAGAAATAAATTTAATTACTTTAAGTTTTTAAAAAATGCTTCCGAATAAAATATTTAATTAAGTTCAGAATTTAAATGTATATATAAAATTTTCATTTTCTGTTTTACAATTACATTATTTATAAGATAGCTGAATTTGACCTTTTCTATAAAACCAAACATCAAAATTTTTATAAAAAGTGTTTATATTTAATACTTATATTGAAATACATTTAAATAATTAATACGAATAAATTAAATTATTAAAAAAACATTAAACGAAAAGAATAAAACAATTATGAGTAATTTAATGAATTATTGAAAATATAATAGAGAAATTCGAAATTTTAAAAATGTATATTATTATTAAACCTAAAGGAACATGCTAAAAAATATTGTATAATCCATAATATTATACATATTCAGTATATTAAGTATACTTAAATTATAATTGTAAGTTTCATATGATCTTGATGAAACGTTGCCTTAGTGATCTGCAACCTTTTTAATCTGCTCTCCGGTACTAGTTTCGACACATATACCATCTTCATGTGGATAAAGTGCATTTTCCAATTTATATGAACTAAACTAGTAGAGGAGAATAGACACTTAGATGATCCAAAAGGGAGATCATCAACAACTCATTAAGAGTACTCTTTAGCTTAAGAACAGAATCACACAAATATTCAAAAAGATTACCATCTTTTAGGATTTATTATTAAATAAAATATAATCACAAACAATGAAATTATTTTTTTGGCGAGTTATTGAATAACCAAACTATTAGGAAAATAATTTTCTATCTTAACACTTTGAAAACGATATTTTTCGGATAATTAACAATGAAACTGATTGCAAATCAATTATTGAAACTTTTTTTATTAGAATTTTTTATGGTTTGTAAGATGAATAAAATATTTCATATATGTAAGTGAATTTCGCTTAGTACCCAAACCATTACGTTAGTAGCAAAATAATTGCGGTTTTTATTTTCTGATTTCTATCCTTAACTTTTTTCAATGAAAGTGTCTTCATCGTGTACATGTTAATATCATTTTAAAGTGGATTTTTGGGTCTGTCTTTTAGTAACATCCACTTTCGTTTTATTCTTAATTTTGATTCAAATTGAGCTAATGAATTGAAGATGGAAAAGAATCAAATAAGAGCAATTTTTTATACGAGTTCGAACGGGTGGAAAGGCATCAGAAACTGCTCGTAAACTAAACGATGGGTTTGGTGTGGGTACTCTGTTAAGGAACATACAGTGAAATAGTGGTTCCAAAAATTTCGTGCTATTGATGAAAGCCTTGAAAGTGAAGAAGCTCGCAGCGGTCCTTCTTCAGTTTATAACGATCAACTGAAGGCTTTAATTTAATCAGAACCACAAGCAACACGAGAGCTTACACACAAGTTAAGCGTTAGTCATCTAACAGTTCTAGACCTCTTAACATAGCTAGGAAAGTCAAAAAAGAGAAAAATGTATATACATTTGAAAGTCATAAACAGCAATTATTTTTCTATCAACCTAATAAAATAACATAATTAATAGACTTAGACATTATAAATTTAAGAAAAGAATTTATATTATTTTTTAATATTTTCTAAAAAAATATTAAAATCTGATATATATATATATATATATATATATATATATATATATCAGATAGACTTGTTGGAAAACGCCAATCATCAATATATAAAATCTTTGAAACAAATTTTTCTTCCACTATATTATATTGAACACATATAAATTTTTCAAGTAAATTCTAACCCTAAGGGAAATTAATATAGGTATATGAAAAAATATAAGAACTTTTTCTGTGCACAGGTAAAAAATTGATGGCATCTCGAGCGATGAACAAGTAATTGACTGATTTATCGTGTACATAACCTCGCGTCACCCACTTTGAAGTTATAAAATGCGTTTTCTATTCAATTATATTTAACTATAGCACTTCATAGAGCAAAGAAATTCGTTAAACTGATAAACTCTACTAAATTATCTATTTAAATGGATAAATTCAATAAAATTCGATGACAAATTACGACATTTTCTCGTTTATTTTTCAAACTTACTATTCGTTTTATTTGCATTAATAAAATATCTGAGTATGGAAATCAATTGAATTCGATTCAATTGAATTTAAAATTATTTGTCAAAAGAACATGTCGATGTGTAGAAAGAACTTTATAAAAATAACTAATGAATTCTGAAAGGAAGTTAGAAAAATATTAAATATAAAAATATTTACTTTCCTTAATTGGTTTCTGGAAGTGGTATTCAAAATACAAATTGAAAACAGAATCAATATCGTACAAGATCTTATTTAATTTTATGAATAGACAAATAAAAAAACATTTAAATCTGTGTGTATGTGAACAAAAATCAGGAGTATGTCATTGAAAAAATAAGTTATACGCCAATGAAAAATGTTCTAGTTTATTTGCGATATCTAATATTTCTTGTCTACGATATTTCATACAGAAACGAATGTACAAAAATAGCAATTTGTCAACATGCCGAAATAAATTTTTTCTTCTACATAAATAAGTTGCCCTCCAAAGAACATCGTATCGGAAAAACGACATTTTATTTCTCATTTTTTATTGTTACATGTCATCCTTAAAAAAAATTTACATCGAATTTAAAATATTTACAATTTGCCGAAGTACATCGTATTTCGATTTTAAAAAGATTTTTCATACTTTTATTTATTTTATAGCTGGTGAAAGTCTAAACATAATTTATTTCTGTTATCAAACCGTTTCTGTTGATTGTATACTTCATTAATATTTATGTTATCTAAATTATAGATATCTTTGATGATACAATTCAATGTTTTTGTAAGAATATATGAACTGCCTTGTAAAAAAGGTTTAATAAATACACTAATATCACATATTTTTCATTTTTCTTAGTTTGAGTTTTAAAATGATTACTGAAATTTATTTTGACATAAATATCTTCTAGATTATGCTCTGTATTTTAAACCAACGTTTCTCAACCAATGGGTCGCGTTAAAATTTTAATGGGTCGCTGCTACCTTCCGCAGAAATACTTGTATTACTGAAATATTCTCTAAAAACTAAGAACACTTGATGCATCTGTTAAGTACTGAATATTTTTTAACAATTTTCATTCTTAGTTTTTTCAATATTTCGCACCTACAGGAGATATTCGTTTGGGAAATATGTGGGTAATAAATCCTTTTCAACAATGTAAATCAAATAATTTAACTTTATCCGAACAAAAACATTTAATTAAATTATCAACGGACAAGAGTTTGGAACTAAACTTTAAAGGTAACCTCAATAATTTAGCAAAATGTTGGTTATGTATTGAAGAAGAATATCGAATCCTGAATGAAAAGACCATAAAATTGTTACTTCTATTTCTAACAACTTATCTGGGTGAAAGTTCATTTTCAACAAATGATTGTTACGAAAAATAAATTTAGAAACCGATTCAACAATGAGAATTATATTAAATAATTTTATTGAAGTAAGAATTAATAAATTAATTGAAGATAAACAAGAAAGCCATTAAATATTATCTTGACAATTGTATTCATAATTTATGTAAAAGTTTTCAATAAATGTAATTCAAACTATTTTAGTGATTTTTATAATTTTAGGACAGACTGTTTTATTTAAAATCGTTAATCTTACATTATTTCATAGCTAAATCTCAATAATAAAAACTGAAATGGAATTATTTGTTATAAATCGCAATTCATATGAACCGCCCTCATTGTCAGAAGAAATGTACTTATTGTTACATTTCACACATAGAAGTTATTATCAAATATGAATAACTTCATTTATTTATATAATATACAGTGATTCCAGTCTATTAGGTTGGTCAATCATCGACTCATGGAATATCTTCCAACAATCGAAATTCTTTCAAACAATTTCTTTATTGCAAATCACTTATAACACATTCGAACATCGACTAGGGCTTCTTTATATGAAGAACAAATAGTTTTCTGAATAACTGTTTTCACGTTTCTCGAAGTAAAATAAATAAGGTTTAGACTTATTTTCTTCCATTTTAAAGACGGAATTATGAAAGTATAAATTAAAAACATAAATATAAATAAAAATTTTATACTTAAGACATATTGAAGCCATCTACCAAACGAAATGATTTAATTATCTTTAGAATAAAGATAGCAGCTGACAATAAGAACCATTTTTAGAAAAAAAACAACGAATTTTTTCTATAGTCATATATATATATATATATATATACATACATACATACATACATACATACATATATATATATATATATATATATATATATATATATATATATATATATATATATATATATTAAGTTGATAGGAAAATAATTGTGATTTTTGTTTTCTGAATTCTAACTTTAATTTTTTCAATGCAAGTATTATTTCATCATCATCATGACTATTTGATTTTAAAGAGCATTTATTCCATATGTATTTTGGTAACACGAGTTTGGTCGACTTTGATCTTAGTATTAATTATGTTTCAAATTAGGCTATTGAATTAAAGACGGAAAGAAGCAAATAAGAACATATTTTTTGTATAAGTTCAGAACGGATCGTAAAGCAGCAGAAACTGATTGTAAACTAAACGATGCTTTTAGTTTGGGTATTGTTAAGGCACGGACGATGCAATGGTGATAGTAAAAATTTCGTGCTGAGAGCCTTGAAGATGAAGAAAGTCGCAAGCGTCCTTTTTCAGATCATAAGGACCAACTGAAGGCGTTAGTTGAATCAGAACAATTCGAGAACTTACACAAAAATTATGCGTTAGTCGTTCAAGATATCTGGACCACTTAAAACAGTTAAGAAAATCAAAAAAGAGAAAAATGTATATAAATCTGAAGGTCGTAAAAGGCAACTATTTTTCTACCAACCTAGTGTGTATATATATATAAATGTAAACAGAAACATCATCCTAAACAAAATAGAATAATCAGTTCGTATGTAGGTTATGTATCTATTCAAGTTGAAGTATATTGTGCGTGACTGTATCCACTTGAAATTGAATAAAATCCTATATAATGTCATTTACCCTTACAAGCACGCAATCGAGGTTAACACAATGAAAATTGTGGTATTATTTTCAACATAATTCTTATACTTGATAAACGAAATTTTCACTTAGTTATGATTTAATTATGCGAGCTTACAAATATATATATATATATATATATATATGTATGTATATATATATATGTATGTATATGTATATATATATATGTATGTATATGTATATATATATATATATATATATATGTATATATATATATATATATATGTATGTATATATATATGTATGTATATGTATATATATATATATATATATATATGTATATATATATATATATATGTATATATATATATATATGTGTATATGTATATATAAAATGTAAGATTAAATTACATTCTATACTTATGCTTACCGGAAATAAAATACAATACATTGAAAATCAATAAAAACATCTTTAGAGATAAACAGAAATAATTTGATTTGACATTTGTTGGAAGTACTATTAAAACAAGTTAAATAAAATAAACAATTTGTTAAATTTAATTTTTCCCGGAACGCAATCTAATACGTAATTATATATACAATACAAATGTCTGTGTATATATATATATATACATAATTAAATTTAAAATTTTTATTATTGAAATTAATCTTATTTATATATAAGTAAAAAAAACCAGTTTCATAAACCACAATCAAACATTATAAAAAATAAACAATCCTTTAAATTTCGACTTATGAAAGTTCATTAGGATTTATGAAAAATTACGAACAAATCTAAAACTATTTATAATATCAAAAAAAAAACAGAAGACACGAAAATAAAAAAAAAGAATGCTTAAATTAGTTATATAAGACTATAGTTCAATTAGATACAGACTATATATACTTCTACATCTCACTTATTTTTTTTTAACAAATAACTTACAAAACAATATAGGCGTATTAATATAAGAAATTATATACCAATAAAAACCATGAAATTAATAATCTTGTTTTTTTAAATATCATCTCAGAAGAAACGGGAAACATTCAAAATGTTAAAAGAATCATCACTGTTACATTTGGTAAATAATATAAAAAAATCTATAAAATAAATAGAAAATACAATAAGATACTTCAAATGATAAACTAATATATTTTATTTATTTATATATATATATATATATACATATTTATATATATACATATATAAAGTAATGTGATATAATGATATCCAGTGTTTTTTTATAATTCATTCTTGTTTAAATTCTCCTCAAAAACGGAAAATAAAATAAAAAATGATTATTTTGAAACGCATAACACGAAAACGTTTACTATGAATTACTTTTAAATATCTTTCTGTATTCAAACGGTATTTAAAATTATAAATAAACACAGAATGATTTAATAACAATTATTTTTAAAATGTTTACCAAATATTGCAATTGTTGTTTTTTTTTTGATTTTCCATGATTGAATTTGAAAACATTCGTAGCGCCTTCAGTTAATTATTTCAGTTAATAAATCACAAATACTTCTATCAAAAATAATTATCAAGTAATATTTTCCACCACTCCAGTTGATTAACATTTTATAATATCTCATTTTGGAAAATTATTCCATTTACACTCCACTTATTTCTACTCCTTTATTACCTAATTTCGATTCAAAATGATGAATGTAAGGTTTATCTTATCGTATATTTAACACCAGAATATTTTAAATGAAAAAAAAGTACATATAACATTTACTTCTCCAAGTACATCAGCAATTCTTTATTAAATGTGCTTTGATATAAAAAATATTCTCACTTAAATATTCATAAAGAAACGAAAAAAATGCAAATTTTAGAAATGTTCAATAAATAATTTATATTTCTCAGTATTTATCATTTTATTCACTTACATGCTTTCAAACGACTACGATGAGCCCTAAAACCTCAATAACCAACCTTCATTCCAAATTCAGAATTTATCAAGTATAATATATTTTTAAAATAAATTTTAAATATGTAATGTATATTTAAAGTATTTTTCATATTACCAAAAGTAATTCATACTATATTATTTAAATACACATTATATATATATATATATATATATATATATATATATATATAAAGAAGAAAAAATAATAAAAATATTGATTAATTAGTGAGTTTAACTTTATTCATGTAATATTAATCTATGTAAAATATTTTATACTTTGAAAGTTTATATGTAAAAAATAAATAAGGTCAACTAATTCTATAGAACCGTTCAGCACGGTCTCGAAAAAAAAATAAATAAAAAAACGATGCTTTCAATAGCGGCTTTAATATGCGACTTTAATTTCATAAGCGAAATACTTTAATTAATGACGAGAGTCTCGAGTAGTAAAGGCATCTACCCGTTACAATAGATTTTACCTCCCTAATTTATTTTACCACTCATTTGTTATAAAATTGTGTAAGTTAGAAGTAATATTTTCTGTTTTCACTTTTATTTTCAAATCAAAATTTTTTTATACGTCTATATGAAATCAAAGTCTCTTGGGGGGTGGGGTATTTAGCAGGTCATCTGGATTTTTTGCAATTTTTCACAGATTGTGACCATATGTGACGCGTAACATCCCTGTTTTTAAACTGGTTTTCGGGTCTTCTATGGCTCCCGGCACTGTAGTGACGTTCAGGGCTTTTCTATTCTTTTAACTCAGGACAAGCTCATGCGCAAATCAGTCATAAAAAAATCTATATGAAATAATATAGAAAGAAACTCAAATAAGAATAAAAGTCACTCTTCGAATATACGTGCTTGTGTCAGAAAACAGTTCAACACCTGCCTGTTGATTGTACTAAAAGAATTGATTTTTTTAAATAAAGTCCAAAGATTTTTTTTTATTTTAAATACTTGATATAAAATTCTTTTCAGAGAACTAAAATGTAATGTTTTTGGAGTTGTAATTATTTATTTTAATTATTTCATAGTTGTTTCAAAAATGAATGAGACATTTTTGTTACAAATAAAAGCCTTATTCTGAATGAAAAATAAAGTTACTTTATTGGGTTGACAGATAAGTAATGTCGGATTTCTCGGTCAATTTTTTTTAATGTGAAAAACTTTTTTAAATAATGTAATGTAAATGATTTTTTGGCATCTTGTAGGCAGTTTCATACTACCATCTTCCCAGAATTTGTTATCTTTTTCTGAAATCTTATTATCCACAAAAATTGTTACTAAATTCCATGAAAATATATTTAATTTATAAGTGGTCATACACAAACTATTATTTTATTACAAAATTTATAATATTAAAAAAATAATAGTTTCACAAAATAGTTACAACAGAATATCGATCACAATGAAGTTATAAACTAATTAATAAAAAAAACTACGCTTTCAATACTGGCTTTATTATGCGACTTTAATTTCATTAGAGAAATAATTTAATTAATGACAAGAGGCTCGAATATTAAAGGCAGCTATCCGTTTCAATAGACTATACGTCCCTAATTTATTTTACCGCACAATTGTTATAAAATATTTAGTTTGAAGTAATATTTTGTAAATTTCTGTTTTCACTTTACCACTGCTGACTACTTCAAAAGTCATCATGAGTTCTAATGTTCTTTCGTTCTTTTGAATTACCAGAGTTTCTGTTCACCACTACTAGTTTCGGTATATGTGAAATCTCCAGACAGATTTTAGAAACGGATTTTAATTTTCCTTTGTATACGTTTTAATTGAAGTTTAATTCATTTAAGATAGATTTTTTATATTTTTTACATATATAAATAAACATTAAACTGAATTAAACTCTGAAGAATGTACACGCACCGGTACTAGTAGTAAAGGACAAAAACGTATATGATCCAAAATGACAAAGAGTAACCAAATAACGCAGGTAAAAATATGTACAATTATAATTTTACCAGAATATTGCTGAATTACTCAAAAAACGTTGCTTATATGTGTGATTTGATATTTTAGTGTAGAAGAAATTAAATTTCTAGGCAGTATTGTTTTTTTAATTATAAATAAGAAGAATAGATTCATGTCAATATTTTTTTAAACCTAAAGATTATTTTAAAAGATTATTCAGCTTGTAAAATAAAGTCAATTGTTACATAAACATTGGAAGTTATTAATGCATAAATTTAATAATATATTATTCTACGACAATTGTTCATAAACCTTCTGTCACATCCTTAAAAAGTGATTATTTTGAACTTATAATTAATTTATTTTCGTAATATTATCGAATCACATTTAAAACGTATTAAGATACTTTTTATTATAAAATCGTAATATAATAGAAAGAAATTTAAATTTATATTTTATCTAATTATTTATAAAATTCAATAAAAATCCAAGAATGTTATTCAAAATTAGAAGAATTTATAAAAAACTATTAACATTTACAAAAATTAATGAGAAAAATTTTTTTAAAAAATGTTTGATATTAATTCAAAATCTGTAAATATTTGAGAAAATTTGTAATGATTTTATAAAGTAGAATAACTTGAACCAACTTTTCGGTTGTAATTTTGAATAAATATTGAGATTTTGCAAATTTCATGCTGTATTCAGAATATTAAATATAATTATATACAAACTAACACTATAATCAGAGTTCATATACTGTAATTAAAACAATTTCTTTTCCTCGAAATTAAACAATGGTAATCTAACAATAAGAAATATACAAAAGATAAGATAAAAAGCAATGTCTCGTAATAAAGCACAGTGCTATATTGTCAATACAGACGAGTAGCATTAGATTACACCAAATAAGTCACGGACAAATCAAAGTCCTCCAGCGGATCGGTTGACAAATGGTATTACGTGTCAGAATGACGTCCATTTTCAACATCCCCGCTTGTAACGAGAGACTGAGTGAAAAACAGGCCCACCATCGACTAGTTCGACCGACAGAACGTGTCTCCGTCTTCTTCTTCTTCCCACGCGAACGGTTTTCATCGGACCGGGCCGGACGGCCCTTTTCTCCGATTCAATCATTCGACGGCGGGTGGTTAAATTGCCTATTCAACGAAACCATTATCTTCGTCTGAATGGCACGGATAGCTTGCTGATATATTGTGCAGCTTGTGTCTGATGTTCTCTTGTACATTTATTTGTGAACTGTAAAAGATGCTGCTCGTATATCACTGGATCATGTTTTGCGTGATGTAGATATTATTTATATCTTTCGTTTATTTCCGTCTGTACCTATATATCTCTTTTGTAGCGTTTAATTAACACATCCACGCTCAACTGTAAACGTTTGTTAGAATAGATTTTACTATGTGTGTGTATATATATATATATATAAGTTTCCAAATCAAATTTAAAGACCAAGTCATAATCACTGTCTTCAATATTCGCTTTATATCTATCTTCTTTATTAAGTACTTAAATACTTATACATAATTTTAGATACATAAAAACTAATATAGGTTCAATATCAGAAATATAATACCAAGTTTTAATTTTCATTTTTGAAATAAATCTGCGCAATAAAAAATTAAACGCCTAAGATTGTCGCTTAGAAAAACGACAACGCACGTTTAGATTTGTTTTCGATACTATGTATAAAAACACTTCCACAAATAAATCACTTCTCAGATACCACAAAAAAGATTCATTTTTCAATAATTAATTCTTATTCATTTTGATTATAACTTTAGATGCGTATTTAGATCTAATTGCAATCATTCTCAGAATGTTAAGGTACAGAAAAATCTCATTTTTCTATACAAATAAAAATATGTTTGTATTATGTTGAGAGTTAAACAGAATGATCTCGGAGGCCAACTGATGTCGCGTGCGGCCTGGAAATTTTGTGTGCATTATCACGGTTGTTTCTGCTGCTGTGTGTTGTAGCACCGTCTTGTTGAAACCAGAGATACTCGGTATCTATATCTTCCAACTGGTTCATACAAAGTTAGTTATCATTCTCCGATAGCGAACGGCATTGACTGTAAGAGCATTTTCCTCGTCATTTTCCAAAAAATACGGGCCAATTACGCCTTCAGACCACAAGACACATCAAAAAGTCACATTAGAGGATGCATTTGCTTCTTGTAAATCTCTGTTGGATTTTTCAACACTCAAATACGACCATTTTGCTTGTTTATGAATCCATTAAGGTAAAAATTCACCTATCACTAAAGACGAGTTCCTTTGAAAAATCCACTCCTTGTTCATATATCCATTCAGCAAACTCACGAGGCTGTTGACGGTTTCTAGGTTTTAAATTTGTTTTATTTGGATCTTGTAAGCGTGTAAATGGAAATCCCTTGTTAAAATTCGCCGCATAGTGGAATACAAAAGGCCCATTTGCTGCGATAGACGACATATCTATGGGCCTGGTTCATCGGCTACACTTTCACAAATGATAACAATATTCTAATCCGAGTAACCTGCATGAGCATGCTGACGTGTTTTGATGTTTGCTACTAAACCAGTTTAACCGAATTTCTTGATCAAATTCCAGACTGCGTTCAGGAGATTGATTTTGTATACCAAAATAGTTACATAGAGATTGGTGTGCACTTTTCCTCAAACGCCAATTTTCATAATGAGCTACGATAATTTTAACACGTTATTCCGTCATGTTATTGCTCCGTGATTAATTTTGTACACGTTTCTAATCTATAAAAGTCTCTTTTACATACTTTACAAATACTTTGACAATTGAAAAATATTCACCACTGTTAAATGGAATCTCGACTTGAATAATTATTATATATATATATATATATATATATATATATATATATATATATATATTTACATAAATAAATTCAGAATTATCCACAAAAAATTCGATGACGTCAACTTATTTATTTATGACGTCGAGGTTTCTAAAGCAGGCAAATATGTTTGTCATATATAAAATAAAATGTTGCAATCTGTCTGAGATAATAATTATTTAAACATGCTAACATGCTATATATATATATACATACGAGTATGTATGTATGTATGTATATATATATATATATATATCTATATATATACATAAAACAACAAGTTGCAATATATCTGTGAGAATGATTATATAGACATAAATGAGTTGTAGAAAATATGTTTATTATTACATTTGGTTACATGACATGCTTATAATTGACAAGTGAGCGATCCCGGGGGTTGGTGAGCGCAGCGAGCAGTATATATATATAATCAAAATTATCCATAAAAAATTCGAGGACGTAGACTTATTTATTTATGACGTCAAAGTTTCTATGGTAGCCAAATATATTTATCTCATATATAAAATAACACGCTGCACTTTGTCTGAGATACTGATTATATAAACATGCTAACATATTATATATATATATATATATATAACAACACGTTGCAATGTATCGGTGAAAATGATTATATAGACATAAATGAGTTGCAGAAAATATGTTTATTGTTTCATTCAGTTACATGACACGCATATAATTGACAAGTGGGCGAACCCGGAGGTTGGTGAGTGAAGCGAACAGTATATATATATATATATACATTTATACATATTTATATAGCTATATCTATATATAGTTATATATATATATATATATATATACATATATTTATATATATAGCTATATCTATCTATCTATCTATATATATATAGTTCGTATATATATATATATATATATATATATATATATATATATATATATATACATAATCAAAAATAAAATATACATGACCTTTCACAGGAAATAAACAATCAAAAACAACCTAGTCATTTCATAAATATGAATACCTAAAAAAATATATTTGGTAAAATAATTCAATAAAATTAATTGAATATTTAAAAAACGTTTTATTCGATTGATACGTTTTCAAAAATAATTCAATTGAGAGAATTTATTCCTTCATCTCAAATAAAAAATGTTTACATTATTTAATAATATTTTTATTAAATGTTGTTTACATTAATATGCATACACACACACACACACACATATATATATATATATATATATATATATATATATATAAATTAGAAAATATATACAATTATTTTTCCAATTAAATCGCGAAGAGAAACTTTTTTTTATATTATTTTACAGTTCAATGATGCGGTAGTAATTCATAAATTCATATATTGGTTGCGGTTTATATATATATATATATATATATATATATATATATATGTAGTTAGAATATGCTTTCAAAATGTGTACTGGATTGGTGTTTTATTGAACATTAAAGCCTTTCATAAAATAATCTTAATGGTACCATATTACTACTTTACACGTAACGCATGCTTGAAAGAAGATATTTAAATGGAATGTATTTTATTATTAGATGTAATAAAATGTCAATAAAAACGTATATAAGTGTTGAATAATTTGTTTAATGTTCACAATTAAAGCCAAATATGACTTTTAACAATATCAAAGTTTATTTTCACAATCTGTAGAATATTTTAATACAACTAATTAGTGAAATATAGTGTACTTTTCAGAAATATGTTTGATTTTGAGCTCAGCGGAAAGTTTTAAAACCTTTAAATGCTTAATTGATTTAAATAGATGTTCAAATAAATATAGACATTACAGACATTAAAGTCGTTTTTATCCTGGAACAGATATATTATTAATAGGTCTATAAAATAAGGCTCATAAAAGTTTAAAGTTTGTAATAAGAACAACTAAGTGTTACAATTATATAACAAAAAAACACTACTTGTCTTCAATACAGTGAGATTAATAGAATCTAAAATTTATAACAAACACTTGTCATGTGAAATGAATTCAAAAGAAAAACTACACGTTTCGTCTTAAGTGAATAATCGAACTAAAATCATAAAAAAAGGAATCATTTGAGGGTTATTGAGTGTGAGAAGGATTTAATCAATAAAATCCATTCAACATCAAATTAAAAAATTACAAAAAAACGAATTGGTAAATACGCTATCCTTATAAAATCGATCTTATCTGTAAGAACACCTATTTTTTATGTGGGAAAAACTGTCGTCATTAGTGAAAGTTTTTAAGAATAGATTTAAGAGGGAAATAAATAAAAATTAACACCTTGTTCCTTATTGTGATTTTTTCTATGGTTCTAACGCATCTTCATTCTTTTTTGCTACACATTTTAGATGTTATTTCATATTGTCTTTTTATGTGTTCCGAGTCTTTAAAGTGGATTCTTTTCAAAAAAGTTTTAGTTTTGGGAATAGAAAAAGTTACTATCACTAAGATTCGACAAAAATAATGAGTATTATAATTCAATTTTGGATCAAAATATTGTCTCACTAATCACACTAAATGAGAAGTTATGTTATAATAAAAAATATATTTGTGCAGTTAATACATTACTACTTTATAACAGACTTTTTTCTTGAAACGCTCCAAGAAATTTTTATCCAAGTATTAATTCATCGTTTACCCCGAGGGAAGAAATTCTTCATCATATATATATATATATATAAACATATATATATATATATATATGTTTATATATATATACATACACATATATATACATATATATATATATATATATATATATATATATATATATATATATACTTTTGATGTCAAAAGATACAATCAACATGATTATAATACAATACAGCTCTGTCACTGTGTATTTATTTTTATAAAATAATTTTTCTCTCGCACTTCACAAACTATAAAAATATTCAATACATAATTATTGATCGTTTTTAATTGTTGTTTATGAACATTTCGATGACGATCCAATCATCCTCAGAGCATGAATGTACAAGATAATCCAAGTTTTAAAAATCATTTTGTTGTGCCATATTGCTTTGAAGATGAAAAAATCAGAAATAAAATGCGTATAAACAACAATCAAAAAATGATTAGTAATTATTGGACATTTCTGATCAGAAAGATTTTTGTAGTTTTTGGAATGGAAAAAATATTTTGTGAAAAACATCAACATTGTCTCCATTTTGAAGAATGAAATTTATGCGTTCTCTAGTCGGGTAGAGATGGTTGTCAATTTGAGTCTTCATTTTTTAATTGTTAGATCTACCTGGAGTACTACTCGTCACTTATAATTGACATTGCTTACAAAACTAAGAAGTGGATTTTAATACTCTGCTTTAAGAAACTAGCACACATTTTTCTATGTTAACAATAAACTGTCTCTTGTATAAAGAACGTAATACAAACATAATTTATGGCAGAAGTGGGCATTTATTCGATAATAAGAACATCATATTAGACTTTTCATATATTTTTGAATGTTCAAGAACCACAGAAATTATTATTTTAAAATTATATTTATAAATATCTATTTTCCTATCAATTTTCTCAGACATGCCATAAGAGACCGTATTAAAAGTTGCATTTTAAAGATACTTTTCTTAAAAATTTACACGCTAATCTGTCCCAAATTTAGTTTCATTGCATTCAGCAAGTCGTAGTTAACAAAATTGTTTAGTTTCATATTTTTTATTGATTGTCCACAACCGTAGAGCCACTTTAAACAGCAGTTTGAATACAGTGCATATGGATATTTTTGAAAAGATAATGTGAATTACTAGTTCATATATAAAATATTCTAATATTGGTACATACTGTACTAATATAGATTATTGATATAAAATCTTATGAAAAATGGCAATGAAACCCAATATTGTCTTGGGAGCCACACAGAGTAGCTTTGGGAGCAGCAGTTTGCCAACCGTTGATTTATGCGATTCCAATGTGAGGATTTATTAAATCCAGGAATAGTACACTAAATATTTCTCTAATCAGTCTGGTTGTGGAATGTTTTTTATAATTTAATTTAGTCTTTGTTTTCTTCCAAACCTCGACTTTTATAACAAACTCATATTTTTGATTCATAAAATACTTTAAAAAATGTGACAATTTTGTATAATACTATATTTTGGTTTTTTGTGTTTCATTCTAGATTCGCTATCAGAAAAAAGCTCTATTAATATGTTTATAATAAGGCTATTATACGCTTTCTATCAAGGTGAAAATATTATTTATTTGAAGATGTATGTTTAAATTTCTTAAAATTAAATAAATAAAAAAATATATTGTATAAAATATGTTCAGTAAATTTAAATGAAAACTATTAAGTTTAATATTAAAGTCCTCTTCTTCTTTGAAAGTGTCGTGTCAACCTGCCGTCTTCTCCTTTCATACAATATGAAATATTAAATACGATTCTTCACTTCATCCGTAGTAAATATATGTAAATTAAATAAAATGTCTCTCGAGTCGAAAAGATAAGTTAAACGTACGTAATCAGAATCATTTTAAAGTGGTGAGAACTCTGTCAAAACCACAGAAATCGTACGCGATTCGTTTACGTTACAATAAATCAATTCGTTGTTTGCTTAGCGCCGCATTTCAGACGATCACATTAACGTTATTCGAAAAACGTGCTTAACTATTGACATTTGTTACGCACGGATCGTTAGATGTGTGTATTGTGCTTGATGGAAAATAAATGGCGTTAAAGATAAGGTTTTCACCGACGGAACAATTTCTTCTTATTAAACAACTGCGAACAAGCGGCTTAATGCCGCAGAATATGTCAACGCTTGCGGAATATTAAAGTATGAGTACAATTTTCAAATCTTGTAAACAAATATTTATTAATTGTTTCATTTTATATTTAATGCTGATGTTGATGTATTTGTCAAATATATAAATTGAATCGAACGGAAAATGTAAATATAAATATCAACGTATATTGAATATAAAAAAATGTATATTTTGTTTGCATACATTTCACAATGTAATACATAAATCATGAAGCACGGTTGTATGAAAAATAATTCTATTTATAGATCTATGCGTAATTATTTACATATGATTGAAGTTTGATTTTTTCATTACCGTTTATGTAATTTATATAACAGAGAACTCGCATATATTTTTTTTTTTTGATATTAACAAGGAAACAATAATTCTATAACGTCAATAAAATTGTACAAGTTGTTTCATTAGAATTCAGAACTATAGAACTGGTTATTTATAGAATTGATATTTACCTTATACGAGTTGCAAATCAAATCAAATTTAAAAAAAAGTTGACTAATCAATTTTTTTCAAGAGTTCAATTACGTAATGATAATTTCAAGAGAGACATCATTGAATATTTTATATAATCTTATTATTATGACAATATAGTTTCTGTAACTGTACTTAAATTCATTTGCACACATTTTCACATCCCTCAAAAGTCACATTTCTAAATGTTCAAAACTATCCAATTATTAATTGTTATATAATGTTAACTATGTGCAATTTAATGACGATGTCATCATTCTCAGAAATTAAGGCAAAAAGGTAAATATTTCTTATATTGATTATTTTATTGATATTGGTTTCTTTCCTTTCCGAAAATTCCAGAGATTAATTGCATTTCCAAAAATCAATGTATTCCTATCCGTCTTAGAAGCAATTTTTCACTTCAGGTGAAAGACAGTACCCTTTTTCTGAAACTGTTAAATCCACCAAAGAGGCTATTAGGATTACAAAAGAGGCCGCTTATACTAACGATCATTTGATTTTTTAACCGTCTCTTACCCACAGTCAGAAATATAAAGGAAATATTTTAACATCGTTCTAAAAAGGGCGATTTTCATTATACAATAAAATATGGTACATGCTTATTTAAACATTTATGTACTATTGGGACTTTGAAGTTCAATTAACAAAAAAATAAATTAAATTGTCACTGACATCAGAGAACTTCCAAATTCATATACATTTTTTAAGTAGTTTAAAGTGATCCAGAGCTGTTGGATAACTAACATCTAACTTCTGTGCAAGCTTTAGAATTGTTGAGCTTTGCTTGATTCAACTAACGCCTTCAGTTGATTCGGATTTTAATAAAATAAATGAATTTAAAATTTAAAACAGTTTAGTTTTTATTCACTTTTGAAATATTCTTTCGATAATGCTAACATTAGTCGCGGCTGTTGTGTATACAAAACATTTCACTATGGAAAACCAAAATTTTTAAATTGTTTCTTTCCAATGCCAAATTAATAAGAAGGGACCTAGAACCAAACCATGTTAAGCGTTTTCGAAAATTTGTACGATTTTGAGTAGCGGCATTTAATGAGTTAAAGTATGGAAATCACTTTGAAGATGATCATATCGTCATTAAACTTCCCATAAATAGCAATCAATAACGGTTAATAATCAATTATTAATTTTTTTAGAAATATAAAACACTAAAAATGTCTTTTTAAAAATATTTAATGAAACTATTAATTTTTTTTTGAAAAAAAATATATATAAAAATAATATAGTCTATAAGTTATAGAAATAGAAATAATTTATTTATATAAGAATTTTGTAAATGCAGCATCTGTTAAAGCAGACAGTCGACTTTTGACACAAACAATCGATATATGTAAAGAAGAAAATCTTTTTGAACTCTAAGAAGTTCATGTAAATAAGAACATTTTGAACCCTCAAGCTGACGAAATCACCCATGCAATTTATTTCTCTCTTTTTGATCAGATATAAACAATACGTTTCTAATCTTTTTACAGAAAACTACTTATCTCGTTATGTCTTTTTTGCTTATTATTTAATCGATAAAAATAAACATAATATTTTCTTTATATTCGATAATAAATTTCAATCTAAAAAAATACAAATAACATTACATTTTTATAAACATATCGAAAATTTGCTTGTACCTACAAAACACTTTTCTCGACACTTACTCCGAACTTCGTTCCAATATAATATTTATTTTATGACGGCGAAAAAGCACGAATTCGATTTGCTACCGTGCCGCCCTTTAATGTTTTTCCATTTCGCAGACTAAATCTCAGCGCACGTTGTAGTGTACGTGTGTACACGTCACGCGTTCGCAGGAAGTTGTCGCTTAATTGGTTCCACGCACACATCCGCTCATGCTTTGACGATATCACAACATATTACGACAAGACCTACGACCAATCTCATCCATTCACGGTTTTCTCATGCATCCAACACCACCGGCTGCACTCGACGTTTGTTCTCAACAAATTTCCTGATTCCTCGAAAGAGCAAGCGTCATATATTTTACTCGTTCCAAAACACATTTCGGAAACACGTAACCGGAAACTACTGTCCTATATAGTTTTGTGAAAATCAACACGAGGAACATGTGCGCAAATATATATATATAACCGTGTGTTGGTATTTTGGCGCCTGAAGCAGACATTCTTAAAAAGTGCTTTTATTCCATACTGAAGTGATTAATTATGTGAATTAAAAACCTAATAATTCATTTTATATATTTATTTAATGCCTTAAACATTTTTAACACAAATACGAAACAGTTCCAATAATAAACAATAAAATAGATACATTTGTACAGAATAATTAATAGATAAAATAATAATGTATATTATTTGAAATTTACAAGTCTAGATTTCATTTCCACGAAATCCAGAATAAAATCGTTATAATTTAACAATTCACATATATTGCTCTCAATGGACATCATAGATAAACCAACTAATCTTTATTATCCCATTGATGACCTTAAGTATTTTTTTTTTATAATTTTTAATTTGGAGAAACTGTATTGTCCATAAGAAACTGACATGAATAAAGCTAGTAAAGCATTATTTGCAGGTAAATAAAAAATTATGAAATATTGTAGTCATATCGTTTGTCCACAAATATTTAAGTATTTTTAGTGGTTTAATTTGAAAGGAGAAGGATACAGCTAAATTTATAATTTCTTCACAAAGTTCAATACCATCAATATCTCCTATTATTATTATCAATCAATAATAAATCCTTACATTTTTTTAGTATTTCTGATCTATTGTCATGTTTCAGTTTAGAAATGTACAATATTTTTAAACTTATCGACATGTAATTCCATTTGTTCCTATCTTTAGCTAATTGAATTAATGGCAGTGTCGAGAATGAAATAAAAAAAATAACTTTATAATTGTGTTGTTGGTCTATAATGGTTTGGTCATTACATTCTCAATCAAAATTGATTTTCTTTTTTCAAATTCAAATCATGAAATCGTTCCAACATCATGTAGGGTCCTCGTGCTCGAATAATAATACATATCGATTGAATGAAGATAAGTATATTAATGAGAAATTTGTGTAAAATATCAAATACATTTATTTAATACGATGTTAAACATGCTTACATATTAATTTAACATCACTAACTTATAATATACATCTGAAGATGAAGTCTATAATTGTAAATAAGGTACAAGGTGCTTTCTAGCAGCGGTGACAGCACTGTATATTATTTAAACTCTAGTTATTCGTTATAAATAAACAAAAATTATACAAATAATAAAACAAAATATTAAACTGTGGAATATCTAACAGACGCCTTCATATATGAGACGCCTAAAGCGAGTTCTCCATTGCCCCATGCCACCACACGTCCCTGTATAATAACTTTATATATATATATATATATATATATATATATATATATATATATATATATATATATATATTATATATATATATATATATAATATATATATATATATATATATATAAACCCATATATTGTATAATTTTAAAATATGTTTCTTTCACCAAATATATATTACTCCAAAATATATTTACCTATAGAATAGATTGAAGTACTAATTAATTATATTTTGTGTTTTATAAAAAAATCTGTACACAATCCAACATTTTTAAAAACGAATTTTTCACACGCCTCACAAGCCAGAAAAAATGCTCTAACCATTTTGATGGTGATCATTCTGAGAGCACTTACATGTATAAAAATACATTTTTCTGCAGCTCTTGTATTAGATTGGTAGGAAAATAATTGCGGTTATTGTTTTCTGAATTCTCACCTTTTTTCAATGAAAGTGTCATTCCATCGTATTCATATTATTGAAGTGAATTTTTCGATCTGTATTTTGATAACATCGATTTTGGTTTATTATTAATTTTACTTCAAATTGGGTTATTGAATTAAAGATGGAAATAAGCAAATAAGATCAATTTTTTATATGAGTTCAAAACGAATGGTAAACACCAATTACAGATCGAAATATACACTTTACTATGATATTAACATATCTTGTCTTCTTTTTCTTAGATATTAATTTATTATTTAAAACCGTATAAATCTTAAAAGAATAACACTTGCAAAATTTTAATCACTTACAAAAACCATGTATTCAGATTTCAATCACAATTTAATCTGGAACTGCAGCTAAATTCACTTTTTTCCAAACGGATGTTCGTTTCACTTAAATGTTAAATTTTTATTCTACCGTATTTGAAAATGTGAATATAATTAAAAAAAATGATATATTTTTGAAAAAAATTATTACGACACTCTTTTATGATTCAACAAAATACCGAACAGTTCGAATATCAGTTACACATTTCTATTACAATTACATTATTTATCATTTTATACCAAAAAATCACACAAAACTGTCATTTTTTTCGAAAAGTTTTAATAATTCTATGCCAAGTATTTTTTTTTTCAAATTTGATAAATAGAATAAACGCATTTAATTAAAATTTAATATAATTTTAATCATATTTATTTTCAACTCGATGAAATACACAAATATTTTTGTTTATCAAAATTATAAATTCAGTTGTAGTTCAATATCCTGACCTATTTTAAAATACCGCAATGATTCAATATCATGAATATTGTTTGATCACATGAATAGAATTTAATTAGTTATAAAAAACTAATATATATATATATATATATATATATATATATATATATATATATATATATATATACTAGTACATGCATATAATGCGAAATGAAAAATTCAGTGAGAGTATTTATATTGTCGTACTGGTTTTTCTTTTATCCCAACCACCCATCACTTAGCATAATTGTCAGGAAAATTTACTCCGCTAGTTAATTATATTATGTAACGCTATACAATGCGTGAGAGTATGGGAGTAATATGATATATATATATGCAACTACATAAAATGTACTTGAAATTTATATGTCGCTATAAACAGCACACATTCGAGACTGAATTGCCATAGAAATTCACCATGAATATTTAGTTTGTATATTTGAAAAAAGTATATTCTATTATATTAGTGTATCCTTTATAGAGTCTAAGAAATTACAGATTCAAAAAAATTAATATAATTATAACATAAGATATTCTAAAATAGTAAAAGGCATCCTAAATTGTGAAAATAAATAACTAAGCAGTTTCTCTGATTGTGTAGCCAATTGAAAATTTTATTTGGTACATTCTCTATCTATATTTGTTCACATATTTCAACTCGCACGTTTAATAGAACCTTAGCCATCACTATTAAAAATTTAATAGGATACTCTATTATCGACATCTAAAATTTTATTTTTTTGTTTTTATTTCTAATTTTTATATTTTACTGAATTAAAAAAAAATCATTCAGCTTTATTTTTTTCTTAGATATTACTTTATTGACAATCTTATAAATCTTAAAACACTTATACTTAGCAAATTTTAATTACTTAAAAATCTTGAATACATATATATATAAATATTCTAGATTTGTATGTTTATATTTATATATATATATATAATGTTATCACATTTTTTTATAATGGAAACAAAAAACTTAACAATTTGTAACCACGTGGTTACATAACAGAACCACTAATTAATTTTTTTCTATTACAGTTGTAATTATATGACGGTCCACAGTGATTTTAACATTATTAAAGACATCTTTAATGTATTAAATTGTTATTATTTTTTGTATTATTGCATTAAATCAACACGTTGAATGCCATGGAGGTGATCGATGATGCTAAGATTAGTAAAACACATAATTCAAGTAAAGGGCAACACTTCTATAATTTTCAATATTAGTATCGTTATTACAATGGTGTAAAAAAAAACTAATGTTCCATAATACATCGGAGGATGATCGAAAAAACGCACTCTAGCGCCGGGGTGGATAGGTCACCGATGACCCCCACTCAGATAAATGCATAAAACACAATAAAACAGTTCAACTTAACAGCACAATATGCATCGCACAACAAAAATTCGTTACAGTGCCTTAGGGGAAAAGTCATATAAAATTGGTCCGGCATTCAACGTGTTTATATTTTATTTATATATTTATTGTATTAAATTTTATTAAAGTGTCTAAATTCTCGTCAGTTTACAATTAAAGTTAAACACAACATCATACGAACATTGTGATCAGAAAATAATAAAGTTTATAAATTATTAGTTACTGTTGCAATGGCGTTAATTTTTGGCGTTAGTAGATTTATATTACCTTCAACTAAATTTGCACAAATATTAGGTGTAACTTCGTATATATTACATTCATTTTAATATAAAAGCTCGCCAAAATAATTTAGTTTAAATAAAAAACCACAAGTGATATAATGGTCAAAATGAAAGTTTAATAATAACAGCTTATAAAAGAAAAGTTTATTCTGTTTCGATAGAAATATTTCATAATCATTTCTACAAAATTTTTCTCTACTTTCATTTTGAATAAGATTTATATTTGATTCCAAGATTTTTTATTTTTGAAGTAGATTTTTGATAGTCTCTGTGAGATAATATATTTTTTTAGAAGATCCCTTGTAAGAAGTATAATTGTGTAATACCAATCGATGCACATATGTTAAACTGTAGTATTAATTGTAGTAAAAAGAAATATATATATATAGAGAGAGAGAGAAATATATTAATAGAGAAGGAAAGAGAAATGATTAAAAACAATTAGAGTGTACTGAGAGAAAATTTCTCAGAAGTTTACATATTTAAACAAAAATAAATAATACTAAACCTTCGTATTGACTTCAGCATTTATCGAAGTATATATATATATATATATATATATATATATATATATATATATATATATATATATATATATATATATATAAAGAAACAATCAATACAAAATCATTATTAAAAGCACAATAAAATAATTATAACTGAAACAATATGTTTTCTTTATATTGATTGAATTTCGAATATTAATTTTTCACACACCTCACAAGCCAAGTTTATATTGTTAGAAATTGATCCTTAATCTTTTTTAATAATTTAATCATTTTGAATTAAATTGTAAATAATATAAATATACTTAGGTCTCTTCTTATGCAGTATTTTTTACGAGATTCGCAGTTACACAGTTTTTTAAGTAGATTTATTCAGTTACACAAATATTAAAGTCGTTATATTCACAGTTACATGTTTCCTGCACGAATTTTCTTCCATGATGCCACGATTATGACTTTTTTCTACCACATAAAAAACCCAAGAAAACTCACTTAAAGAACAGAATGTATTTAATCTAGTCTGTAGTTATATATATATATATATATATACACATATATATATACATATATAAATACACAAATAAATACATATATATATATATATATATATATATATATACACACATGTAAGATGTGTGTATTTCTTAAATTCCTCTCTCTGTTACCCGTTTGAGCTCGCCAATTTGATTTGCACTTAATTTAGGCATTGCGCCTTATTTGTATATAAATTATTTTATATTTTTAAGGAAAAAATGTAAATTAATACACACAATATTTAAAATTTGTAAGAAAAATGCTGAAATTTTATAATGTGAGCAGAACACAATGCCAATCCAAAAATAAAAGAAAGAACATATTAATCACAAATAACGTTCCTTTTTAATTTAAAACTGTAGATATTTCAAAGAAAACAGACTTTATTACAAAAAAGCATGCTATCAAGTTTATACACAATACGTTTCGTGCCAACTAAGCATTTTAAACTTCGTACTCTAAGTGAATAAGTATATTAAAAAAAAATTGAATTTTTGTTCATGAAGACGAAATAAGATCAGTTTCCCTATTGACATCATTTTTAAAACCGTCTATGAAGATATTCAAAAATATGTTATTGGATATAATATGTAATTCAAAAATAAACTCGAAAAATATAAAAATTAAAATAGATAAATTAATTATTGAATTGTTTACCTTCGATTTCAACATTATTTGTTAATTTTAATTGCTTATTTACAATTTCGACAATATCTTTGTTTAATTTCCAGTCAAACGAATAAATTATCGCGAATATTAAACAAATTTTGATTATTAAGTGAAAAATAAATGGTTCATCGAGTAATTCTGGATAATTATCAAATCTATTTTTATGAATTTAGATACGTGAAAAGTACCCTTAAAATAATACATGTTGATTCTTAAATGTATTATTTCGCAATAATAAAAAATTCGTCGATATAACATTTATATTTAACTATAATATTAATTATTATCATGTTTTCTTCTTTAAAAAAAAGTTAACTATTAAGAATTATTTTCTTTTATTGCAGATGTCGTTTACCCTCTGATAGCAGCAGGTGCTTGCCTGTTTCTTATTGTAGCAGGCACAATAGTCTACCTGATAGCTCGAAAACGTAAGAAAATAGACGATGAAGAAAGTTCCGGTCAAAGCATTTTAGTATATCCTAATAAAGGATCAAATGGACCGCAATTTTTGTAAGTATGAATATAAAATAATATTTTTTAAATTAATTTATTTATATATATATAAATATATATATATATATATATATATATATTTATATATATATATATATATATATATATATATATATATATATATATATATATAAATATATATATATATATATATATATATATAAATATATATATATATATATATATGCATACAAATTCTAAGATCCAAATAAACAAAAACTTTAATTTTTTTCATTTGTATTATAGTCGACAGCAATGATTCACAACGGGGTAGGTATACACCCCTTAAGAATCGATAAAATTTGATATGGGGTCGGTGAACCCCAAAAAGTCGATTGGGGTTCAATAAACAAATTAAATGTATATTCTACATGCGTACATATTACATATGTAGGCTCTAGGGGGCGACAAATCTAATAAGATGGGGAGAACAATCGGGGGAAAACTAAACTTTATTGAATTAATAGATATATTTATAGTCAATTATAAATTGTATTATAATATATATATATACGTATATTTTTATATTTACCGTTTTTAAAAATATATCCTTTATTAAATGTTATTGTAAATATTATTCAACTCTATTTTTGTTTTTAATGTACTCCTGTATATTATCGACAACGGTAATAATAATAATAATCAATTATTAAATACAGTCATTGAAGAATTCTTAAAAATATTTTTCGCTATCATTTTTTATTATCATTTTCAAAACAACAATTTTTTCTTCAAAAATTCACATGAAATACATGAATGTCGCGAGAGTGGAGCAATAGAAGTTCTAATTTTCAGGGAGATCGATACAAAAGAATAATTTTTTGTAAGGGGTGTTGTATTAACAAAGTTAGGGAGCCATAGTCTACAGTATTTTTGTAAAACGAGAACGTTTCTAACCTTTACTGAAAATATATTTAACGATATAGATTTTTTAATGGCCTGCGTTCTTTTTTAAGTGAAATAACAAGGCCGCTTAATCTAGAATTAAATTAAAATGACATTTTTTCTATACGAGGTAAATAAAAGACCTTGTTTTCTTTAATGAAGCATTAAATTTCATATATCTATCTACCTATATATTTTTTCGGTTTGCGCTCTTTCATGTACGTACTAATTTATGAAGTATTTTATGAATCGTTATATATATATATACATATATATATATACATATATATATACATTTATATATATATATATATATATATGTATATATAAGGTGAAAAAATTAATTCGATGCCATTTATTTGAATCAATCATTACTCCGTTTCGAATAAAAATATTTTCTCACCGTTTTAGAATTTTGAAGTGCCAACCTTGAAATGTAATCCTATATATCATAGCCAAACAGTTGGCATAACCGCACAAAACACTAGTTAACATGATGGCATCCCAAAATCAACATGTTAGGCATTGTAAACTTTTCGTATTCCATTTGGAAAAAATGCTGACGAAGCCGCGAAAATGATTTGTTTTAAAAAGTCTTGAAACACATAAAACGCACAAAAAAATCTAAAACAGTGGAAGAGGTCAGAAAATGTATTACGCCTTCATCTTTTTCCGACAAGGGATTCGTCAGTTACCCTACAGATGAAGTGAAATTATATAAAATAATAGGGCATATTTTGAACATTGAAATGAATTTCATTTTTCAGTAAACATTCAATTTATATAGAAAATGCACACAGAATTATCTTGAACACCTTATATATATATATATATATATATATATATATATATACATATATATATATAGAGAGAGAGAGAGGCACACAGATAAACATTATAAAAAAACGTTCAAACATGTGAATAATGTGGTTGTAAGTAAATATTTATTTTCAGGTATTTTAATTTTCAAAGCTGAAAATTAAATATTACAGATATAATCTGATGTGATTTTCAAACACTTATTCAAATAAGAATCCGATTTACTTTATATATATATATATATATATAAGCGGTAAATCCAATTCTTATTTAAATAAGTGCTCGAAAATCACTTCAGATTATATCTAGAATTTCCAATTTTCAGCTTTGAAAATCAAAATACCTGAAAATGAATATTTACGTGTAACTACATTATCCCAATGTTGCTTGTTATTCATGGATTAAAAGGTCATTTATATTTGTTTATTAACGGACTAGAGGATTAAGAGGATTATGAGTTCATTTATGTTTATTAATGAGTAGGTTCAATATCTTTCTATGTAAATGTCACATCACACGAAACTGAATTAATCTACCTTCTTTAAGCGAATTATATACAATCGTTGTTACTTCCAGTTAAACTATTTATTCTGTAAGTGATATAAAGGATGATAGAAATAATCGCATATTATTTGGTAAAATATAAGGGATAGATGATAATTAGTTTTTCGAGAGATTATATTAAAGACAGACAAGTTTAAAAAACATGTTTTAACAAATATCACATTTAAGCCCAGTTTAATTTAATTAAATAAAATTAAGGATTATATGTAAAAAAAATAAAAATTATTTTGTTTTAAATTTAAATGATGCGTGATATAGTAGAATGAGTTGTATTCTTACACTCTAGAACCATCTCCTTCTATACATGTCTTCATCTAAATAAAATTGTACAATAAATAAAAGTTTTATTCTAAAAGGATTTCCTATCACCGAATCTGTTTTGTTCGAATAAGGATTATTATTATGAAATTAAAACTTTTTCTAATGAAAAAAAAGAAAAATTCCAATAGTTGTTTTCAATATTGCTTTGATTTTTAGCTCATATTTTTTTCAAAATATGAATAGAATAGAGAAAAAATTTGGCTTGAAATTGAATTTTTTTATAACTTTTTTTTTACTAATAGTCCAAAAATATAAACATTTTGACAATTCTTTAGCTTTTTAAGGTAAGATTTTTTGTTTGAATATTTAATAAAATCCTAATTAAATGTATATCATTATTTGGAGCTATAAAAAATGTTTGAATAAATAACTATTATTTAACTTAAACAATTAAGCAAATAGATCCCCCATTACAATCCCTTATAACAACTAGGAAAACAATACATATCCTTAACGGCAAATATAAAGATTAAATGTAGATTTGCAACAGATCTGCAAAGAGTTAAAAACGCTTAGATACATAGTGTAAATAGAAAGAATTTTCTGCGGTTTTTTCAAATACTATTTTTCCTATTTTAAGACTTTAAATGGCAAGGAGCGATATATCGCTGCACTATAAATTTGTGAAAAGTACAAGAGCGACATATCGCTCCTCTGTTTTCTAAGTGCTATAACTCATAAAAAAATCAACTCTGCTTCATAAAAACGACGTCAAATGCTAATGCATACATATTTTATGTCTTCTATCCGTTTTATTCTAAGGCCGCGTGCGAAAACTGACTAAATGGCCAACTAAACTAAACTGTTGAATTTAGTATCAATATTACAGTTCAAACTGTGCGAAAAGTTACCACGACTAAATTAATTTTTATTTTTTGTTTTATCAATTTATCTACCTTTATTTCCGCAATATTGATATTTGCAAAAATTCTCCCATGGGTTATATTTTTTTCAAATAAGAGTGAACAATGTCAGCGTAAAAGCTCAAAATCAATTTCTTCTATATGTAATTTTTTTTGTAAAACCTTTCGAATTATTTTTGATTTTATTAGCTATAAATGAAGTGCAATATGTTATTAGTTTTCTATAAAAATATAATTAACTTTAACTCAAAATTGACAGAAATATATTTTTTTTCTATAACCATGAATCTTTGCTTAAAATTGTCTGGTATTTTTCGTAAATGTCTGTAAATTTCCACTCCCACTCAAATGGTTAAAACATAGTAAAACTGTTTTACTTTGCATAAATAACAACCGATGTTATTTTAAATATTTTTGATTTCAGGACGAAAGAAATTCGATTCAGTGTACCTCCGATACGTAGCTCATCGCTCGGTGACCTGGATGAAGAATGTGTTCAACGAGAAAATCATTCCGTTCATGACACTGATAGTTTATTGCCTATAACGACATCGTACGCACAACGATCGAATTCTTTCAGTGAGTGATTTATAAACAACTCATTTATATAAAAATATTACCAAACAATACAATATATCTATAGTCATGTACAACTCCTTGAAATTATTTTATTTTGTGTACGTTAATAAGACTCTTTGAATATATCAGTACGTTTACATTTTATAATCTTATTTTTTTTAAAAAAATAAAAGAATATAATATAGAAATTAGATAAAATGATTCTATAAAATTTTATTGAAATAAAGAAAATAAGTTATTATGAACTTAGTACATCTATAAGTCAATTTTAATAATTTTCACAATGATTTTTCCATTTACATGAATTACAGTTAGTGTTTCTGTAACTAAACGCTTTGAAAATGATAAAATTATCATTAAAAATTGTATAAATAATAACCGAAATAATTAATAACTAATCATTGACCATTTTTGATCACAAAATTTTATAATTTTTGAATGTACGAAATTGATTTTTAAAAGTGCAGAAAAGTCTGAAAAATATCATTTTTTCTTTGCTTAACGTTGTTAGAATTATAGTATGCATTACCAGTAATAATTAAAAATCAATTAATGAACATTTCTTATCAGAAATTTTGTTATAGCTTATGTTTTATATAAAAAAATAATTTATGATAATAAATTATTATTAAATATTATCCTCCCTATCAATAATATAGAGCGAAGACCTGTTAAGATTATTAACCACTCTGTATTTAAAGGTGATATTGCCTGTGTTAGACCTTTACTGTAAATTAAATGTCACAAATAGTTTAATTAAAATTAATATGCCATATTGCTTTTAATAAGATTAATTATTTTCTATACAATATATTTAAATACTACTAAACATAGAAACAACACTTTATAAGACCGTAAAAAAAACTGTAAACAGAGATAAATCACCAATAAGGGGAAGTGTGCGCAAAGTTGTATTTATTTACATTGTAGTTTAAAATCGGACGACAAAGTGCTGACCGATTTCTAGCAAACCATCCAACTGTCACACCGATATCATCGTGTTAAAACAACATTTTTATTGTATTGGGTTTCGTGTAAAAGCTAGAGACATTAAACATGTCAACTTCAAGTGCACACCATTTCGTTGCAATAATATTGATTTGCAGTACAAGCGTACGTGTGAAATTCTTATTGGTCAATACGAAATTACTTAATGGATTCTTTTTTCAATATTTTAAAAATAATTTTTAATCGCAATACAGTTTTGGGACTGTAGCTTAATTCACTTTCACAAATTAAATCCTCTCGGTTCACAAAAAAAAAACAGTTCTGATCGAAAATGTTCAATAATTATTTATTTTTGATTGTCACTAATACGAATTTGAATTCTAATTCCAGAACCATCAATGCGTTAAAGTACAGAAATTATTAGGTTGGTAGAAAAATAGTTGCAGTTTATGACCTTCAAATTTATATATATTTATAGCTTTTTTGATTTTCATATCTGTTTTAAGTGGTCCAGATCTCTTGAATAACTAACGCAATTTTTTGTGTAAGCTCTCGAATTGTTGTGTGTAGTTCTGGTTCAACTAATGCTTTCAATTTGTCGTTATGAACTAAAGAAGTACATTCACGACCTTCTTCATCTTCAAAGCTCTCGTCTTCAGCAAGTAAATTTTGGAACAACCATTTCATCATACGTTCCTTAACAGTACCCGCACTAAAAGCATCGTTTAGTTTTCAAGCAGTTTCTGGTGCTTTACCACCCGTTTTGAACTCATACAAAAATTACTCTCATTTTCTTCTTTTTCTAATCCCAATTAATTCTATATCCCAATTTGAACCAAAATTAATAATAAAACCAAAGTCTATATTGCCAAAACACAGACTGTAAAATTCACTTTAAAATGACATTAACATAAACTCGATGAAATAACACTTTAATTGAAAAAAAATAAGGTTAGAATCCAGAAAACAAAAACCGTAATTATTTTCCTACTAACCTGATGCAATAAAAAGAAAATTTGATAGTTTTTCCAAAACATATTCACAAATTATAACCACGAATTAAATTAACTTGACATGAAATTAACTTCAAGTGAATAAAAAGTGTGACCAAAAAATATTTTAGAAACAGGGTATTTGATTTGCTTACAGAGGAAAAATTAATGGGTGTTCTAAAAATTGTTGTTCAATCGACATATTTGACAAATAGATCAAAAATAAGAAACATGTCAATTATTTGATTTTGATATAAAATTCTCACCGTGTATTATTTATTTTAACGTCTATTAAATTTCCTTGAATCTTAGAATATAATTGTTTTAAATTGAATATTGTTTGAAATTAGTAAGGGAAAATAATTAGGATCAATTTATGTAACATGTTTACACACCATTAACAAAGCGAAAGTAAATAATGAGCTTATATATTTTTTCCAATAATTATAACAGTTTTATGAAATTCGTAATGAACAGTAACGTAACGAACACTGATTAAATAAACCTAAAAAATTCACGTAAATCATTTCATCAAAAGAACCTCGTGGGATTGAACAAACGAGCAATTATTTCACGTTTTAATTCCATGTTCACGTTTAGGTACATCCGTGTTACATATATATATATATATATATATATATATATATATATATATATATACATACACAAGTGTGTATGTATGTAAACATAAATACAGAACTGATTTCCTTATTTCAAAAATGTTACATTGTTCAAAGGTCGAAATAGTTTTAAATGTTATACAATTTGTTTTGACGAACTTCTTAGAATATTGAAAAAGTAAAACATTTTTAATTATAATTGAAAGAAATTGTTTCGAAACATTTTTGTATTAATTAATCTGAATTGAATAAAATATTGTACTTTCTTAATAAAACATTCGAAAAGTAGAACGTTTACGTTAAAAGATTCTTTCTTTGTAATAAATATAAAGTTTGTAATTGAATCAAAGTACTTTTTTTATATAACACAGTCATGTTTTCCATTTAAATTATAGCTTTGAAGTTACATTAAATCATATTTATTTAATAATTTAACATAATACTAGGTTGGTTGAAAAATAACTACGGTTTAAGACGTTCAAGTTCATATACATTTTTTAATTCAAGTGGTTTTAAGTGATCCAGAAGTGTTGGATGACTAACGCATAAATTTTGTACAAGCTCTCGAATTGTTATGCGTGGTTCGGATTCAATTAACGACTTTAATTGATCGTTTTGAAGTAATGAACATCCAGGACTTTCTTCATCTTCAGGACTCTCGTCCCAAGTAAGAAATTTTTGGAACCACTATTACACCGTACATTCCTTAACAGTACCTGTACTAAAAGCATCGTTTAGTTTACAAGTAGTGTCTGCTACTTTACCACCCGTTTTGAATTCGTAGAAAAAAATTGCTCTCATTTGCTTCTTTTCGATCTTTAATTCATTAGCTCAATTTAAATCAAAATTAATATTAAAACCAAAGTCGATATTACCTAAATACAGACCGAAAAATGCATTTTAAAATGATATTAACAAGAACACGATGAAATGTCACTTTCATAGAAAAAAAAATAAGTTTAGAATACAAGAAACAAAAACCGCAATTATTTTCCTACCAACCTTATAAGATATCAGAAATTTAATCTTCAATTTGTTTACACTAACGTTAGAAAATTAGATTATAAAATGGTATTCACTAAAAAATTACTATTTAAATAGCTAAATATTTACTACATTGATTAACTGATCGATATACAATTTGTTTAAACTTAGTTCTAAGACAGTTTTATTTTTCATTCCGAATAAGACTTTTATTTGTAAGAAAAATGTCTCATTCATTTTTGAAACGACTATGAAATTATTAAAAAGAATTCAGAAAACAAAAACCGCAATAATTTTCCTATCGACCAAATATTCATTCAACAATTTTGAGATACCACACAGCAGCTTAGAAATACTAATAGTAAAAAGGTAGCATTATATTTAAGATTATAAAAACGTTAAAATTCAAATGATACAATACTATCATTTTCTAATTTATATTACAATTTCACACCAAATAATCATATAAAATAATATACTCAATCGTAATGACCAGCTCTATGCACGTATATATAATCGTGAAGAGAAGTATAAAAAAATTCGTTTACTGTATTACACGAATTTCTTCACTAGCTGATAATATAGTGTATATAACATTATAAACAGTTTGAAATTATCGTAGGATTTGTTATACTTCTATGTTTAAAATTCAACTGTGCATAGATTCAACAAAAACCGCATGTGGTAACACAAAAACTCACTAATGACTTGTGTCAGATGAAACCGACGAAAAACAAATGGGATTAGGATGATGTTATATCCAGGGGATTCGCTGGCCATACATTGTGTATGAAACATCGGCGGACATGTCCTTCTTTTGAATATGCGAATATCATACAATCATTTGCAGCACATTTTCATGCTGTTACGAGCAGAAAAAAGAAGATTCATTCATTTATATATATATATATATATATATATATATATATATATATATATATATATAACCATTTATTTTGTTATATTATTAGATTTGTAAATTGAAAACAGTCATTTTTTCCTAAATACATATTAAAAACTGTAAAATTATTCTATAATTACAAAAAAAAATCATTTCTATAATTCTTGAGAAACTGATATCTGAATGGATCTAATCAATAATTTTAAACCTACAAATAATGAAAAATAGTTTTCAGCCTGGACAAATTTCTAGCAAAATTCCATTTGTGTATTACAGGTGTGGAAAAAATAAAAAAATTATTGACCACATTTTTTATTAATAAATCGCATAGAAAACTACAATAAAACGCCAAAAAATGTTAATTATTTTTCGAATATCACGTAATCATATATACATATATATATACACACGCACAAAGATAAGACATATATATATATGTTTCAACTTTTAACTGGAAAAATTTATCTTCCAAATATTTACAATTTAAATAATAGAATCCTCATTTTTCACAAATTTCTAATGCATTTTCTGAAAGCTCAAACCCACATATTCGTTATTTCTTGATATTTTGATATTTTTGTACTCACAGTCAGTAATATTTGTTATAATCCTTATATTCCGATATTCTGTACTTATTTCCCTTTAAAGATTCTTAACCTGTGTAATGTTTACTCAGAATAGATACAAAGATTATATCATATGTTTGTTAGAAAATTATTTTATTTTTATTTCAATTACTAATCGATTAAATTAGAGAACAAGATAAACAAACATTAAATGGACTTTCAAATGAGGTGTAAATGGTTATAAAATTCTATATAATTCTCTATCATCTCATTTATGTCCTTTAATCTACTATTATATTATTTTTTGTATTTTATACCGAGTTTAAACATAATCAGATAAAATTTTTATACTAATTATATTCATTCAACCATTTTTCTCCTCTCTTAAGAGGAATATAAATACACTAAAAGTAAACATAAATCTAGAAATCGTCAATTATATCGAATATCAGTACACTTTTAGTGCATCTAATTTCAAACAATTCGTATTTGTTCTGTGGGTAATGTAAAATAATAATTATTTCAACTATACAGTCCATTAGTTTTATGTTTAGATTTATTTTTTTTTAAAAAAAAACATTTCTTCATACTGATTTCAATTTCCTGTACAAGCTTATTTAGTCATTAAAACTTGTATAAAACAATTATTCAACAGTGGCCTAAAGAATACAAGTAAAATGATACATCTCTTATCCGACTGTTGTTTTCTCGTCTTACAATACATCCAGGTCATTTAGTTTTCAACAATTTGCTATTATGTCTGTTAATCCTGTTTGTAGTGTAGTTTTGTATATAATTATATATATATATATATATATATATATATATATATATAAAACAGAATATAAAAAATCAATAATTTTTACAACCAGTTAGTTAAACTTAATATGTGTATATATATATATATATTAATGAATGTACTTATTTGTACTCCATGTACACAATGACCGATTACAAAAGTGGTCGGTATCACTTTACATGTGCTTATTTTTATAATATTACAGTTTTAAAATTAAAATAGTAATAATGGTTAGTTTAAATAATAAAATAATACAGTAATACATTATAGTATTCGAAAGTAATATGATGTATCGTCTATTCGTTTAGACAAAATGACCGAAGTTTCAAGGCTGAAGATATATAATAAAATATATTTTTTGCTTCACTTTTGGTCTTTATAAGCATTATGTTTGGAAACTGATTAACTTGTATGGAAGTGTTCCTATATGGCTCGTATTGTGGACACGCACTTAATAGGTGGGGCGCATTGTTTTATTCACATTTAAATTACACATTAGCACTTGTCCGTTTCACATATTTTATGCATAATTCCTTTATTGCTATTGTAGTAAATTTCGCATCCCGTAAGTCTTACTTGGGGCTATGGTTCTGATATATTTCAGTGATATATTAAATTTTAAATACGGCTTCCAGTCTAGGAAAGTAGGGCTCGTTATTGTTTTGTATAAAGAGCTATATGTCGAATTTTCTACGCATTCGATGTCGTTTCTTATGCTAATATATATATATATATATATATATATATATATATATATATATATATATATATATATATATATATATACATATATTTGTCATTTTAATAAATTCATGTTTCAAGTGGTCTGTTAGACTATATGTTTATTAATATGAAATGTTATATAAAATGTGTATACCTGAGTATATTCAACTTTATTCTTCAATAATGACATTTGAGATACAGAGTTGTTTTCTTTCTCACATTTTTCATTATCATCGATAACTCTGAAATCAAACAACATACATCATTACTACATAGTAAACTATATATTATCTGGAAAAAAATACTTTATACAGATAAAATTTTTCAGAGACCCGTATTTTATTTCTGTGTATTTTTTTTATTCTCAGTCGGTTCGAAAAAAACACGTGTAATATTATGAAAGTCAGTAATAAAAACAGAACTCTCACAAGCACATTTTTATTCCGGTATTAATTGAAAACCCAACTCATTTTTAAAACAAAATCTATTCAACACAAAAAAATATACAATTTTCGAAAAAGTTTCCACATTCAATTTCAATGCAAGAAAAAATATAATGTCACCGGTTGAATGCTAAGGTCAACAAACGTGTCAAAAGTCACGTTCACCTTTTCTACGTTAACACAAATATTGAGAGATTTTATCGTTGTGGTTATATTACAGGTGGACAAAGACTTTTTACTATCACATACAGATATATATATATATATATATATATATATATATATATATATATGAATATGTCTATATGAATTTGTGTTTGCATTTTTAATTAAAACATCGTGAATAAATATTTTTATGGCGCATAAATATTGTTCCATGAGATATAATTTTGTTCGTTTAATAAAGTTTTTCTATTATGACTTGTAGATAAACGAAAAAATTATTATTCGTTTTAACACGTAACTATAATTGAACGGCGAGTAGTTTCAACTTTATATCAATGAGTTTAAATTCTATCTTATGAATTAAGATATTTTTCAGTAATTGAATTAATTTTAAAGACTTATAACCGTATTCTGCTGTTATATCATTTTTTTCGAATTAAATTATGGCACATAAACTTTATATAAACATTGGTATTCTCTTAGTATTGTGATATAAAACTTCTAATAAAAATGACATGAATTTCTAACTTTCAATTCAAAATGAAACATTTTAATGCTATTTAGAACTGTTTACATATTCACTTCTAAATGCTATTTAGAACTGAATATGAAAAATATTTTCATACTAATATATAACCTATCAAAATTGACGGGAAAAAAGAAAGAAATATAGTAAGAAAAAACTTTATTGGTTTTTACAACATAATATTTTTAAACATGAAAAATACCTAAGAACGAAATTTAATGAATTAAACTTAAAACCTATGAGCTAACAAACATTTCTCTTCGCCATAGATACTCACTATTTTGTCCGCAGTACGAAATGAAGATAAATTTGAGGTTTTATATTTCCATAATCATATATTTGTTAAAAATCGCTTACTGTGAAAATAAATCAATAAATCAAACTCGTGTATACTATTCTACATTGTGTATTATATTTTTCTTAATTCTAAAAAAAAGGACGCTATACACGGTTTTAGAAATAGAATCAATAAAATAGAGCACAGAGACCTCTGAAATCTCATTGATTTACCTCTGCTAAGATAGTAAGTATAAATTGTAAGAATACCTTACTTTCGATTTATTATTATTTAATTTTAAATTTCAGTTAATCGACAAGAAGTACATTGAAAAATATATGCCTCAAATCAGCACTTTATCTTTAAAATTAGATTCGTAATTGGATTTTGACACTGTGGCTAAATTTATTTTTACATATAAATATTTAATCCATCTCACAAAGTCAAAAAGGCTTCTGATCAAAAATGTTCGATAGCTGATTACTTATCATTTCTTAAGCACATTTTGATGACAATGTTACCGTCCCAGAGCGATAAGATACAGAAAAAGATTTTCCTATATCTTATTATTGTATAGATGGTCGTATCACCATCCAAAGACATACAAGCAGAAATAAAAACTATCAATAATTAAATTTTTAATATTTTTGATCAAAAAAAGATTTTGTGATTTAGGGTTGAGTGAAAAATTTATGAAACACGAATCGATTCCTGATTATTGCAAAATTATTGAAATTTTTAAATCTACTTTATTTAAAACGATCAAGAAATGTTCTTTATAATTTTGAATTATTTCTGTAAGTCAGAAATTAACTAAAAAGACACCATATGTGAATAAAAACCATTCGATCGCTACGTAGAATGAAACTTGAGCCACTGTGTTGAAGAAAAATAATAAGAATGAAACTGACGGTTCTTCAATGAATGCAGGATGTAACTGATAATACATAGAAAAAGTATAATAAACATAACTGTTCAACAAGACGTTCAATCACTCTGTTTCTTTGAAAAGTTAATTATTAATGAAACCAATACACTTAAAAAGAGAAATAGACTTAACTTACAATCAATCAATTGCATAAAAACCTCACAGAAAGGAAATAAAACTTTACTTTATGAATATTAATTTTTAAAGTTACACTTTAACCGTGCTGTGCTTAAAATCAGAAAGAGGCATTTCTTCTTTAAAACAATAATTGTTCACGAGCAATGAATCATAAAAAAATCAATAATATTTTCACCTGCAACATACAATTTATAAAAGAATATATTGAATAAATCAATATACTGTAACAATTCAATCGTAAATAATCTACCACCTCTTATACATAAAAAAGCCACACTTCTAAAACTACGTTTCGTGTAAACTGTAATAGACCTGTCTATTATTTGCTATAATTTTCAATAAATGTCTACGATTTTCTTGAACATTTTAGAAACTTTATAATAGTTATCTACACGAACTTACGTATCGAGGCGTTCACTCAATCTCGTATTATATATAATATTATCTCCATAATATATTTTTATTACTTTGAAACTTTTTTTTTATAATAATAACTATTAGAAATGTTCTTAACACTTTGACGGCCGCTGTCACATATGCGGGATTTCGCTAACAAACAGTTATCGGCCGATGTGACGATGATGTGATTTTATACCGTTAATTTCAGATGGCATTATAAAAATAATTTCAGACCACCAATTTGATTTTCGTTTTTTAATACACAACAATTGCTTTCGTTAAAAGCATTGCTAGCTTTTTTCAATTGCTCAGTAAATTGTTTATTAAGATCTTTCGTATCTACTCTTTACTTAATCTGAAATCATCCTTCGCTGTCTCAGAAAGTTAAGTAATATTAGGTTGTAACATATCAAGTTACCGAATTGCAGTCAGTCAGAGGTCGATCGCGATTCAGAAAGGTTCTGTGCAATATTTTAGAAGTTCAGCTATTTGGAATTGACTAATGTACTGTACCATTCAATTTTTTAAATACGGAATTATTGTTATTTTCATTTTTTTACACCCTTTAACAGAATGGTATCCACAAAAGATTTTCATCTACTTTTTTAATATGAGTTCAAGTTAGAACACAATGCAGCGGTAGCAGATAGAAATATTAATGAAACTAACCAGAGAACAATTCAATTATGGTTCAAAAAATTTCGTTCGGATAATATGAATCTCGACAATGAGCCTCGAGGAAGGCCCAAAACCATTGTGAACGAAGAACATTTGAGAGCCATGGTGGAAGCTAATCCACATACAACAGTCGCATGTGATTTAAGTGTTAGTGTTACAATATATATTTTAATATATATTTATATAACTGTTTCTCGTCATCTCACTGCAATATGAAAGGTGAAAAAGCTGGATAAGTGGGTTCCGCACGAATTGACAGATGGTCAGAAAATGAGATGCTTAGAGATGTGTTCTTCATTGATGATTCGAAATGATAAAATGCCATTTTTAAATCGAATCATTACTTGTGATGAAAAGTGGATTCTGTATGATAACATAAAAAGATCTGGACAATGATTAAATGCAAATAAAGATCCAGGATATACACCCAAGCCGTCATTACATCAAAAAAAACTTATGGTTACTGTGTGGTGGACAAATAAACGAATAATCCATTATTCTTTTTTAAAACCAGGTGAAGCAATTACGGCTGATTCATATTGTCGCGAAATCGACAATATGAATGAAAAATTAAAAACAAAACAGTCAATGCTAATCAATAGATATGGGCCAATACTACTGCAAGACAATGCTCGAACACACACATCTCGGATCACAATTTCCAAATATAATTCATTAAATTATGAAATTTTACCGCATCCCCCTTATTCAACAAATCTTTCACCGACAGAATATCATATTTTTCGCCATTTGGAGTATTGTTTAAGAAATAAAGAATTCCGAAACCAGACAGAAGTGAAACAAGGATTCGAATACTTTATAAGCTCTACAAAAGTCGATTTTTATAAAAATGGGATAAACAATCTAATTTCTGGTTGGCAAAAGACCATTGAAGCTGATGGAGCTTATTTTGATTGAATATATTTTGTTTTGTTAAAAATATTGCGTTTTGATTCTCACCTACAAATTCCGCAATTTCATATGTTACACCCTAATAGTAGCTTTAATGCTTTTTTCCCCGTAAATATACTGTTACTAATTACTTTACGAGCGACTGCATGAATAGCGCCGGCGGCAGACAGTAAGATCTGCGCGACACACTGAGTACAACAGAGATTCGTTGAGTGAAATTTGAGGCCGTCAAAATGTTAGTCACTTTTTTTGATATTTTTTTTATCCTCATTCATAATAATAATAACTTTTACGTAAACTGACAAAGATTCCACGACTTCTAATGCAAATATTTTCCAAGAAAAAATAAATTTAGTAAATATATATGTATGTATATATATATATATATATACATACAATCTCCAAATGGTAATATAAACGTTTACATTTATTTTATATATTTAACATCATAAACCTGCGAATATTTCGAAATTTAAATGAAAACTTCTAAACAAACGCCCATACTTTACCAAGAAAAGTAATTTAACCTTTCATCTCAACAAAATCAAATAAAATAGTTTATTACTAGTTTAACTGAGTAAAAAACCATAAAGTACGGATTCAGTTTCAAGTTTCTTTTAAGTTCTTTCAGATCGACATCTTCTTTCAGTACTTATTTTATTACATTCATAATTATTTTCATTTACTTTCTAAGAAATGATTATAATATTATAGGCATATACTTAGATATATTTCTATGAAAGAATGAACCACAAATTGATTTTATTTTATGTAAAACGAAACGATGCATTCGTTCCTCGCACGAGTAATTTTGTGCGTAAAGCAATTATACAAAATTCGTGTATTAAAATGATTTACAATCAAATTAAAAAAAATCAATAAATCCATAAATTTCATATTCTATTCAAGAATGTCAAATAATAATTTAATCTCGTACTTCTGGTTCCTCTAAAGTTGGTTTTATATAAAGATTAATTATTTTTTTGCTGTTATACTTCTCAATAGACGTTGTTTTTTGATCTGCGGATGAATAAATAAAGAAAATATAATTCTGACAATGTAACTCAATTCACTTTGAAAATTTATTCCTCCATTCACCTCACAAATCCACAAAAAACATTTCCTGATAACAAATATTCAGTAAAGTATTATTTCTATTTTTTTTATCCTCATTTCGATGACAATGACAGAAAAATCTGAAATGTTTAAAATCCACCTAAATTTTATTTATTTATTATATTATTCATTGAGATATACATACTTTGTTAATCTCGTATATGTATATATATATATATATATATTACATTTCACACGACTTTTACAAGTTAATAACAAAATTTAAAAGTGATGAATACAGACCTTAGCTATTACTTTATTATACATTACTTTACTATATCTGTATATTTATTTATTTCTTACATTCTATTCTTAAACTTTATTTTAATTTATAGTCTTTTGAAGCAATGCTTTAGAAATTTTACTAAGTTGACCAGAGGTACTGATTCCTAAAATATACTGATGCTAGTCTGATTGATATTGGGAAGTGAGTTTTCTTTTAATAGTTCCAACCCTTTACAATCTTTTAGTATATGAATATTGTTTATGTGCCTATGAAAAAGTTTGCATACTTTGTTTCCACACTTATCTCTTTCAAATTCCCACCCCTCCTATCTAACCTAAATTTTGCAATTATTCTTCTTTCTGACCTAATTAACAATTAAAAATCATCCAACTGTTCTGAACCACTTAAAACCTTTATGTATATGATATGTATATGAATTTGAAGGTAGTAAAGCGCAATTATTTTTCTACCGATTAAACAGTTTCATTTCCAGAGAAATCTCTACCATCACAAATTAATTATCATAACCAGACAGACTGTCATTATTAATGTAATTATTACCGCTGTTGTAATAAAATAAAATATTTATTGTAAGATGAAATTGGAATTTCTGCATGAGTGGTTTTCTTGTAATTATTCTACAGCACTCATCAGTGTACTGACACGTTTAATTAAATAAAATATTTCATTATTAGGTTGCGGTGGATATGGAGCACTCGATCCAGCCCTGTACGCCAGTACACCGGAGTTGGAAATTGCTTGGCCTGACGGCCACCTAGGTCGTTTGTGGTTTTCATTGAGATACGAACCACCTACCGAGAAGTTACTCGTTACTTTACTAAAGGTGCGCAATTTACCGTCTCGAACGGTGACCACGGTCAACAGTTGCGACCCGTTTGTAAGGTGAGTACAATGAATAAAGAAAAAAGCACACACACACACACAAGTAAGGTGTATTTTTATGCGTACGACAACATAAAATACATGTATTTGTACCCGAAATGGCGACACGGTCGTTTTTCAAATCATTCCGCTTGGCTAAAACACATAATTCTATTTAGAATCCTGAAATACGTAACTGAATTAGTAAAATTTATGTTTTTCGTATACTATATACATTGTTGTTGTTTGTCTTCGAGGTAGATATATTTTGAATTTTATTATTTTGAAACTATTATTTACGACTTGATTCGTGAACATAAGCTTTTTTCTTACTTGAAACGGTATTATAAAATAAACAAATAATGTTCAAGGAATTTATTATTGAAATGAAGTCAAAATACTAAAATTTATCTAACGTAAACTTGTAAATACTTTTTTAGTATTTAACAGTTCAAGAACCCCCACCGACAAATATAAATTAATATATATATATATGGATATAAATTATTTTCTCGATCACCAAACCACAAAAAAATGTTGTAATAAAAAAAATTCAATTAATAAATATTAATCATTTGTGAAAGTGAATTTAGCCATAATTCCAGAACTGTATTAATGAATAAAATAATGAATTTATTAAAAACGAACCCGAAGTCTTAAATTTTAGCATTTTTTAATTTAAGGATAATAAATGTTTTTTTTTGTATTAAAAAAAACATATTTTTTTAAAGAATATAAATAATTAATTAGAATAGCACCTATTTTATAACCTGTTCTTAAGATAAATCCTGAGACTTTATATAAAAACAAACTATTTATTATTTTTATTCATCTAATAAAATATAAGAAACAAATAAATATTTACTACTTGAAAGTTTTATGTACTGACCATATTTATAGCTGAATACAATTATACTTCAGATTATCAGTTTAATAATTTTAATCATATTTACAAAAAAGTGTTAAAAATTACAAATTTTTAAAAAATCAATGTAATTAATAAATTAGAATCCTATTTCACAAATGAATGTTTCACTATCCATACAAATAAATATGCTTTAATCAAAAATGTTCAATAAATGATTATTCATCGTGTTTGATTGTTGCTTGTGTATATTTCGATAGCGATGCCAAGATCCTCAGGGAGAAATAATTTTCCTTGACATATTTTTTTCTTAAAAAGATTCTTTGAAACATCTTATTTGTACCATAGCGCTCTGAGGAACATGGTAGCATTGTTGAAATGCAAATAAGGAAAAGTCATATATGATAAATAATCGTTTTTGTTGAAATATTATTCTGAGCATTTTAGGATGGGCTAAATATTCACTTGTGAAAGTAAATTTATCAACAATGTTAGTGGTTAAACTTTCTGATTTATTCTGAAGTAGTACAAGATTATAACAAACTTATATTCAATATAAGATAGGTGTGTATATATATATACAAAATCAATATTTGAATATCAAAAAAATTAAAATTTCTTAAGCGAAATATTTATTTTCCAGAATTCATTTACTACCAGATGAGAGACGTTACTTGCAGACTAAACAGAAAAAGAAAACGTGTAATCCAAATTTTGATGAAACGTTCATCTTTCAGGTAAGATTATATGATACATTAAATGATTGACATTGACATCATTACGTGACTCGTTTCGATTATAGATTTTCTTGTTATACAAAGTATACATGTAGGTTGATATCTCAAGTACACCAACCATCCGACGCCCACACGTTATGCTTAACTTTGTACTCTAGTTTTCCGTTCGATTTTTATGATCGACATAATATTCAAGTATATTGAGTAGAGATTCTTTCAGTTAGTACGTAAATAAACTGAGACGTTTCAGTTATAAATGAAATATTTGAACTATATAACTAAAAAGAAAACACACACACACACTAAAACTGGAATAGTCTATCTATTGAAAGATTTTGTAGCATATAAATTATTCTCTTAATTTTACTACAAGTTAAATCCTATTTTTCTGTCGACATGTACACATTCGACTTCACATTAATATATATATATATATATATAGTTAGATAGATAGATAGAGAAAGAGAAAGAGAGAGAAAGAGGGGGAGAGAGAGAGAGAAAAAGAGTGATTAAACTTAAACATCTACACAAAAGTATTAAAAAAAAACGCATTTTTTTAAAAAAAACATGTTATCCATCATTTAGTATTTTAGTTCAGTAGTATTTTAGTATTGAATTGAACTAAAATACTAAATAAAAAATAACATGAATTTTCTTAAGCCCTACGCACCTTTTTTAATACTTCCATGTCACAGCATAAATTCAATCACGTTATATATATATATATATATATTTGTATGCACGTATAAAGTCGAACCTTGACTTTCGTGGGCTTAACTTTCACAAATTTGAATATTAGCGAGTAAGCTATTAATGGACATTATGGGATTTTTTAGAGTTTTGCACCTTCTACGGAAATACAGACGATGAGCATAGATTTGAAATTATAAAGAAAACTAAAAAAAGTTTAATAAGTCGTAAATACATAAAATATATGTATTATTAGTCTCTTTTATCATTTACTACCATAAATATATACACAAATTATGTTAAGAAAGTAGCAAGAAAAATTTTGATTGGGTGAAAAAAATATAATTATTTAACCTCTCCAGACAAATGAAAAAATGCTAAAAAATTGATTTGACACCTTGGATGAGAAATTAAACTGTTTATAATAATAGTATTGTTTATGGGTCTTTACACATAATATGTCATGGTATTTAGCAGCTTGGGTTTTAATACTGGCAACATATAGTGCAATGTGTACACAAACTTAGGAAAGAGATAAAATATAAATAGGGTCACATTAAGTACTTGACAGTAAATACATTAACAAAATAATAACTATATCCCAATTTTAAAACTGGTAGCCTATGGCTTGTTTATTATAAAAAGTTAATTTTTGTAGCAAGTGTAAATTAGGCTATATAGATGCTACTACAATTTTAAATTTATAAAACATACTGTTTAAGTACAGTGTATTGTTTCACTTTTTTGTGTATTATACAAAAAATATGGTCAAGAGTATCAGAGTTAAGGATTTGAAGGCCTAGAGATATTCATGATTTTACAATTTCGCAAACGTCCTGCTCCCCTAACCTCCGCGAATGTAAAATGCCAACTATATATATATATATATATACAATTAAATAAAAATTCATTATAAAAACTATGTTATAATGTATAAAAACAATATGAAGCTCTCAAACGATAATGATTTATTATACTGCATTTTTATGTTATTCTTATTTAACAAAATACATTTATTTTATTTATACCTTTCTTTCTCTCTCTCTTTCAATATATATATATATATATATATATATATATATATATACATATATATACATATATATATATACATACGAGGTCGGTTTGAATAGTTACTTGGTTCGTGTACTCGCTGAGGGAAAAAGGGAACAGCTGTATATGTTTTCATATAATTTCATCCTTTTTAGTAAAGTATATGAAGTTTCTTGTCATTACGCCGTTAATTCTTCGTTTAACAGTCATTTCAACACAATATTTCGTGGGAAAGTGTAAAATGGATAAAATCGAAATCCAAGATGTGATTCAGTTCTTTTTTTGAAAGGGAAAACAATGAAGGAAATCCATGAGATGATATTTCGTACATTGAGTGAATTTTGTCTTTCTAACGAAGCAGTTTGAGCGAATGAATTTAAATGTGGTAGAACGAGCATCAAAGATACCCCCCACGCTCAGGAGGTCTGAGAACAGCTGATCAGAAATCATTCGATAACGTCCAGGATATGATTTTGTCCAACCGGTGAATGAAAGTGAGAGCAAATGTCATAGGTATCTCAACTGAGTAAATGCATTTCATTTTGCACAATGAATTGAGTATGAAAAAACTTTCCGCGAGATGGGTGTCGCGTTTACTCACTGCCAAGCAAAAACGAGTTTGTATCCGAACATTATCCGAGTTCTTGGAACAGTTTAAAGAGATTCCAATGGATTTCATGAGACGTTTTGTGACCATGGATGAAACTTGGATACACCTTTACACACCAGAGTCAAATACTCAGTCAAAACAGTAGACTGAATGCGATGAAACGGCTCCAAGGAAACCAAAGTCTGTTCGATTGAAGAAGTAATGGCACCAGTTTTATAAAATGCGAAAGGAATTCCCCTGATCGACTATCTTCAGAAGAGAAAACAGTTACTGGCTAATATTATTCAACACATTTAGAGAACTTGAAGCCAGCGATTGATGAAAAACGTCTCAAAATAACCAAGGAAAAAGTATTGTTTCACCATGACAATTCACCGACTCATTCAAGCGTTGTCGCTCTGCTAAAATTGGGCTAATTGAAGTTTTAAATCTTTCCGAATCAACCTGATTTAACTCATTAAAACTTCCATCTATTACCGACACTCAATTTTTTCGGACTAGAAAGCAATTTGGATTGAATGAAGAGGCATTAACGAACGCAAGTGGCTATTTTGAGGTGCTTGAAGAAACTCACTTCCGGAAGGAAATCGCAAAGCTGGAGAAGCCTTGGGGCAAGTTCGTTAAGCTTCAAGAGAATTACGTCGAAAAATAAAGTACACTTTAAAACTGTTGTCTCTAATATCGAACCAAATTACACTTCAAATTGATCTCGTGTTATATATATATACATGCATATAATTTTTCTATTTCTGAACACTTTTTTTTATTTATATTTTTTCTCCTTTGTTAAAAAACAATTGAATAATGAATGATAATTTTTAATTAACCTTTTATGCCCACTTTTTGAAAAATTGTTCATTTTACTTAATATTTTTTATTACTACAAAATTATTATTATTATATTTAATACTTTTTTATTAATACAAAAAGTATCACGATAAATCCTTATCTACTTGTGTGAAATAAAGAAGATTTATAATTTAAGTTGTTTAATCAAAGAAAGAAATAAATAATTAGGTTTTCTTTTCAGGTTCATATGAAGGATATGTCAAATCATATTTTAAAATTCACAGTCATAGATTCTGGTAGAACAAAGAGAAGATCAGTAATTGGACACATCACCTTTCCATTAAGAGATTTAGATATAAGTTCCAATGAGGAAGAAGTGTTTAAAAAAGATTTGGAAAAAGTAAGTTAATTCAAAATATACAAGTTGTCATAATATAATACATTACCAGTGTTTCTCAAAGTATGTTACATGAACTATCGTTATTATATAGGTTCGGGGAGAGTAAGAATAATTTATTTCATTACGGGTCTTTTAATGGCAGAAAATATTACTCTAAAATTTGTTACATATACTTATTATAACAAATGTACTAGATGTTTAATTGGTATTTGCATTTATAACACAATGTATTTATATTTAATACTAATGTCTAAATATAAAATAATGAAACGGGACAAATTCGTATAAATCTTCTGTCCTTACTATCCGTACAAAATAATTAGAATATAACTTATCTATCATCGTCAATAGTAAGATTAGACCGATACAGCAATAAATCCAGAGTATTAACAAAAAAATTGACAACAAAATCAATATATATGAAATCGGTTTCACTTCAATTGAGCAGTATTGCTATCTTTATCTCTTTTCTAGTTTCTGATGGATAACTCAAACATAAATTAAACACACTGCAGTACATAATTTAAATATAATTAATTATTCTATAGTATATTATTTTTTATAATTAAATTACTCTGTCTTGAATTCATTTTTAATTAAATCAATATCTCATGAAGGTATACAAATATAACTTTGAGAAACAGTGCTTTATGTAAAAACTATATTTTAAAATTCGTTATATTTGAAACGTTTCACAAATCGTGTAGATTTTTTTAAGAAAATAGTATATATTGATAATAAAACATGTTTGAAATCGTAATTAAGAATAAATATGAACAAAATAAATAAATAGTAACAAAAGTATTCATTATTGCCTTTAACTGTGTAATTAAAATTAAAACAATTTATCTAAAAATTTTTTAAAAGAGCAGTAAATAATAAATAGATTTCAAGAATAAATTTTTCTTTCTCCCATAAACCACAGATTATTTTATCAGAAAAATACCTTAAACTCTAGAGTTGAAACAGCCTATTGAAAGGTGCATAAGCAACAATCAAAAATGATCAATAATAAATTATTCAACATTTTTGAACAGATTGTTTATGGTTTGTGAAGCGAAAGAAAAATTAATTTTGTGGATGTGAATTTGGTCAAAGTAACAGAATTGTATTTTAGAAAAAAATTAATGGTATTATTTAATACAAAAAAATACTCAATATGAAAAATGTTCTGTCCCAATATACACTTTATTTAAATTAGAAAAACTAAATTATAACAACTTATTTTTATATAAATTAATCAACTTTCATATTTATTAAAATACAAATTAATAGATATATAAAAAATAAACGTGTAGATTCATTAATTTAATAAAAAAAAATATTTTTATCAATTTATGCAATATAAATTTAGGGCTGTTTCTTCTAATAAAACGTATGTATATAAATTATAAGATACTTCTCTTTTTCAGGAAGCTGTTGAATTAATTTATGATTTAGGCGAACTGTTGATATCATTGGTATACAACGAAAATTTGAGTCGCTTAGGAGTCACAGTTATAGAAGCTAAACGATTAAAGGTAACGACATTTAATATAGAACTAACAATAACGATATTTCACCTAATTATATTAACCCCAAAAGCTCGAATGCTTACTAAATAGTGAAATCACAAATCGCAATATCTAAAAATCGAATACTTGGCCTCGAGCGGCGTATGGTTATCTCATACCAATATACAATTATGATGTTTCTATTGAAGAATTCTTTCATTTGAAATAATGTTGTGTATAAATATATAATGGAAATTCTTAGTCTATATGTAAAGTTAATATAAACATTTATACATGATATTTTTTTGTTTAGTGAACAAGTATATAAAAAGTACATTTAAGAGAAAGTAGACAATTCATTTTCACAAATGAATTCTTTTTTCACCCCATAAGCCATATAAATTATTTTTGATTAAAAAAGTTCAGTACCTAACACTTTTAATGTTTTCTGACCTAGTTGTTTGATGTATTGAAAATTTAATTGCTACGTTAACAAACCAATTTTTTCAAATTATCATTTGTAATAGTCTTTATCAACAGTGTGACATAACCTCACTTTTTCTAATTTAACAATGATGTAAATTCTCAAGATTGATGTACCACTTTTCTGATAATTCATTTTTTCCAAGTACATTAAGCACTGTTTTATATTAAGATGAAATTATTGCTTTGTAAAAATTCATAAGACAAACAATGCTTTATAAGTTTTAAAATATTTTTTTTTAAATATTTTTTCTCTCAGAGCACATACCGCATTTTCTAATCAAAAATGTTCAATAAATGATTATCGTTCACTTATGGAACATTTTTGATCAGAAAAAGGTTTTATGGTTTATGTAGAAAAAATAGAATTTTTTGTGAAAGTGAATTTAGCCATAATGTCAAAACTATAATGGATAATTCGTTTGTACGTTTGTAGTTTGATTTGAACACTTCATTTTACCGTTAGAAAATACTAATTATTTCTTTAACAAAGGAATTCTTCCTTTGCCATAACAAAGTTTCCTAATCAAAAATGTTCAATAAATAATTATTGATCATTTTTGAGTGTATTTTAGTATTCATCTTTTATAAAAATGAATATAGCCATATTACCAAAGCTATATTTTAGTACTAAATATTTTTAAGCCTTAAATTCAATATTCTTTTCACGGTCAATAAGTATTGACATAAGTTACATGCTTCAAAAATCAAATCGACGAAGAAGCATTCGAATTATGAACAAAAACAACATTAAGAATTATTCTTTCAAATTTTTATATAAAATTATAAAAAAATGATTTATGCAAATAAAATTAAAATGTGTAAATTTCAAGAATATTATACTAATTTAAAAAATCTTCTTGCATGGAAATTACGATCTGCCTAAATAAAAATAATTGATTAAAACTTTATCGACTCCAAGCATCAAATTTAATTTAAAACATCCGTTTAAATATTCCGAATTCCTTTAATTTATAACCTAAAAATGAATATAGTTAATAAAATATGTAAATAAATGTGCATTTTTTATTTATTAGAACCGCAACCACAACGTCGGTTCGACAAACAATGTCGGATTCGATTCATTCGTCAGAGTTACGCTGCAACAACAGTACCGTGCTGTAAAAACGAAAAAGACTGTAACGGTTCGAGTTTCAGACTACGAGGACGGAGGCGTAGCGTCGTTCAGTGAATGCTTCAATTTCCGCATACCACCCGCACGACAAGATCTTACCAGTTTATCTTTCCATGTTTATCAAGCCAATTGTGGATACGGACGCGGTGAGTATATTATTTTTTTAATCGAACTTGTATGTATTTTATTATTGAAAATTAATAATAAAATATTTTGTTTATTTCCGATTCATTATATACAATTTTAATTTTTAAATTACATGAAAATAAAATTTAAGTTGAATCTTGTCATAGGATCATCAAAACAAAATGTAATCTAAACATAATCAACGAAATAATTACTGCAGAAACAGGGTCATTAATAAAAAAAAATAGGGATCAATTTTATGAATATAATTTTTTTTTTATTACCGCTGTTTATTTTTTTAAAAAATGTTAATTTCTAGTAATCATTAGAAAAAATAAAAAAAAAACAAATACTAGCTTATTTTAAATCATATTCAAATTCAACATTCTAAGCAAAAAAGAAATACATACACATTGTCTGAAATACTTAAGCAAACACCTTGAACTTTTTCTGATTCAAAACGAATTCAAATAGGTTATATAAAATTAGAAACTTGCAACATAGTTTATTCATTTTCAATTAACTAAAGCTGTATACCTTTGACGATCAAAGTTAATGCTCAGATCAAAGCTGATAGTTTTGTTGTTGATAATTATTTACATTGGTATATAGAAGACTGTTTATATATCAAATGTATGAAGGTCAGTTGGACATTTGTTCTACTTTACCTTGCGCTCAATTTTGTTAATATTGATTATATTCTCAAATAAAATCATAAATATTATCGTACAGAGTATCTTAGACTCAACAAAAAACGGGTAATATAAACTTATAAGTCCAATTAATGAAATATTAAACAATAAAATAATGAACCCTTTTTCAATTCAAACATTGTTTTATCAATGCACGCCTCTATTATAGAAAATATACATAAATAGGTGCCCTCACCACCGACTGACAATTGATAAATTAGTTATGAATTCAAATTTTTCATATGTATATATATATATATATATATACATATATACACACAGATATATCTATATATATATATATATATATATATATATATATATATACTCACATAGATATATATATATATATATATATATATATATATATATGTATACATATATACACAGATATATCTATATATATATATACGAGATCAGACAATTAAGTAATGCGACCGATTTTTTTTCTCGGCCTGTGGTAACACTGCGAACCTGTAACTCCGCCACCGTAATAGCAGATCCCTACTCTCTCGATTGAGACCTTGACCACCCTCGTACGATCATTTCTTCGCCAGCTGTTTAGTGTTTTGTAACAACGCGCGAGTAGTGCATGTCACGAAAATGGAACAGAGCCCACCGAATGAACATCGCTCAAGATTGTCTCGAGCAGGTTGAAAGTGATCCTACTCTTCTCGATCGAGTTATTACTGGTGATGAAAGTTGGTTCTTTCAATATGACCCCGAAACTAAACGACAAAGCCAACAGTGGCTGGCCCCTGGAGCACCAAGGCCAAAGAAGGCGAGAATGAGCAAGTCCAAAGTGAAAACCATGTTCATTTGCTTCTTCGACAGCAAAGGGGTGGTTCACAAAGAGTTCGTACCACCTGGACAAACCGTAAATCAAGTATTCTACCGCAATGTGCTCGAAAAATTACGAAAAAGGGTGCTCAGAGTGCGTCCAGAGATCGCGAAGACTTGGGTTCTGCATCACGACAATGCTCCCTGTCACAGTGCGTTCAGTGTCTCTCAGTTTTCGGCGTCTAAAGGCACCGCAACGTTACCACAACCGCCCTATTCACCGGACATGTCACCCTGCGACTTTTTCCTATTCCCCCATATGAAAAAATTCGTCAAAGGTCGACATTTTGACTCCGTTGAAGATATCCAAGAATCTGTGACGAGGGTACTCGGAGAGGTCCCACAAGAAGTGTTCCAGAATTGTTACGAAAACTGGAAAACTCGCTGGAATAAGTGTATAGATGCGGGAGGGGACTACTTTGAAGGGGATCGCAGCGATGTACCTTAATTTTTAAATATACTCGATTTTTGAATTTTGTCGCATTACTTAATTGTCTGACCTCGTGTATATATATATATATATATATATATATATATATGTATACATATATACACATAGATATATATATATATATATATATATATATATATATATATACATATATACACATAGATATATCTATATATATATATATATATATATATATATATAAATGAAATAACACATTCATGAAATATTCACAAACACTTTCCGATCAATTCCAAATCTTTGGGTTCATGAACAAACGTCAAACTTTCCGACAAATTCACTGATTTATTTCTACGGTAGGACATTGATATAAACATATACATAGAACTTAAACTTGGAAAAAATATATACATATTTGTTAGTAGAATCGACTTTTGAAAAAAATAGATACCTAATAAGATTACATCTTGGAAAATATTATTTTGCATTACATATAGTATAATAACAACGTATGCAAGAAAACATACATGAGTAAATTGGAAATTGAAAAATGTAATTTTTTATATGATGATGCGTAGTGGAAGTCATCTTGAAAACGAATAATATAGCTGTACGTCAGTTTTCATATTTCATAAAGTACAAACATAGTTTAATAAATTAATGAAAATACAAATGTCACATATCGTGAACATTTTCTAGAATTCATAATAAAACATCTGAAATATATTTGAATATTTCCTTTAGATAGATTTGTTTCTAAACAAAACAGTATATTGTTCCATTAGCACGTGCCATAAGTTATAAGAGAGAGAGATATGGAAAAGTTAGAATACGAGTGCAACAGAGAATATGTATAGAATTGTTCATCTATACAGTTATATATTTTATTCAATTATTTCACAATAGAATAAAACACTATACTGTGCGATGCAAGGAGATTTGGATTAACATTTATAGCAAAAAATATTTATATTTGCAGTTCATTTAATGAGAAAAAGTGTATATATGTATAGTACAATATATATTCTCTTACCGACTCGGCAATAGAACTGCCTGGAAAAATATAGTCCCAAAATCACGCACGTGGTACATTTATAACCATTAACTGTTACTGACATTCATTCGTTAATGATTTAATCAATTCTGAACACAAAGTCAGTCAACTAAAATACAAAACTAATCAGTTCGAAAGTTTAACACATTACACACAATTAACAAAGGTAATAAGTTTAACGAAAATTGTTTCAAGCGCGACGGAACACACGTATTCCATTACCGTGTATCACTCACTACTGATACCAAATTTCACAATGCGTAGAATAGACCAGTTATGAAACACTTACGGTACATTTTCGATATTCGAATTTCTACGCTTGCTATGATTTTATAATACAAGAATTATATATTTTGTTTCTTACAAGTACAGTTATTCCATAATTTTTGTATTAGAAGTAATGAAATATCGATTAAAAACATTTTCACTACTTATAAATTACACTTGTGAATTCTTCATATATGATTTTATTATTGATATATTATTATATGATTTTATTATTGTTCCGTATTTCTGAAACGTGTTATTATTTAAATTTTTCTTTCAAAAATTAACCTGTGCCTCGAACAGCTCGTTTTTTTTCTATCAAACTGTTCACAAGTGGCTCAATATTCATTTTTATTTACTTATACGCATTTTAATAGAGATGCCATCTTCTCTGAGCTCAGATCCAAAAAAGTTGATTAATCTATTAAATAATGTTCTTGTCTATAATTATATTTATTTAATGTACCAACAACTACATATTTTTATAAAAAAAATATTCTATTGCTATTTGTTAGATTTACGATCTCCAATCAGAGGGGACAGTCAAGTGGAAAGGGTTAATAATTGAAATTAATTAATAGTACTAATTATTAATATTTAAGTAATTTTCAAAGGCTGTCCAAATTATCAGCTGACTAATATTAATTTGAATATAAGAATTCATTACAAGGAATTAAATATGTTTTTATTTTTTATTTGTTTGTATTTTCATTCAATAATTTAAATATCAAATTAACACACTTTCCATGAAACTATAACTTTACATGGAAGACGATAGTTTGATTATTGGAATTTAATCCATTTTTTTTGTTCACTTGAGCCATATTACAAATATATTTCATTGCCACTTGTATATTTTTAATATACAAAATATATTTTCTTATATTCATAAAGATTTCAATTTACAAGTTTAATTTAAACTGGTTCGAGTACCATTTTTGAAACAATTAATTTCCTTAACAATAACTGTTACCATTATAAATCAATTTTAAAATTAATGATTTAATATTTTAAATATATTATTTATTTAAAGGTATGTATCATATTTCCTGGTAATTTTACTCGCATTATTATTGTTATGTTTTTTAATATTTTCCAAAACTAGCATGAACTACAGCGGAAAATTAAAATTAAAATAACATTTTAATTCAAACGTGCAAATTTAATTTTTGAATAGTATTTTCTGTATGTATTTTAAAATATAACATTATTAACAATTTCTAAAAATATATTTAATAGAAAAACATATCTCTAGGTAAAAAATACCAACAACGAAATCGATATATAAAATACTGAAAAAAACGTACAGTAAAAAAAATTAATTATAACTATAATAAGAATATCTGCATACTTTCATTAATATGTAAAAATTGATTTCAATTTATATATATATATATATACAATTTTATTCAATTACTTTACACAGTTTTGCAATTAAGATAATTCAAGTACTGTGACCATTTGACCGACAACTTCATGGAATCGAACCAAATTTCACATTAGCTAAATATTTGATTTCACAAAGCATCTGCGATAAAAGTGTTAACTTTATTACATAGTAAATTGTTACGAAAATCGTGTACGTTAATGTAACAAACTAATTAGAAACTTTATCTACAGATAAACTTATCGGAAAATGTGTATTGGGATCGTACATGTTTGCCAGAGGAAAAGCGCTCACACACTGGAACACAGCATTCGCGAATCCAATGGAACAGGTTCAACATTGGCATGCATTATCTGAATAATTTAACATATGTACGACATAGATGTAGCGTTAAAGTTTAAACACAAATATATACATATATACATACATACATATAAATACATATATATATATATATATATATATATATATATATATATATATATATATATATATATATATGTATAAATAAAGTATGAAATCTATTTATGGATATAAAGTATGAAAACAAATAAAATAGATAAATTAAAATGTAACAAGCTCAAACTTTCACTGAACAAAAATGAAATATATATATATATATATATATATATATATATATATATATATATGTATATATATATATATGTATATATATATATATATGTATATATATATATGTAAATATATATATATATATATACAAAAATGAAATATATATATATATATATATATATATATATATATATATACAACAGCTTCATACGTGTCTGAGTAATGAATACGGTTTCAATAATATTATATTACTGCATATCAAGATATAGTTGTTTACATAACAACAATTTAAAATTAAAATAATCTGTTATTTTAAAAATTATTTGTGACGAATAAAAACGTTTAGTTACTTATAAAATACAACATAAAAGTCTGTTACTTGAATATTTTTAAAACTGACATGAATTCAAATGAGACTTTTTTAAATATAAAAAAAGAAAAATAATAAACTTACATTTTCTTACTTTATTATCTGTTTTCCATTTGTTTAATATTTCTTTTTTACTTTAATGAATATTCATCATATGAAATGACATAAATACTATATCAATTAATAATAAAACCTGAAAATAAAGTTAAAAGTTATTCTTTTCAAATTGTCATCATTGAATTACTAATTTAAAATTAGATTATATCTGCTTAGGAAAATCAGTTCAGTGACAGTTTTATTTTTTTTAAAAAAATGAAACTAAATCACATGTTTCATTTTCCTATGTTAATCTCCTACTTAATTAGATACACAAAAAATGAATGTTTCTAGAATGCCAAATTATAATTCATTTTAAACTCTTACATCTCTGTATTTACCCACATTTACTACGCTTACAGTTAACCTTTTTTTCTATAATTTTCACATTAATTTTGTAATTGTGATAGTTTGTCGTTGCAAAAAATAAGATAACTAATTTTATAATCTGAGTATCCTGCTACCTTCTGGTAACTGGTACCTAAATGGATTTCATTCAGAACTATTTTAGCACTTATTCTATCATCAAGTAAATAAATATTTGTATTAATTACCTCAAGTGTATATAGTTCCTGCTTGGATTTAAGTGTAATTTAAAAATAAAACAAGTTCTAAAAACGGTTATAGTAAAATTTCAGACAACCCAAAAGTAAAAATTCGAAAAGAAGAATACAATGACAAGCATATAGGTAAAGAAGTATTTTTTTAACTTCAAATTTAAAAATATTTTTGTTTAATAGAGATTTTATAGATTCGATCACAAAATACGCACTTGTGTATCATAGAATACAAACATCCAGATTGTATAATAGGTAAGAAACGATAAAAAGGTAAGTAAATATTTAATTTGTTGTACAGCGAACTTTGTATAATAATTATCTCTTGTATTCTGTTTTGAATTATCTGGAACAGTTTTAGTATGCTTTCAGAAATCAATTTTTCACTCACTCCATAACCCATAAAAAAATTCTGACTAAATATATTCAACAATTGATTATTGATGATTTGTGCTGCAAATTTAGATAGCAATGTCATCATTTTCAAAACGGAAAAAAATCAAGTAAAGTAATGAATCACATATTCCAACTTGTAGATTTTTTTTGAAAAGAATATTCGATAGTTTAGCGCTCTAAAGCTAATAGCATTTTTATCTAAATGTGCATAAGCAACAAACAAAAATAATCACTCATCAATGATTGAACATTTAGATCAGAAAAACATTTTATGGTTTATGACTGAGTGATGTCGAAAATTTATGGGGTGAATTCATTTATAAAAATTATGGATTTAGCCATAATAACGGAACTATTAGTTCTACTGGGCTTTTATTACAATTTTAATAAGATATTTTATTTGCCTTACTAAGAAACTTCTTTATAAAATATGGCCTACGTGATGCTTCAAGTGCGAGGTCTTAATTGAAAACAATGTGACAACTTGATGTGAAAACAATCAAGAAAAATGGTCATATTAATGAAATAAGTTCATATATATATATATATATATATATATATATATATATATATATGAACATTAACCATCAATTTATAGGATACTCGTCTGTTTGATTGCCGTTCATCTTTTTGGTTGGTATGAACTGGATAAATCAGCCCTTATAAATTATAAACCATATTTCGTTTACAAGTATATCATTCAAAATTTGCCTAAACAGACGTATTATTATTGTTTTATTTCTAATATTTGTACAATTTTTCTATTATTATAAATATAGTACATAAATACAACTGAAAAAAATTTTTCAAAAAAAATTTTTATTAAAAAACTATAACTCAGTATGCTGCAATTTTTTTTAAAAAAAACCCTACACATAAAAGAATTAAAAAAGTCAAATCATTCCGAAAGAGTTTCATTCCAAACTGTACGATTTCTGTTTAAGTCTGAATTTTAATTAAATAAGATTAGAGAAACTCCAGCCATAGTTGCAAAATATTTTAGTATAGTTTGAAGTAATATATTGTTTAATGAAGGTTTTTTCGACCTTACGTCTACATTTTGTACGCTAATTGTACATTCTATTTACAAGTTTTACTATTATAATGTACAGAGTACTTCTGAAGAATCATTTATAGTATAAATTGAGAGATAGTGAATATTCACACACAATATTTTATATATCATTATATTAAACAACTAATCTTGATATGTTATATAACTATATTGATTATAAACAAACATATAGTACTATATAAAGTGTATTAGTGCAGTTTAATGATTAAGGAAAAAATATATTGTAGCGTAAATTATTTACATTCTTTGTAAGATATCTTATTACGAAGTATACGCATATTCTAAAAAAATAATAACATGAAGAATATTTTTATGGAACGTCAAAGAATGAATTAGAGTCCAAAAAATAATTGATATACCACAACACCAAAATTAAATTAACCTACAAATTGTACTCCAAATTTACACCAAATCTTTTATTAAATATGTTCTTCGATGTTTTATTATAAATAGTCATTTTTATTTTATTACCTAATCTATAAATTTTCATGATAGGTAATTTGCTTTATTTTCTTATAAATAAAGTACATTTTCTATATTTATCTCGTTCTATCTTCCAAAATTCACTATACCTTTCTATTTGTCTGTTATAATTTCATTCTCCTCCGATAAAATTAGAACAATTTGCGAAGAATTAAATAAGAAACTGAATATCTGATTCACGTCGTTTTCACTGAAGTTAGTATAAATTATTCTGTACTTATTTTTTTTATATTATACACACTTAAAAATGTACATTTAAATTTGTTACATGTTTAAGAACCAAATAAACATTAATATTGCAATATTTTTATCGAAGTATATAAAGAAATAATTTTGATTATTTAAATGTCATTATACATTTTTGATATGAGGATTTATATAATTCTTACAAAATAAATTATACATAACATTGACTTCTCATTTTATGCGACAGAATTTTATAAATGATTTATTAAAAATTGTTAAATCTCTTAAAATATTTGAATAACAATTCAAACTGCCAAAATATTTTAATATGAAGCTTGATAATAAAAATCGATGAATACATAAATAAACAACGAAACATATCAAAATATGTAAATGATCCTCTTTAAAATTTATACACGACCACAAGCGTTTCTACCAGAATTTATAATATCTTTCACTTTAAAAAAATATTAATCTAGTTTGAATTTTTCTAAGTACCTTGAAATGATTTTCCTTTTATAAATGAGTTTAAAATATAAATCAAAAGCATACGATACTCAGATAGAACTTAAGACTTTTTTTTTTAATATTAATATGTTTGATATATATATATATATATATATATATAACATTTCATTTTCCAAATGTATAACAATATTTAAACATTTATTTTTTGGATATTTGTTTTTAAATAAAATAATTTTTATATAAAGAAAAGTATTTTATATGAGATATATTTTAATACTTTGACGAATAAATATATATTTATAAATTTATTAAGCAACGAACGAATATAATCGATAAAGTTTACCGAGCACTAATACATTTTAATAATTAAACAAAAAGTAGTCTACTAGGGGGCCATAAAAATATTATATTCTTGTTATTCGTCCATGTATGTAATAAAACTGTAAAAAATATATATCTGCATCAATAAATATTTATGTATTAAACAGTAACGTTTATATCTTATTATATTTCTTTGAATATGTAAAAACAATGAGTATATGAAAATGATTTTTGAAAATATATATATTTGTTTATATTAAGGAAACAATTTTGTTATCAATTATATGAAATATATACGATATTTTTTTCTCAATATTTACTTGATGACAAATTACTGTTCTGAAAATAAATATTTTGTGTAGGAAAAATATGGCAATAATATTGGCAAATTTATATCAAATATGTAATTGAATAAATTGTGGTAAATATTGAAAGTGTGTCTTATTTCACCCTCAAAAGTAATATTTAAAAATCATCAATTATACCTTTATTCATCCTTTCGTTGAGAATCCTTTTTCTATTTCTCTACTTTCTTTTTATTTTTAAACACATGCAAATTGTAAATGAATTAGTTCTCTCAATCAAATACAATAAAAAAATATTTTCGTACATTTTAAAAAACAAATTTGCACTTACTGTATTTTTGAAATTACATTCCAGGACGTAGTTTCAATTCATATCGATGATTGTTTTCTCATCTCAAAAATAATTCTAGAAGTATAAAAAGACAAACTATATTTAAAGGACATCATGGTGACAGGAAAATAAAAATGAATAAGTGATTAAATAAAGATAAATAATTATATAAAATAAGTATGCGTTTAACTAAACAATCTAAATCTGAATATAAATAAAAAACGCCAGACAACAAATAAAAAATATATATTATCTTACAATCAAAATGGACTTTTGTATGAAAATTTTCATTTTATCTATAAAAGCACTGTAAACATGATGTGTTGTTCAGTTCTTTCTACATCAACTACGGTGGCCATTTCGTGTACGGTATAGAGTGGCCATTTGTTTGTTTGATTTGACGAGATGCGATTGGCAATCTATACGGTAATTAACGATGAGAATGATGGTGAGCGGAGCGACGATAAAGAGCGAATATATATGTTGTGTCTTCTTTCTTTGATGATGTGCATAGTTATTTAATCTCCAGTCATCATCTCCATGAATTCTGTGATTTGAATAAGAACAGTGATTAATAATCGTACTGAACTTTATAGCAACTATTTCATTAAATACACACACACGCACGCACACACACACGCACACACATATATATATATATATATATATATATATATATACTTTTATCTCAAATGCATTTAAATGAAAACTACAATCTTAATCGAAACAATCTCGTACATTCTTGGAATTTGCTATACTTATCGACTAAATGTTTTGCCATAAATAATCAGCTATGATTTATATATTTAACACTAATCATAAATAAGTTGATGGTGAAAAACAAATAGAAATTATTAATTTTTATAAAATCAGTAAATCTTTAACATTTAAAAAAAGTTGTTATATTAAAGTCATAAATATGGAAAAATGATTAATAGAAAAATATATCAAGAATAAAATATTCAAAGGTTGGATATTCACGCTTTTAAAAAATATAGGCTTTCAAATTATTAACTAAATAATATTTGTCATAAATCAATTTAAAAATGAGAATATCACATAAAAAAATATAATCGATCACTTGGAAGGTAGTGGCATAAATGGAAAATTATAAAATTTCCAGAAAAGCCCTTAAACTTTTTATAAACTGCAACATTTTTTGAATGCATCAAATTCTAATTTTCACTTATATTTAAAAAATAAATTATTTATCTTTGTTATAAAACTTCTGCTATAAAATCAGTATTATGTTTTGAAGTATTTGGAGTGTTCTTGCAGTAAAAACTGAATTTTCTTTTTCGAATTGTATCAATTATCCTCTAAACAAACAAAATGGATTTTTCATCGCAAAATAAATCTTTAATAGTAGATATTTTGTTAAAAAGGTTTGGAAGTAATGTTCTTAAGTATGTACTTAATGTACTCCTAAACCTTTTTAACAGAATATCTACCGTTAAAGATTTATTTTGCGATGAAAAATCAATTTTGTTTATTTAGAGGATAATTGATATAATTCGAAGAATGAAAATTCCGTTTTTGAACCTTGAAGACACCTTATAATTTTTATAGATGGATTTTAATTGTTAATATTAGGAATCCCTTCTAATTGTCGTTCGCCTATCGTTTCAAACATTTTGTTTCGGCATTTTCTATTATTAATACCTTTTATAAGTTTTAATGTTCTATGTTCTTTTTTTATTTCTTAAGGAAATCGTTGTCAATTTCACTGTATATGCAGCTTATTATTCCAAATAATACTACTGTAAATAAAATATTGAAATATTTTAGATTTGAGGAACAGAATTAAATAAAAACATAAAACTGACTGATTGATTCAATGATCAATCAAACAAATCAATGAATAATTGTAATCTCAAATAATATACAATTTTCAAAATGAATGACATTTTTCGCATTATTGACAAACAAAATTCCAATGAACTCATCAAACATTTATATCAAACAGATTTGAGAGTACAATTCGAATTGTTTTATTGTTTTCTATTATATTCAATTAACTGACAGATAAATTTATTCTTAAATCCTCAAATGGTTGTTTAATTTCAATTGTCGACCAAAAAAAGGACAAGCTATGTAAAATTGCTTATTATGCCACATAAATATCTTTTAAAAATAATTTATTGATAAAATAAAATAAATTGACGTATATTAATTAGTATAATAAAATGGCATGGAAATAAAAAAAATCAGTTTTTTGGCTAGTTTAAAATATTGCACAAAGATCAATTATATTTTTATCGATATTTAAGAAATAAAACACAAAACACTCAACAATCGAATCTCAAACTGGGCTTGTGAGTAGCATTTAACTAATTAAAAAATAAATTAACATTCGATCAAATTTTAACATATAAATATTCTGTAAAGATGTTAATTCAGTTCATAAAACTAAATCTATCGAAAAGGTATTAGCAAACAATTCTCTCCATTAATTAACTTTAAAATATGTTTTTTTAACCTAAGTTCATTAAATTACTTTGAATTACAAACTATGATATAATATTTTAGAAGATATAACAAAATATACTAACAGAAACTATTAAACAGTTTTCAAAAACCTATATAATTAATTTTTTACCAACTCTGTAATGAATGACCTATTTATTTAGCTAATTATGTAATATTGCAGAAAAAGCAAATATTTTTATAATTTTAGTTTCGCGTAAAGGTCAAATACACTTTGACAAATAGAAATATCTGATTTTCGCATTAGGTTATCCAAATAGGCAATAACAAATTATTAGGCATTTTGATTTAAAAAATATAGTCTCTGAAGTAATAATTAATTTATAACAATAAATATTCTCCACTAAAGACTACAAACAAATATTTAAACATAATAAATATCAACATTTTTTTTTAATATATATGACTCCAATAGAAAATGATCACCTGTTTTTTATACATTTTTTATAAAATCATTAAAGTTAAACTGATAATTTATCTTTTAGTTGGACTTAACGATAATAAATAATTTGATTTTTTATTTCACCCAAATATGCTACATATATATACATGAAAAACAGTTAAAACTATTTCTGTTAGTTATATAATAATGTACTTTAATGAAATCATTGCTTAAAAATACTTACCGTCGAAATCAACAGTACCAGAGCCGTCAGTATCGATTTCAGCAATAATACCGTCCAACTCTGTGTTACTGAGTTTATCGTCTAACGCGGCGAGAATCTCTTTAAGTGTGCCTGTAGTGATGTAACCGTTTCCTTCACGATCGTACAATCTATTTCGAGAAACATATAAAGAATGAATATGCATAGTTGAATGAAGAAAGAATATATTTTTAACATGCCATGGAAAGTGGAACATTCTTAAATGCCAAATAGTGTAAGTCACATATTATGATTATACGTGTTTTTTTTTCTCTCGGCTTTATTTATTTTAAGATGTATCAACAAAGAATGCAGTGCATATATTCATACGTTGTAAATAAAGATGCGTATCTAGAGAAAATCTATGAAGACACTATTAGTATTAAGATATTTGAATGTATCATTAAGAAAATAATCGTTCACACGTGCCAAAAAGTATATTTATGTATTGATTATATATATTATATATATATATATATATATATATATATAATTTTGAGATGTCATTGTGAATTCAATACCTGAAAGCTTCTTTCAATTCCTGTTGCATGGCTTCAGCATCTTCTTCTTCAAGGAAATGGGCGGCTATGTTACAAAACCCGTCAAAGTTCACTTTCCCCGAACCATCCGGATCGTTTTCTTCTATTAGCGCGTTTAGCTCCGTATCGTCGAACAGTTGACCCATGGTGTTCAAGATGGTAGAAATTTTGAGTGTTTCAATAAAGCCGGATTTGGTTGTGTCAAACATTTGGAAAGCTTTGCGCATGATCGCCAGCTTCTGTTCTTCATCGTCCTATAAATTACAAATAATTAAAATCAAACAATCTCTCTCTTTATATTTATATATATATGCATACATATGTGTGTGTGAATGTGTGTATATTTACTATAAATGTATAAAAAAATAAAATTTTCAATATTTTCAATAAAAATAATTTAAAAGAACCATTTATACAGAAATTGATCATCAAAATAAGTTATAGCAATAAGGTATGTATACAAGTACGTTTCCTAAATAAGCAAGTACCCTCAAATTCTAATAAAGTAAACAAATTACAAAATATACAATTATTTTTTATTTTCTCTTCTTTGACAATTTAAAATATCCATATCGCATCACGTTATTCAGTGTATATTTTTTAAGTTCTTCATTTATAGCATAAGAGCTACATTCCTAAACATATAAACGATATTTAAAATCTAATTGGTACTACCCATTTTACTGATAGAATATTATTAGTGAAAGAGAATTCACTATTTTAGAAAACTAAAAATTACTTACACAAATCATAGTACTACATAATTAATATTACAATTTAAGCAACTAAAGTCTTCATTGTAAATTTAAATGATTAGTAAATAATAAATGAATTTGTGGGAAAAGTGCAGAAAATAGCATATATAAACTACATGTATTATTTACTTTTTATGTAATAATAAATATGTATTTTAAACCTAGAACCTACACAAAAAATAACCCACTAAATAAGTACCCTACAAATCATAAACTCACAATTGCCTCAAACTAATAACAATAATAATGTCTATATATATATATATATATATATAGAGAGAGAGAGAGAGAGAGAGTGACGTTATACCGATTTTCAATTCACTCACCACTTAAAATACGGAAAAGCAAAACCGGATGAAAATTGAAATTTAAATAGCAGGAAATCTATTTTTTATATTTGTCTTTTTAATAAATTAAAAATCCTTTATTTTATTTTAAATAATTTACGTACTAAATATTACCAACATTAAAATTTTAAAACTTTAAAATATATATGTGTGAATGTAAGAAAATAAAAACAGGAATATAGAGGAAATTCATTGTTTATTCATACCTAAATAATTAATCAATTTCAAATCTCTTCATAATATTATTTTTAATAAAACCCTGTATCAGTTTTAACTAATAAATAATATAGAAAAATTTCAAAATATAATCTGTGTAATGTCATTGAATAAGTATTATCAACATTTGAAACTACAATTTACTCAACTGACAGCTTTAAAATAATTCATTTTAATTACAAAAGAGACAAGGACAGTAAATCCAGATAATACAATACACGACTACATGGTTTAATGGATTAAACGTAAGTTATTAAACAACTATCCCAAAGCGTCCTTACTATAACTTCTTCCTTATTGAATTAAACCAAGTACTTATGCTTTCTAATACTAAATAGAAAGATTATACATTAATTCAAAATAATCCAAACTAGAAATCTCTGTCTACAAATTTATATATTTAAACTGTTCTCAATATTTAAATGATTTAAAAACGAATAATTACATAATTCAGTGTTATTAAATATCGATCAATGTTAAAAAAACACAATGTACCAACTTCAAAGCTTACACTAATCATGATCATAAGTCAATATTCAATCCAAAAATAAAATTTAATGTTTATGTGATATTCATTGATGATATTTAAAAGAGACTAAATATTTACTTCGTACGTAATTGATTTATACAATGGTGATGTTTCCAGTATTTAATTTGTTCTCCGTTAAAATGAAAAGAAATTTAACATGAGTTAATTATATCCTAAATAAATTGATTATCTATTAATTGTGTTACAGAAATTTAATAAGTTGAAAAATATTACGCTTAATTCTTTTATTTTTAGAACATAATGATAATAAAATAATTAATTAATAAAATTAATCCAAAACTTGGTAATAAAAAGGCGCTGTGGCTTAGTTGGTTAAAACGCCTGTCTAGTAAACAGGAGACCTTAAGTTTAAATCTCACTGATGCCTAACAGCAGACATTTTTTCATTTGTACAATGAAAACAGAACCATAATTTCTAAACGTTTACAGGGTTCTATAATACTATACATTTAACATTATTGTTACGTTTTGGATTTACATGATTCAATAAATATTTCAATTTCTTATAATTTCTTTTAGATATTGTACCTTTATATATTTTTTTTACTTTCCTTCATAAAATTTTCTAGCATTTTAATACCAAACAAACAATGGTTTATAGCATATGACCTTCGTTTAAGTTTTAGTGTTAATTAAATTAAAAAATATATCAATTTTATTAATTTTCATATCAATTTGATGTGAATAATACATTAAAATAAGTACAATAAAAAGTATACATTACAGAAGCGTTAAATAAATATCATAAATGTTTAAAAATGCAAATTATTTAACTCTTGAATTAATGTATAAATTATTAAACGATGAATGTATGTCCTTACAACGGCGCCGTGGCTTAGTTGGTTAAAGCGCCTGTCTAGTAAACAGGAGATCATGAGTTCGAATCTCATCGGTGCCTCTTATGATCTTTTCTAATGTCGTGTTTTTGTTTTAAACAAAATTACTTGACATGAATAGTAAATGAATATTACTAGTGTATTGAATTTCAATGTGTTATTAAAAAGTACGCATACGTGTCCACATAATTTCAACTGTAATTATTTGGCTTGTATAAACGGCTCATTATTTATTATGAACTCAAACATTATTAAAAAGCTTTGAAATCTATCTACTTGCATTTATAAGGAACTGTATGAAATTAATAATATAGTTACAAATAAAAATACGCGCCTGAATTAGCAAAGCCCGTTTCATTTAATTAGAAACATGAATTGTAATTTTACTAATCTCTTAAAAATTTGTATTTTATATTGATTTATGAAAACAAGCTTAGAAAATCAAGTTTACAAAAGCTTAAGACAAGGCGTCGTGGCTTAGTTGGTTAAAGCGCCTGTCTAGTAAACAGGAGATCGTGAGTTCGAATCTCGCCGGTGCCTTATACGCTTTTTATTCCTTTCCTTTTATGCAACAATACAAAATTACATATACATACATAGAAAAATACAATAAAATCAATTCTTAAGTCTTACTAAAATTGAAAATGTTATTGATGCTACTTTATTTTCACATGCTGTTTATTGTTTTCTTTTATTTAATTTAAAGCTACCATTCATTTAACAAAATATATGTAAAAGCATAATCACAAAGAGATGTTCTAAATAAAAAGATACAAAATACATTAATATCACTCAAAACAGAATAGAACTCATTTCTTCATAAATGTGTTTTTAATGAAAAAAAAATTAAATGAATATTAAATTAATGTTTGTTTCATTGAACGGAGTAAAAAAATGAATATTTTTTGAATTAAAAAATATTTTAGAAAATACTTTTAACACAGTAATGGTATTTAAAAAAATAATTAAACATGGTTCAGAATAATACACTAAAGATAAATATTCCTAAAACACGAAATGTATTCGATCTGACAATCTAATTTTTAATTTTGATTCTTAATGATAATACAAATCAACTGATATTTATCTAATTATTTTAATAATTGTACAAACAATATAAAATAATATAAACTTTAATAAAAATGTTATTAAGTATTGAATACAAAAAAAATATATATATTTAATCACTTTTAATAGGTTAGAAAGTAACAAATATAATTGTTCAATATTATTAAATATTAATCAATTTTTTTCAAAAAAATCATCGAATTAAAAATAATACTCAACCCAACAACATTCAGTGTTTATAAAATTAGTTACTGGTAAAAAAAAACCTTAACTACATATTTAAGCTCGCATGTAATTGATTCGTTAATTAACATATTTAATTTTATTTTAAAACTAAAATAAAAAGAAATTTCAAAATAATTGTAAATATCATATTAATGATGTCATAAACATATAATTAAATTTCGACAGATTTTAATAATATATTTTGTACAGATTCATCTTGTTTCCATGAAAATAAACCCAAAGGAAAAGTAAGCATAAAATTATGAGAAAGAGGCGCCGTGGCTTAGTTGGTTAAAGCGCCTGTCTAGTAAACAGGAGATCGTGAGTTCGAATCTCACCGGTGCCTAACATGTACGATACTTTTTGATTCAAAATGTGTAATAAATGGGGATAAACTGTAACAAATATATACCATATATTAAAGTTAAACTTCTTAGGCTACTTTATTAATTTTTAACCTTATCAGTTAAAAAAAATAACTATATATTAGCATGAAAATTAAATAGAAAACAATGAGGTTTAGTTAATTAAAGTGTCTGCCTTACAAATCTCGAATTAGATCTCATCCTTAACTATACCTTTTTTCATGTTAAAATTACAGAACAATGGCTAATTCTATTTCTTATCTAATAAATCATTAAATTTCGACAAAAATAGCATTATTCTTAATACATGTATCAAGTTTTACAATAACTATTTTTCAACAAATACAAAAATGACAATAACAAGAATCTACTTTGCTCAAAGTTCCCATATATAATGCAAGATATCATAAATTTGAATCTTTTCAATGCAATTTGATATACACTTTTTTATTGTAAAATAAAATAAAAGAACTACAATAAATGTTAACATTTTAAAAGGTATTCAATCCAGTTTATTATCACATCTAATTAAACATCAATTGTTAAAACACTTTTCAACTTTTTTAATCGGCTTATAAAAAAATACATTTCATCAACGCAAAACTTCTATGAAAAGCACCGTGGCTCAGTTAGCTAAGCGCTTATCTAGTTAGTTAAGACCATGAGTTTGAATTTCATCTTATCTTCCACCAACTATGTTAAAACATGCATTTCATTTATGCTCTAGAGAGTTGAAAACTTTTTTTATTAAATACACAAATATACATTTCCAAATTCAATATACATTCATTAATTTCTTTCAAAACATCTTTTAATCAAATTCACTTAAACCTCCATATTTTCAATCCTTATTTTTTAAATATGACCATACAAGCCATACTCCATATTTTCTTCAAATCAATATAACAACACGGAATATAATTTCTACTTATTTTTAATTTAATAGGGATTTTATTGCCATAACTAGAAACCAATGGATTTGTTATCAATATTTAATTAAAAGCATATTTTTTCATTCAAATCTTTGATAATTAAATAAATAACTTTATTTATTTATGAAAGAAATAATAACATTTTCAAAGCAAATTCTAAAAACAAAACCAATAAATAAAATTTATCTTCATAATTAAGTGAAAATCAACTTTTACAAATTCACCTAATAATTTAGTTTATTAAATGAAATTTTGTTGATCATACTTTAGATTTTAAACTTTTTCTAGCCCTCGATATTCCAAAAAAATGTTCATTAACTATTCTCTATTTTTTACTTTAAAGTATTCTCTTTAATAGATTTTAAAAAAATAATTACATTTATTCGGTTCTATTAAGTTAAAAATTTATATAACAGAAATCAGTTTCGACAATCTGAGGAAATTAAATTATAAGGAAATTTTAAATGTTTTCAAAGAAGTAATTTGAATGGAAATTTAGTCTTAATTTATATATATATATATATATATATATATATATATATATATATATCTCAATGGATATTTGGCTAAATAAGAATGTATATTTATAATTAAAAAAATAACATCACAAGACTAATCACAATATAAAACCAAAATCACACAAACACACAGTTCGAAAAAAAATACTCAAATGCTTCTTTGAATAATGCAGAGATTCGAAGTAAATTATGTAATTACCATCGTCATCGCGGCTGATTTTTATTGAACTACACGCGTCCGAAAGAGAATTAAACACGCGACCAACGTGAGACACACGACCGAGTTGCGGTTAGTCAGAGATTTTATAGGCACCCCCGCTTTACTAACCGACTGGAGGAGGAGAACTAAAAACGCTATAACTCTCCACACCACGGCCAAACATTGTGAACGGACTAGAATATATACTACCTTTGCACATAAAAAAATCATCAAAAAAAACTGAAACGTCGAAATGATGTCTCGATGCGTGAATCACAAATATATAAAGTGAACGAAGAGCAATGCATCTTCTATACATACGAGTGCAGTCCTTTTCATCTTTACTGATTTATATAAATATCCACTAGAGTATGATTTATTGGAAATAATACATATAAGAGATTTGAAATTTTTGCTCTCGTACACGCGCGATAAATTTTGAAGTTATTATTTATTTATACAGCTGTACACTATATATATATATATAGGTACATATATATATATATATATATATATATATATATATATATATATATATATATAATATAAAATAATTATTTCCCTTTTTACTTGAGTTATAATAATTTCAAATGTTAAAAATATCTGCAATACTGATAAAGAATGAGAAAGTTTCACACTTTTTAAACAAAAATGCACATTAATTACTTGGCGAATCGTACAAATAAACTGTTAAATTTACAGTTACTTAATGAGCGAATTATTTGAATACATAAATAATTAACTCTCTACAAAAATAGCAACACACATACTTATTTTTATGTTGTTTATTATGAATTCAATACAACATTGCATTAAAATATTTTTGAAGTCATAATTGTATGTTTTTGTAACCGTGATCTCTTTAATACGTTGTCTTGGTGTTCTTCGTCTTTTGGATCAGCTAAATATCAGTTCTCCAGATTAATTAATTGTATTAAATTGAATAAAACCAAATCAATACTCACTAAACACACTTGGAACCAGGACAAGAGATTAAAGACATAAATAATGTAATGAAAATAATAAAAATTTAGAATTGAGAATAAAAAAATAAAATGTAATATTCTTGAAAACCTTAAAATAAATAAACATAAAAATAACGTATTAAATCACCAAATAGCCATAAATATCGATACATTATTTTACATCCTAAATTTATAAACCACACTCATTTAAAACATACATAAATGGAACATAAAATAAATTTAAAACCAGTCTTCAACATCTACCTGAGGATGGCACAAGTACCAAAACTAGAAGTGGAGAACATACACACTTGGTTGATTTAAAATGACAAAGATCACCAGGAAAATGAAATATATTTATAATTAAACTTATAATTTTTCTTTTTGAATCCTTTATACAACTCGTGAATTCATTTATTCTACGATTGGTTTTGACTTCTGTCATCTTCAGCTAGATCTTTAATTCCGGAAAAAACAATTTGCCGTTAATTAACAGATCTTGAGTTCAAAATCTATTATCAATAACCAAACGCAAAAGAAATAAATTCACAGATCACATAAAGAAAACGCATTGAACAATGAACAGGTAAACAGGAGAACAACACATCACTTATAAAAAAAATAAACAACAAATACACAGGAAAACAACACAATAAAGATATAATTTTCTAATTTTAATATGCGATTCCCATTCATGTATTATCCTGCTGGTCTTGTTCTACTTAAGTCGCTCGTATAACAATCTGCTAAAGTATTTGGGCTCTTAGTCCATGTTTAAGTAGTTTGTTAGTATATTCTGACTATGTTATATACTGAGTACATCAGTATATAAAAATAGCACAAGACCCGAATTTAGTTGTAGTAAAAGATTACACAAATAACTAATTGAAACCAACATCAACATAACAATATATTTTTAACATTCTTTTTACATTACCGGTTTTTTTTTTGTTCTACCAGATCCCAATGTTCTCTCAGTCTAGTGATTTGACATTTATATACTGTCAGTGTCCTGTCTTTTTAGATTCAATAAAATAAAAAATTTTAAAAAAAACTCTAATGTAAGAAAGATTTCAAACACATTTTCTGTACGTTTTGTTCTACCCTTTATCGTACGTTTTTCGATTCTATGAACTATTTGAATGGAAAAATTGCATCTTATTTAAAATCGTTGATTAGAAAAGTTAGAGAAAATATAAAGAGAAAACAATTTGTATATTTTTGGAGAATATAGTGAATCTTAGAAATCAAAATATCATATGCCATATTTTAATAAATAAACATTTATCATTTTATATAGCGATAACCATTCTATTGTATAAAAAATAACAAATATGATATAAAAACTAAAATCTAAGTGAACTAAATAGTACACGCTAAAAAATGTATAAATGTAAATCTTGTGGATATTTGAATTGTTTAGAAACCAATCAACATAAATCAGTATAATGAAATATCTGTAGATCGGACGTTTAAGAAGAATACCATAAATGAGATTTGTATGTTGTGTGTTTTATATGTCATTTATTGGAACGTTTATTGACTGACTAACATATCACCTCTCATATACTAGAATATTCATATTTAAAAGTAGCTAGTTTCTAGAAAGACAAACTTTATACATTTAATTAAAATTAAAATTACTTCACGTCAAACAACCTGAAAAAGCAAACACCACTTTTTAAAAGTGTACCAGTTATAACCACCCCAAACATATTCTCTGTTGAAAAAAAAAATAGATTACAAAAATTAATATATGAAAATAAATAAAAAGAGAAAAAAAAACAAAAAATCGTTTTTCTTTGAACAAGAACTGAAACCAGATTAGAATACAGCGAAAGCAATCATACCGCTAAGTCCGGTTATTTGGAGACAAGCAGAAATCAAACTCATAATTACTTATGTCTTTTTTGGTTTTTCACTTTCTCGACAAAGTCTTTTACTTTATTGATAAAAACACAATCATTGAATTAATTATAAAAAATCTATATGAATTAAACTGACAGTTGAAATTTAGTGCATTCATTTTTATAACACAATTAAAAAACTATGTTAAAAATAAATCTTTCTACTAAGCTACTTATATTTTAAATATTTATTTACAATATTATAAAAATACAAATTCTAAAAATATATTAAAATACATAAGTAAGTACACGAATTATCGATATGCAGTTATCGTGTATTTTTTTTTTTATGTAAATTTTTAATATATATATATATATATATATATATATATATATATATATATATATATATATATATATATATTAGCCTTTGTAATTCCTGCTCTTTAAACAACCTATTTTAATCCTGTTTGAGTTTATACATAAAGTATTACAATAAGTAATAATCTGGTAAATCTGTTTATGAAGTAGAAAGCTTAATAGTAACGACGTAAGATTTGTAATGAAGATATTGTAAAACAAACAGATGCATGTCTAACAGCACGTATTTTCGTATGTTTATTTTAATTTTTAGTAAATACGAAAAGTATATTTTTACTTATGCACTACGATTCGTGGAAACATGTCCATCTATCATAAATACATGATTTTTCTTTAATTTTGTTTATATTTAAAACCGTAATTATTCTTTATTACTTCACAGAAATTAGTAATCATACATTCAAGCAAAATGTTTAAAATTTATTTTAATAAAAATACTTTACAGCGCCAATTCGTGTGATTAATTTAACTAGGTTAACTGCATTTTTCTAACGTTCGAAAATAATATATATATTTTAGAATATTTATGAAACTCTATAGCTGTTTTTATAATAAAATTATTTTTGAAAAAATCATCATTTTATTCTTTTCGTGTATCTAAAAAATGTTTTTTTTTATGTATGTAGATACCAAAAATGTTAACTTGTTTGTTATATCCTGATAAACTTTTTCTGAGATTGACTTGACATTAAATGACCTAGTTAACTGTACAAACTATTAGAATTGCAAACAAAACTAACTTCAACTATTTAAAAATGTCAAAGTTATATTCGTATATACATATATATATATATATATATATATATATATATATATATATATATATATATATATATATATATATATATACGAATATACATACATATACACAAAGAACAAAACTGAAAAAAACTACCTAAAACTAATATAAAATCTACCAGAACAGATTGCAATAATTTAAAAAACCGCACTAATAATACAACCGGATCACATATAACAAAAACAAAATACACATTGAATTTATTAGGTTGATAGGAAAATAATTACGATTTTGGTTTTCGATATTCTAACCTTATTTTTTTCAATGAAAGTGTCACTTCATCGTGTTCATGTTAATATCATTTTAAAGTACATGTTTCGGTCTGTATTTTGGTAATATCGATTTGGGAGAAGTGGATATTACCGTGTTGAGGACAAGAGCCTTGAAGATGAAGAAGGCCTCAGGCGTCCTTATTCAGTTATAACGACCAACTGAAAGCGTTAGTTAAATCAGAACCACCCACAACAATTCAAGAGCTTGCGTTAGACGTTAGGCGTTCTAAGCATTAGTCACCCAACAGTTCTGGATCACTTAAAACACTTAAATTAATAAATTTGTATGAATCTGAAGATCATAAACCGCAATTATTTTTCTATCAACCTAATATATAACATTATTTTAGGTGTGCAAATTAATTCGGTACCTTTTTTATAGAAAATTAATGTTTACGGAAAAACAGAATACATTTCAATCCTCATAACATCCCTCATCATTTTGTATAACTTTGATCTATCTGTCGGATAACTGACGAATTCTTTGTCGAAAAAAAAAGATAATGGTTATAAGACGATGAAGTCGTAATACATTTTCGGATCTTTTTCTCTGTTTTATCATTTTACATATTTTATTTGCACTTTGTCCCAAAGCTGAACAAATTATTCCCACGTCTACAGTAATATTTTTTTCAACTGGAATAGGAAAAGTATACAATGTCAAATATGCTATTCTTCGAACGCCATCATGTGCAATACTGTTTTGTGAAATTATGCTAACTGCTTGTCCAATATATATACTGTTTTAAGTTAAGGTTAACACTTTAAAATCCTAAAGCGACGAGAAAATATTTTAATTTAAAACAGAGTTATGATTGATTCAATTTAAAGGCACAGAATTATTTTCTGTCTCTAGTATATATATATAGAGAGAGAGAGAGAGAGAGAGAGACTTATCAAAAGATAGAGTTATAATATGAGAAAAAACATTGAAAATGTATGAAAAACAGGTACTGGATCATTAAAATTGTCAGAAATTAGAAGACAACTCATATAAAGTTATATAAAAATATAAATTTTATTTTCTATCCACAGTATAAATACACAGACTTTTCTGTACCTTGGCGCTATGAAGATGTTATTATTGTCATAGAAATGCACGAAAACGACAATCAAAAATGATCAATAATCATTTATTAAACACTTTTGATGAGACTTTTTTTATAGTTTGTGAAATAAGAAAAAATCATTTATGAAAACGAATTTAGCTACAGTGATAGAAATGTATTGTGATAAATACACGTTTTTTTAAAAAGAATCACAATCCTTTTTTATTATATAATTAAATTTGTTGTTTATTTATTTTAGTTAAAATATTTAAACATACTTTATATCAAACTTTAAAACATTACAAATAAAAAAAATAATTACAGACGTACATATAAAAATAGATTATCAAAGCATTATTATTTGAAACTTTCATTCTGAGATTTATGAAATATCTACCACATAATACCCAATGTGTCAATTAATAACCCTATATAATAAAAATTCAAATTACAAATTAACATTTGAAGAAAATACATATTTTACAAAAAGATAAAAAAACAACTGTGTGAAATATATCCAAGACTGGAAAATAGATAAAAAGAATCAACAACTGAGAGATTAATGAAAACATTGCACGAGTACATAAAATTACTTGAAGCCTACGTAAATCTGTCAAACAGCTGGATTTGAAGCAAACATCCGCTCGAGGAATTATTCGAAAACACTTAAAAATATTCTTCATAAAATTCAAATTCATCAATTTGTGTCTGTAACCCAATTTGCTGAAAAATAAATTTACTTCGTGTGTTTTCTTCATTTTTACGATTTGAATTCTCAAATATTTGTTAAACAATTTCATCTTAATACTTTTATATTATATATATATATATACATATATATAATCCCAACATAAATCATAAATTGTTAATAACAATATATAATTCTCTAAATATTGACATACTTTACAAAAAGTATATCAATATTTTTTTAAAAAAATACAAATTAAGTGTTACTACTCTAAAATTTAATAGCGTATTTAAAAACGATTTTATGAAGGAAAAAGGAACACAAATCACTAAAACCCATTTACTTTATAACACAATAAACATACATAACAAAACAGATATGTATAATTAACTGTGCAAATTTAATGTGAGTATAAAAAAGTGTAGGTACATTTCTCAAGATATATTTATATTTTAAACATGTTTTAATGTTTAACGTTCTACAAATAAAGAAGCATCTAAGGCATAAATTAAAACAAAATGTTATTGTCTCTTTTATGCAGGCCGTATTTTAAATTGTGTAAAGTAATAATCGTAAATTAACTACATGAAAAATCTAAATATATCATAGCTGCAACATCTAGTTGTTTCTTGTACAGTATTTCATGAAATAAATATTAAGATGATTTATATTAAACAGATTTAAAAATCTACATATATGATTCATAACATCATATAAAACAAATAAGTTCATATATTTACTTTAGAATTATTTTCATGAAAATAAGTAATCGTATGTTATATTATATTATGTTAAAGAATTCGAAGTGTAAGTCAGTGAAGAATTATAAAACTGATTCTAACATCTAACGACCTACCGCAGTTAATAATTCATATAATAAATATAGACTTTTATATCTTTCAAATTTAACACTTGTTTCTAATGATGTTACAATTTTACTTGAACTTTAAAAGCATGAAAGTAGTTCTGATATAAAAATTTTATGTGTTTATTTATTGAATCTTCAGTCAATCCTCGTTTTGTTAAAACACAAAATTCATGCTTAATAAATAAATAATATGGCTTACTCACTCTATTGTCATAAAATCTAAGAAAACAACTTTATTATTCGACCAAATCGACTTAATTCAATAACTATTTGCAAAAATTTTAATATTTTATGAAGTTATATTACTATTATTTGAAATTATTTTTAGAAATACGAATTCTTCTCGGTGCAAATATTATGTTTTTTTTAAAAAAAACTGAGATTAAACTATTACTCTAAAAATAATAAAAAGATTATTTTTGTCGGTCAGTCTAGAAGTTTGATAAAATCATAATTCATTAAAACTTTTAAACTGTCGTAAAAAGCAGAAAATAAAAATTAAAATCTTTGTGAATGTTAATAAATAGACAAACTAAAACTTATTACTGTTATCGATTTTTTCTTAATGTGCTTATTAATTGGCCTGGTAAAGGTATCAATTAAACTGGACTGACGTATAATTTTCAAAATGATATCCGATGAATTGATTTTTAGTCGAAATGTTTTTCTGTACAATCATGTTTTTCTCTAACAATAATAGCAGTTTTCTATTAAATTTTATGTAAAATGAATTAGCTGCCGTGTTTATATCCCATTGTCAATAGTAAACACATTCCGAATACAAAGCTCATTTTTCATCCGTTTCAACTAATTAAAATCCTCTCAAAAATGACTCCCTTATAAACGATGTGAATAATACAAAACGTACACATACACGCACAAGTGTCTAATTAGAAATAGGCGCCAATTAACAAACCCGATATTAATGATGACTAAAAAGATAAATCCCCGTGAAGTTACAAGCGTGTCTTACAAGAAATAAAATATATGTTTGTAACGGTGTACGTTTCCTTCGTCGAGATACGTTTTACATAACGCACCGGTTCAATATACATCCAGTGATACTTTTAGACTAGGACAAATCGCACAATGACAAGATTATTCCGTTATCAGATCAAGATACAAAATACACAGCATGATTGTTTTTGATCGTTACGTCTCTATCGTTCGGTCGACGTATCGCCGCTGGCGTTTACTTTTCAAGAACTGGCAGAAAAGCATCTCGCACGTTTGTCAGACTGTCAAATTATTTACGTTTTAGTATGTCAAATGTAGGTGAGAAATGGACACACTTGGAAACATTACGTTCATAAGATCTACTATTAAACTTGAAAGAAAATTGGAATACAAATGATATTCTTGAAATGTAATATTTTAACAGAGTCGTTCGATTGTATCTTTCATAATAAATTCAACAAACATACATACATACACAATACATACACAACACATACACACACATACACATACAGACACATACACACACATGCACACACACACACACACACACATATATATATATATATATATATATATATATATATATATATATATATATAAATATGTATATAATCAATAAAAGTGACAGATTCAAAATAAATAAGTCACAGTAAATAAAATACAAAATTTCACAAAAGTGTAACAAAGAAAGCGCAATATTTTAAATCGCATATATTTCAAATCTTATATAAACCATATTCTATATTTTAAAAAAGTACTGTTTATTTTTTTTATAAATGAATTCTTTTTTCACCACTCAACCCACAATATTTTCTCTGATCAAAAATATCTAATAAATGATTCCTAGTCATTTTTTAATGTTTCTTATGTGCATTTCGATAACAATTCCATTATCATTAGAACAATTAAATTCCATTACCATTATCATCTGAAGATGATAGAACTGCCATACTCATTTATTGAACATTTATGATCAGATTTTTTTTTATATTTTTTATGTTAATATTAATCATTATTACTGAACATGAATGAATAATTTTTTCATGAGTTGAAAAAAGACAAAATTGGTAATCAGAATATTCAATAATTAATTACTCATCATTGTTGGTCCAAAAAAAATACGTGGATTGTGATAGAGTGAAAAATTCAAGTGTGAAACTTAATTTTATATTCTAGCACATTTATGAACAATCTAAGAAAAAATATATTATACAATTGTTCCAAGAAATATGTTAATAATCCAAGAATGACACTTGTTCCTAAAAATTACATAAGTTAAAATATGTAACCTGAAAAATAACACTATGTTAAAAAAACCATAAATTGATTGAAATCTTGCAAGAAAAAAATAATTTCTACAGAAACAGCTAGTACATTGAACAATAGTATGTGTATCCCTTTTTGAGATTTCGATTATCATTCAGTAGAAAATGATTACTATGAACATTTTAATAACATTAAGTTTCAACAGAATTAGAAAAAAATCTACATAAATAATAATTAAAAAGTTCATGAGAGTTATATAACACTATTTCCAAAAGTATTATAAAAAAATTAAACTTTATGCCTGAAACAAAACCACTATTTTTCAAATTAATTCTAACAATTATTTTGATATTACAAAAACAATATGTTACGCGATTTTGTCATATAAAGAAATTAAATTTCATTTAAAATCGCTAGTTGAAAAGAAAATCGGCTACTAGATTCACAAATTAATTCGGCACCTTTGTTATAGAAAATGATTTTTACGAAAAAATAGAATAAATTTCAATCCTCAAAATATCCTCCATTATTTTATATAACTTTTGCACCGTCTATCAAGTAACCGACAAATCTCTTATCGAAAAAATATGACGTCTTTGAGTCGATGGAGTCGCCTTAAATTGACCCATACCGGACATTCCGCGAGGAGATGAATGGGGGTCTAGTTGGCCCCCCACACCATCTACACTTCCCGTCCGTCCTTCGGCCTTGTACATGTTCGTGGTAGCTTAGTCTCCCATGTCCTGTGACAATTCGCACCAGGAGCCGGGTGATGATCTGCCACTTATATAGATTCTCTTGGTTCAGTCCTTATTTGGGGCGTGATCTAAGAGTACCCTGGATTGACGGCAACCGTCAATCTTTAGCCACCATTATATATATATATATATATATATATATATATATATATATATATATATATATATATATATATATATATATATATAGGTACATAAAATTGCATTTTTGAACACAAAAAGATTATTAATCTCTAAACAAGAAGACTCATATCAGTTATTATTTAAAAAAATACAAGAAAAGTTTTGAAATTGTAATTATGAAATCAAACTATAATTTTTCCAAAGAAAAGATCTACTGAACATTATTTTTGCAACATCGGACACATTTACTTCAACATACTTGTAAGTTTTTACGCATATATACTATGATCTAAATACATATATATATATATACATATATATATATATATATATATATATATATACGTGTGTGTATATATATATATACATGTGTGTATATATATATATATATATATATATATATTCATTTGCATGTATATGTATACAAGTATATAAATTTCCACGATGCGTCATAACATTCTATCTTTATCTTTTGTACAGGACATATTTCAGATATGTAATAAAAATAGAAGGCATCATTAACAGATGACTGAAGAAATCAGCGCACGGCGTCCGCAGAAACGAGACGCAGGACATTTTTATACTATCAACGTATTCGAAACGCACAACAAAGGTATCGCATTAAAAATGACAAGGTGAAATCGACGCGAGTCCTCCAAATGAATCAGTTTGATTATAGATGAACGAGAGTGACTCGGAGGTTCGTTACATATTCCTTTATCGTATCCGATCTCTATTTCAATATGGTTTCAGTTACGCGTGCGTAAATCGCAACGCACTAGAATACTGTACTATATTCGACAAAACGGGCATTCCTAAAATATTATATATATACATTTTTTCAGTTTATTTCAAAAATGTATATATAGGTCGACTTTACTTGTAACCATACGTCATTTCGTAATCAAAAATTGAAAAGTTTACGTTGTCTTTTTCTGCGTGAATCATAGAGCAAACCGAGAAACTTTTAATTTTGTTGCTGTTATGTATTTTAAATATAGTAGTTGTTAATAAGGATTTGCGGTCAATTAATTTAGATCAGTTGACTAACATGATTTTTTTAAATTTAAATTAAATTTTAACCCTGTTACTGTCAGTGATATTTCATTTTCTGATATTTGATCAATTCAATTCATTATATACGATTCTTTATAAGAAACAGTCTATTGATTAACAAATACAATTAATGCAATTATTATCAAGTATATAAAATGAATAAACACTTATCGATGAGCATATCTACGGGAGTAAACTAGAGCCCTCCAATCCAGAAACATTTAACAATTTTGATTACCGAGTTATGAGTATCTTAACTACCCTTAGATCGAAACCTTGTGATGCGTCATTCATGGACTCCTGTCCCCAAGACTCAGTTTGAGAAAGCACCTGCTAAGCAGTAGTACAGAGGTTACACTCGAGAACCAAGAGCAAACAAAATATAAATCAGATTTTTATAATATAATACCTAATGTACTTTTTAAATTTTTCATAAATTAATTACAGAAAAAACAAATGTAAAATTTAAATGAATTATTTTCAAATATAAATAAAAGACCTTTTTTCGCTCGTTAAAATTTTTTTTAGGTGACTTTTTTTGTCTGCGGCCCGTAGACTCTCTTAAACTGAATTTTATGACCCGTGTTTATTATATATGAGTTTGACATCACTGTCAACTATTAGAAAAAACCTCTGAATGAAAGTCCACCAAACAAACTAACAGAGACAAATAGATTTAATCAGTAGTTAAAATAACAGAGAAAATGAAAGACAAGTAATTAAATGAATGCTAATTAAATAAATTTCTCTTTAAGTTTGCAACTAATAAAACATTAAAATTTAAGTAAACATTTTCATTTTAAAACGGAGATTTCAGCACGGTGCATTTTATTTTATAAATTAAGAAAACACACCAACGAAATGAATTTGTTTTCTGAATAATTCCAGATTTATTTTTAAGCCGATAAATCCTATATCCAATTTCACCTCTTAAAGTATTTTCTGTAGTTTTTGATACCGAGTATCATCTAACTAACAGAAAAGATAGTTCAAGTGCCGAAACTGATAGCAGCAAAATACGACTGCAGTAATCTAATAAAATTCTGTTAAAGAAGACTATCAAAGAAGTATATTTTGAGTGCGTGTTTTTTTTGAATAGAGTAAATTGAAAGTAGGAAATATTAAACAGCGATACAGTTGTGTTAAGTGCGCGATAGTTATATAAATAATTAAAATTAGAATCAACAAATAATTCGCATACAATTTTATCATACCATTTGCAGAAAAATGGAATATCACAAACATTATACAACATTTATTGAATAAATAAATATTTCAAATACTTTATTGACAGACACACTTTCAGCACATCAAAGAAACAATCGGTCAATTGTTTTCTACAATACGTAACAAAATGGACTGTCAAATGACAAGACGTTAATTTTTCGTTACCTAATGACAAATGACTGTCATTGCAGTGTCTTCAATTACGAGATATGGCAATGGTCCAATGCTAGCACCTGATGGTCAGATAACGTTGGATATTTTCGTTGTATCTCGTTATAATCGTATCATTAATTTTTAACTGGTTCCACAAAGAGTTGCAATAGTTAATCTGTATACTGTAAATATACAACATACACACAGTATACAAAACTAAAATGTGTTAGAATATATAATATAACTATATGATGTATCGGACTAAATTTAAATTTCTGTATCATCTTTAGGTATGCACAGGTATTTTGTTGATAGGTATTTATTTACAGTGGCCTTGTCAAGTCAGTGCCAAAGGAATTAAATTTTTCTTTTTCTATTTTCCGAATTTATTATATGTTATTTTGAGACATTTTAACATTCGATACTATTATTGAAATATAAAGTAACCTTACAGTTTTGACACACGACATTATATATATATATATATATATATATATATATATATATATATATATATATATGTATTTATGTATGTAATTTTAAAAGATAAACAAAATATATTAATAACTTCTAACTATAAAAAGATTACTGAGTTATAAATCTTAATTTTCATTGAATTTACGTAAATTTAAATATATGTTAATATGCATTGAGTTATTAATAAGTATTTAAATCGTCACTTTACTTCTAAAAATAATTTAGCTAAAACTTAAATTATATACATAATTAAGCTATATAAATAAGTCTATAAATAATTGTTTGTATAACTTTAACTTTATACACATACATATAAATATATATATGAGCTTCCCATGAAATGTCTACGAATAGAAATTATTTTTGTGGATATTTATACAAAAATAACAAGAAAACTAAAAATTTGTTGATAAAATAATATATTGTGTTTTCTGTGTTTCAAACTTAATGTAACTGTTCTTCATGTTGTGTTCTTCATGATAGCGACTGCTGAATATTTCTGATAATTTTTTACTTTTCAATTAGTTTCAGATATTTAAACTGACTGCATATCTCTTTTCGCTTAAAATTTAATTTGACTTTTAATTAAATTTCAAATGGAACCAATACATAATCACAAAATAAATGACCTGAAGATACCTAAGAAATCTAAAACGATTTTTAGATAAAAGTAGAGAGAAAAAATAATATAAAATGAAGGACAATGAAATAAAAATATTAACAAATGTAAAAATAATATAAAAAAATAATTCCAAACTTCAGAATACATATATTTATATATATATATATATATATATATATATATATATATATATAGATAGATAGATAGATAGATAGATAGATAGATAGAATTGTATAGATATAGATAGGTACAGAGAGAGAAGGATATAGAGGTAACATAAAGAAAATATTTAAAAAACAATCAATTAAATTTTATAAGAAAATATTTATTTTATTTCTACGGATGCTAAAGATACTATATGGAATATGTACAGATAATAGTAAAATAAAAATAATTCAGAATAATACATAAATAAATTAAAAAAAATGTCAAGACAATAAAATGCTTAATCGTATAAGAATAAACGCATTTTGCTTTTTAAATCTATTTTCATGTTTTTTATACGTTATATTTTTCAAAACAACATCAAAAATAAAAACTATTTTTTCAATAAATTGTATCGTAAGTTAAATGACATCAAGCAAAATGTTTATTACAAAAATATAAAATGAGATCATTGAGTTTTAAAGAATGAATCTATAAATACATTAAACAATAAAGAAAACATCGTAAAACGATAAAAATACAAGATGTGTAAAACGTGTTGACTCTAAAAACTGAGCAAGTAATCAATTTTTACTACAAATAATCGTGTTTCTTTACAGTCATTAACAAATTCAGCCAAACAGATGCTCAAAGAATACTAATAACCGTTCAACAATACAAGAATCCAAAACAATACGACAGTTTCATTAACAGTAAAAGTGACCGCATTGTTTATTTGACATCTGTGACAATACATTAACGATATTTTAGATGGATGAAACAAGTGTCGCGAGAAATTCGAGAGACTTATGTTGTCAGTGAGTCAGGAGGAGTAAGCAACGGCATCTAAAATAAATACGGTAACACGTGTTTTAATTCATCAGAAGGCGCCGGGCGAATTGAAACGGGATACAACGAGAGCACGGAAAAAACTCTACGCTCGACGAAATTAGCAACGAACACGTTTACAAACAGTTTCACATTGAAATATATACACTGGATTGTGGATTTTTCCGGGGCTATTATACAATTCGTTATAAAAGCTTGACAAACTGTTATCATCGCATTATAAATCAAAATGACTATAAACAAATATATACAATTATATGCTAAAATACTAGAAACGCATATTTTTTCATTGGATTTTTTAATAAATTTATGTAGTTTAATACTTAAAACATAATTACAGTTTATTTTAAAATCTACTGCGACATTATGTGATCAAATACTTATTAGATTTATTTAAAAAGTGTTAAGATCAAATTGAAAACCGCATTCAAAAAAAAAACATTAATAAATAATGAAGCAAACATTAAAGAAAAAATATTAACTAAATCTAAACATTCGATACTTATTTGTATTTCTAAAATCCTGAACAAAGTGCATATGCAAATTGAGAATCAATAACACTACAATTAAAGTTGATTAATTTACTTCAGTGAAAAGAAAATTAAGTGAATTAATTTTACTTAAACCAATAAGTTAAAAAAATTATCGGATATCCTAATGTTTATAAATGTATTTTTTTTATAAAATAAACATCATTTTAAATATTCAAATCTGGCGAAATCTATGTTTTTCATAGCAAAATTTTATTTTTTAACACTGAAACGAAAATTAGCCGATCTTAAAATTACTATAATAGCTTCTTGACTAAAATTATCGAATTATTTTTTTTGGTTTGATTCTTATTAATTTAAAATGTACTAATATATTCATAATTATTCAAATCAGTAGATCAAATTAATTTCAAAAAACTATCTACAGAAATAATAATAATATGCTTGCCTAGAATAAATCAATTCGGTGGGAGGAGTTTCTTTCGAAAATAAACTAAATTGCCATTGTATCTGCTTTAATCTCTAGTTGAAGACATATAGGAAAGAAAATAATGATTACAGACTACGAAATTGCAATTTGTCCATGTTCTCAAGTTTCTATTGGAAATTCAACATTTTTCCATATCTTTTCTGTAATTTTTTAATTTAATTTTAAACATATAATCATTTTAACTAATAAAATAGAATAACTAATCTGTAATTAAATTATTTCTATACTGAGTACTCAATAAATGATTTTAAAAAACTAAATAATGTTATAACTCGTACTTTCTTTTTACTAAACTAATCTATTAAAGTTCCTATAACATTTGCTTGAACTATTGTGCTCATAATAACTATTCAAAAGAATACAAACAAAATCTAAAATGAATCGAAAGATTAATAGATATTTAAATAGATTCGATTTGTGGAGCTTTGTAATGTTTAAAACGTTTTTTTCAGAACGCTTTTATTTTTATATTTAAACTACAGACTAGATTTTTTTTCTAAAATAACAATATTACTTTAATAGACGAAGTTTTACTTCTTCATAATACTCTTCCAGTGGAATAAAAGTAATATCCAAAGTGGCAATCTTCTTTATCGTAGAAAGAAAATATCAGCAATACTAAAAGCAAGTGTCACGAGAGTCTAAACTTGATAATGTAAACAATTAAGGGTTACACTTCTAAAGTGAAATAAAACTCTTATTTCTTAGAAGTAAAACTATTACTTGAGTGCAGAGGAACAAAATGACATCATGGAAAAACAAAATACAGAAAAAACTTAAAGAAAAGCAAATAGACATTTCAAATTGGATAGCCCAAGCTAAATAACTGAAGAAATCGAATGTAACTGATTTATAATTTCTATGAGAGAAAAAACGAACCGTATTTTTCCGCTTTCCTACTAAAGATAGATAAAAAAGAACGTTCCAGAGTCAGTAAGATTACTAATAATTTTAACCTCTCATACCTGCATTAAGAACTAAACATTGACCCATATCTATAAAAAGAAATTCTAAATAAATAAATAATATTTGTTTAAATTTTCGTGTTCGTTTAAGAATGAAAGTTTTTTGTAAACTATGTTCAGTTTTTAGAATTTAATTGTATAACGACAGATTTATACCCAGATTTATATATATATATATATATATATATATATACACACGAAAATAATTTCAATTTTTGCAAATTAAGCGAGAAAAATCCTCGTTTGTAAACATGATCCATAGATCTTTTATATGTTGAAAACGAGTTATAAAAACGCCCACCGGGCCACACCGACCCGCGATCTACTCTCTAAATTCTTTCTTTGAATAAACACCGTATGACAAACGCACATATACGTGAAACATTGTATTTTTAGATGAAACTGTAAAGCACGTACGATCCACATGCATTATTTGAACATATCTAAATTTATTGTCACGAGTCTTTATTAGTGACATAATGAACTGAGAATCACATGTCGACAAACATACACATTCACAGATACATGTTTACACATATGTGTAGTGTACAAAAATTTACAAAAATACTGAAGACATAAAGAAAACTCTGTCTTCTTCGAATAAAAGTAGAGACACAAAGATATATTATTCAGGAATTCATATAACAACCAACATTAATAAAAAAAGATACATATGCATGAACGCACATACCAACACCTATATTTACTTATGCATAAATAGACTGACAAAAATATTTTTTTAATCTTCATAACATAGGTGTGTATATATATATATATATATATATCTTTCATGTCTTTCAATACTAATTTACTTTTTGCTATTAAATAAACACATTTCATTTTCTTTCTTCTAATAAGTGTTTTTTTAACAATTATTTAAGAAAAAAATTCCATTTCTAAGAACTACGCTCTATATATCTCGTGACTCTCTGCCGGGTTAATGACATGTAGTAACCATTTTTTTTAATACAAGAATATAAATGTCCTAATAAAAGATACATTTATTTCAAGATTTTAGCTTTTAAATTTGCTCAGTAAACATAACAACACGTTATATTTCTATAACATCAAATTTCGTGTTCTCAATTACCAATACGCTAATTAAAAAAATAGAAAAAAAATTGTTCAATGAACTGTTGTTTGAGTTCAGTTTTTAATAACATGTGATGGAATCAGCATATTCATAAGATACTTTTTAATATGATTGGTAATTTTATTCTTTATGTAACAAAATCTATTTTTGTTAAAGACAAAATGTCTGGGTCCAAAACTAATACAGTAAACACCACACAGCGAACACTGATTTTATTCTTAACAAAACCATGGATATATCAATAAAGTCACTAAAGCTATTAATGAACTTTACAGAGAAATACTGACAGTAAGAAGATTCCAATGCTGGTTTCAACATTTTAAATCGAGCAAAAGGAATTTGAGGAATGTTCCTAAATTAGAAAAATCATTAAATTTGGATACTAGCCTTCTCAAATCACTGGTTGAATCAGATTCTTGATTAACCAAAGATTAATTATTGATGATTGATTAATGATTGATTGATCAATTATTTCATCAACATGATCTGGGAAAAACAGTAAATAAAATGGATATTTCGAATTCGCATGAAGTATCGCTAATTAACAAAAAAATAGCAGATAATATAAGTAAAACAGAAAGTTTGAACTTTGAAAGAAGAACACTCTAATTTAATTGATAGAAAGGAAATAATTATTTCTCAAAATTATTCAATAAATCATAATTGACCATTTTTGATCAACAATTAATTATTAGATATTAAGCGCCAATGTACCTACTGTACTTTTGATCTCTGAAGATGATGACACCTCTATTAAGATCCACATAAGCAACAATGAAAAATGATCAATACAGATTTATTGAACATTTGTGTGTAAAAATTTGTTTATCGTTTGTAGGACGAAAAACTAAACAATTTGTAAATAATGAATTTATTCACAATATCAGAACTGTATTACGAAATAATTTTCTAGCATAATAATGTTTATACAATGAATGTTCTTCGCATTCATCAGGTATCGTTTTTATGGATCACCATCTAATCTATTCAAGCTTCTGAAACATTTCCTGAAGAATAAGCAATTTAATAACAGAACTAAAATAAAAAAGCACACCTTTTTGCTTTTTATAACTCGGATCGGCATTTTTATCAAAAATTTATTGATCACTTGCAAGAAAAATAAGAATCTGTTATTAATAATGGACAAAATATATTTTACAATTAGATATAAATTATTTAAAAAATACAGAGTTGTATATCTCCAATAAAAATAGAGAATTCCTCTCTAATCTCTCTAATATATATATATATATATATATATATATATATATATATATATATATATATATATATATATATATATATATATATATCCATATTTAACAAAACTGTGCACTAGGAATTTTCAGTTAGTATTTATCTAATCTTGACATAGATTTAACTGTGCTTTAATTAGAACACCTACGCAACCCAATCGAATATTTCTTAACGCACTGTCGCAAAGCATATTTCAAAAAAAAAGTGTCCACCCACATAACAAATGTTAAAAAGAAAATCAAAATACACGATGCGTGGTCGTCTCCAAACAGTCGTCGGTTCGTATCCGCTGGCGACGCGCCGCCTAAACTTGTGGCGTCACGACGCCACATATGCACCGTCGCGAAAACATATAGTTGTTTGCGTCCAGCAGTTATAGAAATACGTTTCATGTTTAGCCTGTATATATCTGTCTTACCTGCGCGATATTTAAATTATACGCGCTCTCAGATTTATAATAGACGTCAATACGATATGCTTTGATGTCAGTGAAAATGGACGACGTAAGAAGATACGTCTGTACAAAACTCGTACGTAGATTGTGTTTGTACAGATTACTTGGCACCTTTTTTGGACACTCCAACAAATGATTCGTTTTTCAGTAGATACACAATTAAATAATCGTACAAGACGAACTTTGAAATAAAATTAAAATCTTACTTATAAGTCTTATTTATAATTTTACTAATAATTTAAAAAACATATCAGATATATAGTCTCCAACAAAAATAAACAAAATTTAATATACACAAATAATTGTACTTCATAAATAGTAAACAAAATCTTAAATCGTATAAGTAATAGTCGAACCTCTCACTTGAGTTAATAAATTATTTTGTTCATTCCGATGATATATTGTCTGATAATAATTATAAATATTAATTATTATACCAGTTCTTTTGAACATGAATACAGCTTTGCCCATCTTGACAGAATATTTTTTTCAATTCTTAATAAAATTATTTATTACAGTAAATTAATAAAAGATATTTCTATATGAATCAAAAATATGCGTTCCACTTACAAAAATGTAGGAATATTTCATCTTTATAAGTACAATATCTAAATTATTTTTTTCGCAAGCGCAAGTCAAAAAGTAGACAAATTAAGAAGTAAAAAGTATTATTGTATTACAGCCATTTTCTATATTACTCTTCCAAACTTTTATGCACTTATTCCAACGCTTAATGATCTTATGGATTCCGTGTTGAAACAAACATTTTGGTCTCTTGCACAGCCACTCTTACACCGTATTGATGACCTCTCATCAGAAAAAAACTTTTGTATTCTTAAGTCTTCTTTTAATGTTTTGAAAGGATAAGATTGATTTTCAAGTATTCTGCAGAAAAACTGATGATGATATTTTTTTAAGAATGGAAGATACACTTTTGATTCATTTGACACTTAAAGGTAAAACAATAAGAATCGAGAGGTATTGTGAATATTCACGGGAACTAAAACCAAAAATCAAGTCCAATAAACATGAGAAAATTTCGAAGTGTGATTCTAGTCCAAGACGGCGCTAGATTTCACATGATAATAAAACAAATCAGTATATTTAAAATCTAGCTTTTGGGTTTTGAGCTACTGAACCAAGCACTATGTAGTTTTAATTTAGCACCAAATGATTTCCGCCTTTCTGGACCATTAAAAAGAGAATTGGGAGAAAAAAAAATTGTTTATAATAATATGGTGCAAAAGTAATTGAAATAGACCAAAAAGAAACTTCAAAAAAGGAATGAAAAAGCCCATTAAACATTGAACTAAACGCACAGAAATAAGGGAGTGTTGTGTATGAAAATGATCTTAATAAAATTCTACAAGTAGAATAAAAGTTTTTTACTTCTTAAATTTGCTTTACTTTTTGACTTGCCTTCATATTCAATCAACTATCTATAAATAGTTATTAATCAAATCATTTTGCCAAAATTCCTCCAAAGTAAAACAATATAACATCATAACATAGTTATTTTTCCACACATTGATATTTTTATTACTCAATTTAAATAAAAATGTATTTATGAACTCAAAATATATACAAACATAACAAAGCATCAAAGCTTAACATCGAATGAATAAATTTACAAGCAAGATACAGATGACAATTTGTAATAAATTTTACAATTGCACACAAACAGCCACATACATTCAAGTCATGCATTTAAATCAACAATATTACGATGAATAAATTAAAAATATGTAAAAAATTTATTTTCTATGTCTGCATAAAAAACGCCACGGTACTTGACATTTTTATGTACATACATAAATACATCAATTAGACTATATATAAAATTAGCAACCGTTGTTATATAATTGTCTTGCAGACATTCCATTTTTATACTTAAAACTTTTATAATTAATTTTTGTTACCAAGTCCAACATTTTAACAAACAATATTGCGAACAGATTGGCAGAGCTCCAAAAACTAATTGTAATTTTAAGTTCAAAGTATGTACAAATATTAGTTCAACTATATATATATATACATATATATATATATATATATATGTATATATATATATGTATATAGTAAAACCTCTTTTTTAACAAACGCGATTCTAACACCTAACTTTTTGCTAATAGAGCATTTATTATATAATTAAAATATATATTGTTTACCTCAAGTACTGTCAACCACTATCTTTTGTTAAATAACTAATTTTGTTATAAAGGAGTTTTTCTCTCTTTATATATATATATATATATATATATATATATATATATATAATTATATATATATATATATATATATATATGCATATATAGATAGATAGATAGATAGATAACGTCATTTGAATAAAAAACGAAAGACTAAATCAACTTCGATTTAATGATTTCGCAAACATTTCAGAATAATTAGAAAATATGATGCTTAAACAGTTTATTTTTACACTTGAATTTGAAACAAATGAAAGGAACTTTGAAATATATTTATTTAAGACAGATCATTGTCAAAAATAAATCATTTATTTTACAAATTTCCAAAAGTTTAAGGAGATGAAGTTCATTTAGACGAATTTCTTTAATATTTAAATCGAAAACTTCATGTTTTCTTTTCAATAGACAAATATTTCCTGAATGAAATTACGTATTGTTATCTTCGGAAATCAAATATGTATCTTGTAAATAAAACTAATTCAGTAAATTTAGAGAACTAATTTAGTAAATTTAAAAAAGTAAAACAAAGTATGTATGAAAACAAACAAGACTAACAAACATAAAAGAAGTACTGAATTTTAAATAAAAATAAGCGACATTATATAAAACTAAAGAGCAAAACATAGACATCAAAAATGGTTGACTGAAACCCGGAAGAATGGTGAGCTGGAAAAAATATAAAATGACATACAAATATCTCAATGAAGATATGGCATAAAATGACAGAAAATGTATTGAAAATATATAGAAAAAATCGATAAAAGATCGTTAAAATTTAAAGAAATTAAAAATTATTAAGCAATGGATCATTAAAGACTAAAAATTATACATACATATATATATATATATATATATATATATATATAAGTATGAAAATGTGAGTCAAGGTAAAAAGGAAAAACGAATTAATAATTTTAAGAAAACATAAAAATCTGAGCTAACCTCGTTTATCTAGAAAACAGTTAAGAAATATTTTCACAACTCTTAAATATTAACTTTAACAAAGTTTTATAAAAACTACAAAGTGTCAACTTTAATAAAATTTTATAAAAAGAACCGCACTTTATTCAATTTACAGAGCTACAAAATTTCTAATCAATTATATATTGATTTTTATGTAACGACACAAATTTAATTCACAAAAAAAAAAATGTTGGAATATTTCTTTATGTTGATATGTCTGAGTTATTTTTTTACTTGTGCCTTCTTTGGGTTCCCTAAAGCCACATGTTCTTAAAAATCTCTTCAACGTGCTTAATAATAGCTTCACCATAGTCTTGAGAAATACGTGACACATTATATAAACTAAGAGTAGGTAATTTTATGTTGTATGTATATATATATACAAAATAAAAATTATCTCCAAAAATGTTCGATGACGTCGACCTATTTATTTATAACGTCGAGGTTTCTATTGGTACTCAAATATGTTTATGTCATATATAAAATAAGACGTTGCAATCTGTCTGCCATAATAAATATATAAACATATATATATATATATATATATATATATATATATATATATATATATATATATAAGTAAGCTAGTAGAAGTAGCTTATATATATATATATATATACATCATTATTATTATTACTAACAAAATACATTGCAACACTTTTCTTGTCTATCATTTATTAAATCAAAATCGAAAAATTCGTAATCTAACAAGGATAGATTTTAGATATCAAGTTTTAGTTTAAATATTTTTACATAAAACTAAAGACTACTTTAAGCAAGCTAAGACTACTTTTTACATAAAACTAAATTATTATTACTTTATATATCACATTTGAAAAAGAAATAAAAACAATAAAATAAATAAATACAAAAATCGTTACATATCAGTTACAAAAAGATACTCGTTTAATCTTTCTTAAATTTCTTCTTCTTAACATTTAATAAAAAAAATTGGTTTAATCATTCTTTAATTAATGGAACATACACTCATTAATGAAATTTTATTTAAACTTGTTTTATTAAAAGATATTAAATAACAATCGTGTTATTTTCTTTTTATAAAAATTAAAGAAAATTATATTAAATTAATAAGATTTGGAACACATGTATTTATAAAAATGATAGATGATTTTTTTATTAGAAGATTAATTAATAAATATTCTAAGTTAATAGTAAAATGTAATTCATTATTCATAACCGATTTAAAGATTAAAATATTAAGTAGGTTGAAATATCTGCCAGGTGTACCCTGCCGCAGTATGCACCGCAGTGTTATCTAACGATAGTATTTCCATTGAGAAAAACGTGTCTATTTAAATAGAGGCAAATAATATTTTCCTAATAGTAACATCGATAAATAATTCATTCATTACAAAAATAACGAACGTCAAAAAAATCATATTTTAACAATGACAAATGACCGCTTAGTGCTGTCATCTAGCGTGACGCTTAATAACCGACTCCACCTTGATGACAGTGTGCTATATTCTTAACGATATTTTTTTTGAAATTATTTCACACGCCGCTGCCAAAAATGAATTAGCGGGATATTTTTTCGACAGAAAACAGAACATTCCGAACGAATTAATTTCCCGCCGACATATAATTATTTTTTTTCATAAATAGCACGGCGTCGCCATCTAAGGTCGAACATGTTTCACACACGGCCGTGTGTATGTGTCGGTGATATTTAAACAGCTACAAAGAATGATTTTATAACCGATGACGACCTATTTAAAATATTTATTTATATTTATACAGAATGAAAACTTAACGGTGTATCGAAAAATATGTACGATGTTTATTTTTGAAATTCATAAATACACGTTTTTTCACGTTTTATGAGAAAATGTATAAATTACACTTTTGTAATGTTTGTACATTTATTACACGTTTTATGTTTGTATTTACGACCAATAATATATAACGTTCAAAAAAAATATCTCTTAGAGATACTTAACATCATCCGTCTGCCATTATTGTATATTAAGAGATTTGTAAGATAGAAAAAAAATATAAAACCGTATATATATATATATATATATATATATATATATATATATATATATATATATATATATATATATATATAAAAGCAGAGAGTTATTGCTTTTTCAGTTTCATATTAAACAAATAGTACAGTGTTTTATATTGGTTTAGAATATACTACACGTATTTTTTTAAACTGAATTATGTAATTAATAAGTACTTTAAGAAGTAAAAGTTACTTCATTGTAAATAAATTACATTTTGTTTAATAAGAAATTAAATCAAATGTTTTATTCCAAAATTATATCTTAATGTGTATATATATATATATATATATATATATATATATATATATATCGTATATATATATATTCTTTTTTACATAATTATTCTTCAATGAAATTATAAAATAGTACAAACCTCTGAGAAGACATCACAGACGAATACTGCTCATGAGAGTTAAAAGAGAATGAAGGACATCTTCTAAACGATCGTTACCATATAAATCAGACTGTGGAGTTAGTTATTTGAGGTTTACGGGCACGCCAGACAATGGAACTTCTGGAAAAAGAAAGAGAATTATATTACATTTTTGAAGTCGAAAATAATACAAAATGAAAAAAATTAAACAAGTTCTTCGATAAAATAAATTTTTTTTGAGATAATTTCAAAACACTACATCTAAAAAATAAAACGCATATAAAATTTTAAGAAGTCAATAGCAAAAATCTTTCAAAAGAGTAATTTCTAATTTCTTTCTAAGATAATTGCAGCTCATTTAATAGAAATACACTATCTGTTCTAGTTCCATATTTTTTAATGAAGTTGTTTTTGAAAAAATATAGATTTTTGTATCCTATAAAATCTACGTTAAAAATTTAAATCGACGACTCTTAGAATCATAAAAGTTAAGATATACAATAAAGAGTAGCTTGTTAACAAGATATTTGTTATTAAGATGCCTTCATTTTTAGTTTTTCAGTGTAGTAATTATGAAGAGAAACTTATTCACTTGAGAATATTGATATTCTGTATAGAATATATTGTATAATTTTTAAAAAATGAAGACACTTTCACAAAATTTCTCTCGCCTTTTAAATCATATAAATTTTGGTAATCGAACAATTTCCAATAATTGTTTTTTACTGTTGCTAATATCTGATTTTCCTTAACATCATAGCGCTCATACATATTTGCACTATACCTTAGCGACCATAAAAATGCTTTATAGTTTGTAAAATGAGTAAAAAAATAATTTAAGAAAGTAAATTTATCCACAGTACCAAAACAGTATTCTAACAAAGTGAAAACTTGTCAATATTAGACTGTCAACAATACTACTCTTTACTATATATACTTTTTTTTCCAGAAATTGATAATTTTATCACCTGAAGTTTTTAAAAATTACACAACATACTACTCTAGATACGAGTAACCTGTGCATGAATAAATAGTAATCATCAATTAATATTTTTTAAAGCTATTTACATAATAAACAACTGACTGAAAGATTTTACTTGCATCACAAATTACAAAAAAATACGATAATAGTGTAAATATTTGGATTATAAATGACATGGGGTTTATATAAAATGTTTTCCTGCACATACTTTCAAAATTATGTTTCAGTAACGTAAAAGACACGTTAAATTAACTGTTTATGTAAAAAAGATGCATAAACCTCTAATAATGATATCTCCAATATGTAAAACTAAGCTTCCCTTAAATTATAATATGATGTAAACATAAAATCGTACTTAAAAAATCATATCCAATAGAATCAAGAAATAATAATAAAAATATTAATAAAAGTATCAGTTTTTATTTTTTCTCAGTAAAATATTAATGAAATGTTAATGTTCCCTATGCACTAACTAAAAAAATGGCATTAATCTTAAAAAGAATCTATAAAAACTCGTAAGTAAAGATCTAAACTCTCCGTAGTGAAAATCAATAACCAATAACTTTTGGAATAGCAAACAAATGATTTACTCGCCTAAATATTCCTGGTTTATAGTAATAAAAAAGTATTCAGATTATCAAATAGCATACAAAAAAACATAATAAATCAACATAAAGAAAAGATGAGTTAATCACACGTTGTATAACGCATTATAAGACAATTTTTTTAAATTAGAACATTTATCAGAAAGAATATTTTAAATTTGATGTATGTTTTATATAAAATATTTCGATATTTCTCTCTATCCAAAAAAAAATAGTTTTTGTTGATCCAATCATTTAATGATTCTTCTTTTTGAGTGGTTGTGCTTATTTCAATGGCAATGCAATCGTCTTTAGAATATGGGGCGGTAAAATCTCTGAATGTAAATTTAGTTACAGTCCCAAAATTAATTGAAATGTCAGACTATTTTCTTCTTAAATAAATAAATAATATAAGTATGTTATTTAATTAATAAATTACTATATAAGATATAAGATATTATATATATATATATATATATATATATATATATATATATATATATATATATATATATATATTCATCCTGCTTTTATTCATTTTAATCTTTAAGTTTCGAACTTTTTAGACAAAATATAATATTAAATTGTATAAGATCATTTGACAAATGCTTACATTTTTTTGCATAAAAAATTATATTGTCTGATAAATCACATCATAATAGCAATGATTTTTTAACATAATAAACCAAGTTTTAAAAATATTTCTTACCAAAAATCTTAAAAGGAGAATAATTTTATACATAATATTCTTATCACAAATTTTTTTAAAGTTAACAGGCTTTTAAAATCGTAACTTGTATCGATAATCAATACTGAATATAAATAATTTCCATAACTTTTCACATGAAAATAAACAAGATATTTGAAAAAGGTTCTCAAAATAAAACCATACTTCAAATATATGAATATAACGTATATTTTATACTAAAAAAGAAACCAAAACAGTTAAACGAATATTTTTATCTGGATTTTGACGCCACCTATAAATACAATTTGTAATCGTTTTCACACTTCAATTGGCTATAATAAACTTTTAGGTTTACCCAACGATGATGCTTACGACCTCCTCCCCACCATTGGAATAATCATTTCATTCATGTGGCTCAACCGTGCGGTTATTTTTAAACAAGGATGTTAATGTTATTCGAATCAATTCCAAATGCGATCCAATCAAAATAAATTCAAATACAAGTTTTGACATTAAACAGGAGTTTTATAGATTCCAATGTATCAACATGACATTAAAGAATGTACTGCAAGTTTGAAATATCAAAAAATATATCTACTATTTAAGCTACAAATAACTGCACATGTAACAGACGTAAACATCTTATACGTACTTATAGCCATATCACATATTCATACGCAAATGCATATATATATATATATATATATATATATATATATATATATATATATATATATATCCAGTTTTAAGCAAATCTAAATACAGCACACATTTAAAAAAAACAGTTCTATATTTATATGATTATTAAGTGTAATTTTATTTATTTCTCTTATTTAAAATAAATTTTTAATGTTTATATTTAAAAGAGAACCGTCATTATTCTTTGCAAAAAAATATATACTTATTTGTGCTTATATATATATATATATATATATATATATTAACCCTTTATAGGGCTAGACATTTTGTTTTACATTTTAATGAAATCTTGATTTAATCTAATTAACACCAGTCTATGGAGATCTGATAAATTATTAAAAAAAATTGTAATCACTTGTAATGAGCCCCAATGGGTGGTCAATTATAATGCCAACTAACATTTAAGACAACAATTGAATATGTATGCAAGGAGGCAAATATATCGACCACTTCACTAAAACGACCTATATTTGTAGTGGTATTAATATTTACCACAGACCTATAAATGGTCAACTAGTAAGATCTCAGTTACAAATAAAACTCAAAAAAATGATTTTTGTTCAAGGATGCAAGAAACTATATAGGCATTCATTACAGAATTCCAGGACGAATCTAAGCTTTGATGCCTCCAAAGACAGCTGAAGTAAATTTTAAATAAGAGCCTGATTTTCTTCCTACCATTATATATATATATATATATATATATATATATATATATATATATATATGTGTGTGTGTGTATGTGTGTTTGAAATAGAAATGGAAGAACATATTTCTAGAAGAGAATATATCCGCAGGAAATTATTGACTGGAGCTTATGAATTTTAAAAGGTTCAGAAAGAAACTAATAAACAAGTTCGATAAAGGTATTCAAAAATGTATTGTAAATTTGCAGAATACTGGATGGGTCGAATTGAAATAATATGGAAAAATCCTTTATTCAGAAACGAAATGTTGAAGACAAAAAATTGTAATGAGAAAGCTGTAAAAACTTATTCCACAAATGAATTTTTCACTCACTCAAACCCCAATTCAGATTTTTCTACAATTTATCGATCTACGGATGATTATGCGTATTTGAGTTGATTTATATCAAAATAATACACATACATCTGTTCCTTTTACATTTCCAATCTTTAATAATCTGTTTTAACAAATTATATTTCATGTTTTGTACGAGAGACCGTGAATTGGAGCTTGGCCGAAAATTAGTATCTTTACCCTACTATTTTCTGTTTGACAATCAACACTCTATGTAAACATTAGTACACAATATTATCTTTAAGAAACATACTATGGTATAACTTTATTAGTCTACAATCATTAATACAAAACTAATTATAACATTATATTCAATATATTTATCAGTCAATTCTTTATCGACATCAAAAAAATATATTTTATGATTTAAAGCTCGACAGTAGCATAAACCATATAAAAAGCTATTTTAATAAATAAACTTGATTTACTGTTTTTAGAAAAAATATAATAAATAAGAACAAAAAATATAACGAATCGCCATTAATCTGAAAGTATATAACCTGGACCTGCAACAGAATTACTTTTATCGCAACTAGAACAAACTGGTGAATTAAACGGAATTTGCTTTTCTTGAAAACTACTTCGTTGTTTAATTTCCTGTATCAGACGCAACACTCCCATACGAAATTCCAATTTCTCGTTTTCTTTCATCGTACTAATCGATGGATAGATTGAAAAGAAAAACGCTTCATCTTCGTTCGCGAACGATTTTCTCTTATGTAGAAGTTGTCGTTCGGTTATATCATCTCTGTCTATGCCATCTCTTTTGAATTTATTTTTAGTGGCTTCTGGACTTGCTTCTGGGGATAGTGGTGCTTCCAAAGAAACTTCCATTTGCGAACTACTTTCAAATTCGCTATCTATTTCATTTTCAACTTTTATATTTATTTCGGGACATTTAATTTCGGGACACTTAACGTCAGGATATTCATCTTTTTCGTCAGTTTTTAATAAAAACTTAAGTTGTTTATGATAAACATATTTTCTTATATTTGCTTGCGTAGATTGTTTTCTAAGAGATCGAGTAAAAGCGTCCCGAATATTTTGCCACTTTGCTGATATCATATCTCCTAAAAAAATAAATCGACAAAACACTTCGATTTTTCTTGCACAGAAAAATGATTACTCGTATACTTAAACAACAACAAAAATATAATCCAGTTTAAGAAAACAGTTTATTATAACAAAAAATAGGTTAAAAAGTGCAATTTCAAACTTATATATATATATATATATATATATATATATATATATATATATATATAAAGTATTACAAAACAGACTTCATTATATAATAGCTATTTTCTACTTTTTTATCGAAGCAAAAATTGTCTTAACAAAAAAAAAAAAAACAGAAATGAAATATCTAACTATAATAAATTAATTCAAAGAGATTCGTAAACACACAAACCCCTAGTCACTTAGTCTCTGTATATATGTATGTCTTTTTGTTTGTCTGTATGTCTAAATTTTCATCATACTTTTATCACACCGTTTCTGAAGATGTGGCTAAATTAAATTTAGAATTAAAATTAGATTTTTCGGTAACTTGGCGTTCTGAGGACGGTGACACTAGTATCAAAATGAACATAAGCAACAATTGAAAATAATTAATATTAATTTATTGAAGATTTTTGATAAAAAGTTTTGGTGTGGTTTGTGGGATGAAAAATAATTCATTTGTGAAAATGAATTTAGCCTGCGCCCGAACTGTTTTGAAAGAAAACAAGTGCAACGTTGCAAATATAAATTATTTAAAATAAAAAAAAAAAACAAGATTTGACTTCCAAAAATATGTCAAATCTCTCTCTCTCTTATCTGTGCAAATTCTATTTTTGCCCGAATACGCTTACAATTTGTAACTGCTCTAACACATAAAAGGATATTTACTTTATCTTTATCTATCATACCAAGCCAACTAAAATTTCTAACAAACTTATGATAAGGATGGTTGATTATTCACAATAATGTGCATATTACCATCTTAGTTTTACTTGCATACACTCAAAGTACGTTAATTTAAACAAAAAATATTTTCATTTTTATTAATTTTTATATAATTTTGCAGTGCAATATCTCTCTAATATTTATGACCTATATATATATATATATATATATATATATATATATATATATATATATATATATATATATATATATATATATATATATATATATATATATATATATGTATGTATCATTAGAACCTAGTTTACAATATGAAAATTCTTCCTGAAAGTTATATATATATATATATACACATCATATTCAAATGCATTTTTTATAGTGTGGTCTAGGCTTTTACTTTTACAGTTTACACTAAAACGTTATATAGAGTGCATCATAGCTATTACCAAGGCGGCTATAAGACCTTATAGCCTCCTTGGTTATTACTAAAAAAAGTATTACTTATTTTTAGCATAATACGAAAACATGTAATTATTTTCTAAATAAAATTTAAAAACTTACTTATTTCTTGTTTCTCATGTTTATTCATTTTTTCATAGTCTGGTTCCAAAACACAAAATATTTCTTGCCAAGCATTTCTCTTTTGAGTTTTCTCTTTGAAATATTCATGTGTTTTATCCCAAATACATGGATGGGTTTCTATTAACTTTATCAATGTTACTACGTCATACTTAAAAGTGGTCATCATTGTAAAAATATTAACTTATTAACAAAAGTTCAATGTATAAATAAAACTATATTTGACACTCAACGATCCAACAGACACATTTATGCCGGATGTCGTGTCGGACAGCGTGTCGGAACGACATTTTTATCGGATCAGTGACCCTACAAAACGTTGTTTAGTACATGATGCGTATATACATAACGAACTTTCAATTGAATCCACTAAATAAAAAAGCAATGTCTATAAAATCATTAGACTATCAAATTTTGTCATACTGTAAATAATAATGTATAAAGATAATTGATAAGAAAATTAAACTTGATCTTAAATGGAGAAAAACAGTTACTAAAAACACTACGTTTAAGAAACGCTGAATTAAATTCATTGTTCGATTGATGTACTGTTTCTATATTCACGTAGCTGAAAAATTTGCTTGTAATCATTACAATTTATAAAACCATTTGTTTTAAATAAATTGTACTACTTTACATAAATAAAAATGCCTGACCACTTAGGAGATGATATGCGAAAAGTGAAAAGCGATGAAAAAGAGCCTGAAAAGGAAATCAAATGTAAGAATTCATTATGAATATCAACGTAACCTAACTTTGAATAATATAATCCTCTCTTTAAATTATAGCTCTCGATGAAGGTGACATAGCTCTTCTTAAAACATATGTATGTAAATATTTATTGAATTACCTAACATTTTTTACTAAAAAGTTTTTTGTATCGTAATGATTTTATTAGGGGCAAGGGCAGTATATGAAAAGCATCAAAACTGTGGAAGAAGATATACAAACAATAATTAAACGTGTCAATGAGCTGACTGGTATTAAAGAATCTGATACAGGCTTAGCACCTCCAGCTTTATGGGATTTAGCAGCGGATAAACAAACATTACAAAATGAACAACCGTTGCAAGTTGCACGTTGTACAAAAATTATCAACGCTGATTCAGATGATCCAAAATATATTATCAATGTGAAGCAGTTTGCAAAATTTGTTGTAGATTTAGCAGATTCAGTTGCTCCAACTGATATTGAAGAAGGAATGAGAGTAGGGTGAGTAATTTATTTTTTTAAGTTAATAAAACAAGGTATATATTTTTACCATATCAATTAGAACATTTTAAATAAGTTCTTTTTTAAGTTAATATGTTTTACATAACTTATTTTTTCTTTCAAGATTAGAAATAGGCATTCTCAATGTAGTTAAAAGTATTAAAAATAATTCTAACTTGTCTATAAAATAAAAATGTTTATTTTTATCGTATTTTTAAAACACATATAATTTTTCAAATAATATAAAATGTTGAGTTTATATTTCAATAATTTAATGTATATATAGAAACTTTTCATTTCAATCTATTCATAATTGTTTAGTGTCGATCGTAATAAATATCAAATCCACATTCCATTACCACCAAAAATTGATCCAACTGTAACAATGATGCAAGTAGAAGAAAAACCTGATGTCACTTATAGTGATGTTGGTGGTTGTAAAGAACAGATTGAAAAACTTCGCGAAGTTGTTGAAACACCACTTTTACATGTACGTGATTGTGAAAGAAGTCTAATATGCTTGTCTACTCATTGCTTGATATTTTTAGCCTGAAAAATTCGTCAAACTTGGAATAGAACCACCAAAGGGTGTACTACTTTTTGGACCCCCTGGTACTGGAAAAACCCTATGTGCAAGAGCTGTTGCAAACCGAACAGATGCATGTTTTATTCGTGTTATTGGATCAGAATTAGTTCAGAAATATGTAGGAGAAGGTGCTCGAATGGTAAGAGAGCTGTTTGAAATGGCTAGATCGAAAAAAGCCTGTCTTGTATTTTTTGATGAAATTGATGCAATTGGAGGAGCTAGGTTCGATGATGGTGCCGGTGGAGATAATGAAGTACGTATAAATTTTCAATATAAATGTTCAGAAAATAAACTAATTTTTTTATAGGTCCAACGTACAATGTTAGAACTAATCAATCAATTAGATGGTTTCGATCCTAGAGGTAATATCAAAGTGTTGATGGCAACAAATCGACCAGATACATTAGATCCGGCTTTGATGCGTCCTGGTCGTTTAGATCGAAAAGTAGAATTCGGGTTGCCTGATCTTGAAGGACGGACACATATATTCAAAATACACGCTAGGTCTATGTCAGTCGAACGTGATATTAGATTTGAACTGCTTGCTAGATTATGTCCTAATAGTACAGGAGCTGAGATAAGATCTGTTTGTACTGAAGCAGGAATGTTTGCTATTCGAGCAAGAAGGAAAGTTGCTACAGAAAAGGATTTCCTTGAAGCAGTTAACAAAGTTATCAAATCATATGCTAAATTCTCAGCTACACCAAGATATATGACTTATAATTAAATTGTGTGTAATATGTATTTCATTATTTTCAATTACTGTACTTTGAATGATTGAGCAAATTACATTCATTTATAAAAAATATGTTTTGAATTTTATCAAAGAATCTAATTATCATATAGTTGTTACCATTCAATTATATTTATAGGCTGTAATACATAAAAATTGAGAAATATTTTATACAGTAAAAACAAATCATTTAATACGTAAATTATTTTAATTTAACATGCTTTATAATTCACTTAGTTTAACAAAAACAATAGCATTCGGTAATATATTCAAATTTGAATAAGTATATTACAATGTAGTTTTTTCTGAAAAAGTAACAATATTAAAAATAAAATAGTTACAAAGTTATAAACGAAAAAATGTAAATTTCAAGACTATACAATACAAAAAAAAAATACATAGTATTATACAAATAAATAAACTTTTATATAATACCATAAAAAATACAAATACTTTAAAACCTAATAAGTTAAAGAGAAATAGTTTTCAATAGATTTGATAAAAAAAATGGTAATTTTATACAAATTAAAATAACATTTTTTTGAACATATATTTACAAAATTTACAAAACAATTTTATAAATAAATTAACTATAAAAATATTTACACAAAGTACTTTCTTTAATCAGTCATAATTAATTAATTCCCCACATGCACGTGCACAAAATAAATCTAATCTGTGTGTTCATGTTGTGCTTCAGATTCTCTCCATGTATTCTGTATTGTTTCAACAATCCACGTCCAATATTTTGATTTAGTGAAGAAAAAAATACTACAGACAATAATAAACATCCACGATAAACCTAAACAATAATCTCTTTGATATTCAGGAGTACTTGAAAGAGGTCCTTTGAAATCATTAGATGTTACATACAATCTTTCATTAAACAACAATCCAGTATTCTTAAAAATGAATTTTACAAAACTTTCCATTCGATATTCAGTTTGATTAAATTTTGCCATCGGTCTACCGTTGTGTAAAAGAATCAACGTAGGAACTCCGACAACACCGTATTGTGCATTGAATATATGATGGGCCATGGCGTCGATAGCCACCATTTTTATATCAGGAAACGCACGTGGTAATGCATTAAAATATTTAGCAGCAAGTGCACTAAATGGACACCACTTTGCATAAAACAGAACAATGACACATTTTCCAGGCATTTCAAATGATGTGACATTTTCATCAGGGTTAAGAATATCGAGTAAACGAGAAGAGTTGGCGATCTCTATTACTTCACCACCTAAATTAGGCTTACAATTCAGTGTTTTATTGGTTGTGCTATTCTTGTTATCAGTACTATCAACACTGACTCCAGTATTATTCAAATTTTCAGTTTCATTGGCAGAAACTGAGAAATTTGAAATTAAATCATCGAACATTTGATGTAAATTTATTTCTGTTACGTTTTCTAACTCTTCTTCGGTACCTTTCTCTGAATTTTCTACTACAGTGTTCGTATTGTCATCTCCAAACACTTCCACAATTTGATTATAAAAATTGTTATCATAATCAGGTGGAACGTCCTCGCACTTTATATAACACAATAACAACAAACAAATGTATACAGTCAATGACATTTTGTTCTGATTTTATATGTCATTTGTTATATTCTTCGTTATAACCAAATTTATTCTACTTATCCTTTTCGAAATGTCATGTTTTCACTTTATACCATCATATCTACAATGTACATCATTGTTGCCAATTGAGAGAAAAATATTTTATTAATCATGGATTTAAATACTAGTTACAAAGTGTTGAGACTATGGAATTGACTTTATCTTTACTAGAAATTCATATAAATAAAAACATGCTATACGTTTCATTGGAATTTAAAGACGTAATCGTAGTGGTGGAAGAAGATTTTTTGTAAAATTTTTATTTCTTTAAATTAAGTAAATATATAAACCAATATCACCTCATTTATATATTTATTGAATTTATAACTCAATAAATAAAAAATACTTATCTTATATAATTCTAACACTGCAGCTAATTCACTTTCACAAATGAAATTTTCACCCTACTAACCACAAAAAAATCCAAATGAAAAATGTTTAATTCTCTATTATTGTTCATATTTATTGTTGCTGATGTGCATTTCGTTGGCAATGCCATCATCTTCAGACTTCTGAGACAGAAAAATCTGCTCAATCAAAAATGATCCATAATAATTTATTGAATACTTAATAAAATAATGTTTTGTGATGTGTAGACGTGAGAATAAAAATTGATATTTCAAAAGAAAGAAATTTTATATAATTTTGACAGAAAAATTTCTGAATTTTTTACCATTATTAATTTCAATTCTATTTTTTTAAAAAAAAAATAAGAGAAATCAACTTAGAACATATATGATAAATAAAAATATATTTCATATTAATGATCTCTGTACTGTGCGACTGTAGCAAGTTTTAGTTATTATATGTTTTGGTTGTTTTGTTGTTATTATATGTTTTGGTCCTGTTTTTTATGCAGCTTCAAATATATTTTTTGATTGTTTTCAAAATAATAATTTTATAAAAAACAAAGAATTCAATTGAAATGATGTAGAATAAAAAGTATTCACGAGTACAAAGCAATTAATAAAGAAGTTATATTAATCTCTTTCTCTCTCTCTCTGTATATATATATATATATATATATATATATATATATATATATATATATATATATATATGTATGTATATTAATGAAAACTTATAATTACAATCTAAGAATAAAAACCAATTTCTGCATTCTACGCCTATGTCGAAGTCTGACTAAAAAATAAACATTTCTATTTCGATTTCAAATGTGATAAACGAAATGGATCAACATGTTCACTTTAAAATAATTTAATAATTAAAGAAGTTTTTAAAGATTTGTACACAAATTGAACATAATTTCATTGGTATAAAAATATGTATAGTACTAATATGATATTCTTGAAACAACTATTACCGACAAACACACTGTGCGGTCGTGTTTCTACTGTCTGTCATTTAAAGCAGTTCAATAACAATATCAAATACTGCAGAGAAATAAAACTAGACAAAAGAGTGAATCAATACTCAGCACAAATGTCTAAGCCTAAAGTGTACGTTACAAGGCCAGATATTCCAAAAGCCGGCCTTGATATATTAAACCAAAAGTAAGTAACCATTTTCATACACACGATTAGTTTTTGTTTTTCTCAGAAGATGGCTACCAACTATGTAGCATTAAAATGTACTGAATGTATTGTGTATGATGATTTATAAAAATAAAAAATATTTTGTAATGGTAGAGATAATTTTATATACGAAGATACTATATACGCGTAAATAATGTACTATTTGATAATGTAATAAATATAATAATTTCATATAATTGATAATATTTGATTTTACCACAGATGTAATAATGACTGATAATTTCACTATACACACACACTATTCACTATACACGTTTTATATAAAATAGTTTGTACCAATTTTTTAACAAATGGAATAAATTTATTTAGATTTGAAGTTACTACTTGGTCTGAGGAAACACCTGTTCCTAGAAGCATTCTAATTGAAAATATAAAAGGGAAAGATGCACTGTTCTGCGTTTTAACCGATAAGATCGATAAGGACGTATTAGAAAGTGCAGGTTCATCATTGAAAACCATCGCAACAATGTCAGTTGGTTATGACCATATCGATATTAGTGAAGTTAAGAAAAAAGGGATACGAATCGGTTACACTCCGGATATTTTAACAGATGCAACAGCCGAATTAACAGTAGCTCTTTTATTAGCAACATCACGTAGATTACTGGAAGCTAGTGAAGAAGTTAAAAACGGTGGTTGGAAAGCGTGGGCGCCTGCCTGGATGTGTGGACCAGGATTGAAAAATTCCACTGTAGGAATTGTCGGATTCGGACGAATAGGACAAGAAGTTGCCAAAAGACTGATACCGTTCAACGTAAACAAAATTATATTCCATAACAGATCTGCCAAAGCTAAAGAAGCGACTGAAATCGGTGCAACGAAAGTACCACTAGACGAACTGTTATCACAAAGTGACTTTGTCGTAGTCGCTTGTGCATTAACACCTGAAACACAATCAATGTTTAATGATGATTTATTTAGTAAAATGAAGAAAACTGCTATTTTTGTTAATACCAGCCGAGGGGGGGTTGTCGATCAAGATGCTTTAATTCGAGCCTTACAAAATAAAACAATTCTAGCGGCTGGTCTTGATGTGACGACTCCAGAACCATTACCACTTGACAGTCCATTGTTAAAGCTCAAGAACTGTGTAGTTTTGCCGCACATAGGAAGTGCATGTATTGCAACACGAGAAGAAATGGCTGTAATGACTGCTAATAATATCGTTTCGGGATTGGCTGGAGAAACTATGCCCGCAGAAATAATTTAAATATGTACTCAAAATAATACTCAGTATTGAAATAAAACATTATCCTTTATATAAAATGTTTAGTTTATTTTAATATCCTTATCAATTTTATGACATATACACACACATGTATGTGTATATATATATATATATATATATATATATATATATATATATATATATATGTATATATATATATATATAGGCGTGTGTGTGTACATACATTAAACATAATTTTGTACTATCTCAATGAACGCGGTTTCGATATACCTGCCCATGATTTAACAAAATGTAATATTTAATGACAATGAATAGTATTTGCATTTGTTAAAAAAAATCCCTGCATAAATTAATAACAGACAAAGTTTTATCAGAAAATAAACATACAATATGTATGTATGTTGTAGGCAAAGTCCGACTTTGCTTAGGCAAATTGCGATTTGCCCGGTCGCCGTCAGTCAAAGTCGGACTTTGCCTAGTCGTCGGCCTTTGCTGACAATATGTTGTAGGTAAAGTCCGACGACCAGGCAAAGTTTAACTTTGACTAGTCAATATATATCCTGATTTATAAAATTAAAATTAGATCACCCTTTTTTGACCCGATCGAGAGCCTGGAGTAGAGGTATGAGGGTGAGGGTAAGGATAGTTGTGTAGTTGAAGGTGATCTAATTTTAATTTTATAAATTAGGATATATATTAACTTGCAATTTGAGATTCAAGTGATTCATTTAGTAGATAAATATATATAGATATATTTTGGTCGAATAAACTAATAAATATATACAAAAGATAGGTAAACATATTTGATAAAAATGTACCTTTTTTGTACATATGTATATATTTTGTATCATCTGTTGTTGTGGTCTCTGTCAGTCATATAATTAGGTCACTATAAAAGTGTTTAAACAATACTAATAAAAGTACAACTAAATAGTAAAATCATCATTAATATTCGCACAGATGAAATAAAATTGAACTCATCACAGACAATATTTCGTTTATATTTAATATAATTAAATAGAAAATTATAGATTATTGTAGTGAAAACAATGTACATTTAGAATATTCTTAATTAACTACATATAATAATACCATTTTCAATTAAGTAAGAGTCTTATTACGTTGAAACTTCTGAACATAATTTGGCTGCTGTAAGAGTGTTTCGCATCAGCATTGATACGGTCAGTGGACCTATTCCACCAGGCACAGGAGTAATAAAACCAGCCACTTCAGAAACACCTGAAATATTTATATTTATTTTCAAATCCCTAAAGAACGCTTTATTCAAATTAAATCAAAGCATTACACCAAAAAAATATTTGGATTTAAATTAACTCTGGATTTGGTGTTCAATTAATACATTTTAAAAATAAACGTGCGACATGCATGAAAAGAAACGACTAATAGTAGTTGCTAAATTTTATAATTGTTATTCTAATTCACTTGTAATTGTAGTTCTAATTTATTCATTCATTCAAATTCACCATTATTATGAGACACCTTAAATGAACATATTATGAAACCGTTAAATTCCCTTAGTTTATAAAAAAAAAACACATGAAAATGAAAAGTTGTGACGAATAACATCATAAACAACAGCTTAAAAACCAATATTTAAAAAGGGCGAAATACAAGTAAAGTCGTTCTTCATTACTCGACATTAACTAAGCGCATTAAACATAGTTGGTTAATGAATCTACAATAAATCAAATTTGAATCATTTAAAATCATATTTTTAATTCTTATTCATATCACATACACCTATATTAAATTTAAATACTGAATATTATTATTAGAGCATCAATCGCGAATTTAAAAATTTTATTTATAAAAATACGAAAGATTGCTAATTAACGTGAGATGATTGTAACTGAATAAAAATCTCTATATTAAAAATAAATAAAGTTATCAATACGAATGCTGACATTTAGCAGAAAGTAGTCAATAAATAATGATAAAAGCTACATGAATACCATTCCATACCTTCAAAATCAACATCCCCGACGAGTTTAGTTTTACCCTCCGAGTTTTTCAATCTTGTAATACCTACATCTATAACACAAGCACCGGGTTTAACCACTTCCTGTTTGATTAAACCTGGCGTTCCAGTTGCTGTAACTATAATATCCGCTGCTAAAGTATAACATGCAAGTGTGAGAGGATGTGTATGACGATTACAAATAGTTACAGTTGCGTCTAAACCCCACGAAGTCTTTTTACTGTCCGCTTGAAGCAGAAGAGCAATCGGTAAACCTACACTTTTAGATCTACCACATACTACTGCATTTTTTCCGACTGTTTCTATTCCAGATCTAAAAATTGATCATTGGTCTAAATATAAAAATAAATTATATATTTTTTACCTACCTATTGATTTATTTATCTATCTATCTTTATATATATATATATATATATATATATATATATATATATATATATATATATATATTGATGTAAAATAATATATTTTCATATAATAAAATTTTGATTTCACTTCAAAATACAACAATAAAAATTTAATCAGTTACAAACATAATTTCTTCGTTAATTTACATTTTTGTCGTATACTGTGTTTAAAGTATTATTACTCCATTTCTTTATTATTTTTTTAATTTTATTTTTGTTCTGTTTTACTTTAGAAAATTATTAAAGATTCATATTTACAAAATAAATGAAATCGCACGTATCGCAACAATGAAGTGAACTATGGAGGATTAAGCTCATTTCAAGTTAAATTGTTACATTAGTAAACACTATTAAGGGTTTTGAGAAACTGAAAACTCTAAATATATCCACTTTACACCCATGCACAAAAAAAAATATTGTGCAATAATATCTAAAGATAATTGAAGTAATCATTAAGACTTATTTTTTTTGAATTAAGGATAATTCACTAACTGGAAATGGCGATAGTTACAAGTCAATGATCGAAACTTTTTGTTGCTAGAATTAAAGTAATTGAACCTACAGATAACAAGTCGTTTGAACAGAATGATATTACGATTTATACTGTTCGAGCTAGAGTGCTGATTTCGACAAGTATTTTACTAATTCACAACAGAGATTCGAATTGAGATTTAAAATGGATAGAGATTTGAACTGAATCGTACTTTTTCTCGATCTAATGTTTTTATGTTTTTTATTGTCGAGTTTCTAATGGAAAAAATTAAGCATAATAAGACTTCAAAAAAGTTTAAGACTCATATTAACATCGAAATATTCAATTTATCGATAGAAACTTTAAGATGAATAATGAAAAATGCCATAAAAATTATTAGAGTTTTCCGGCCCAATGAGAAGACATTTGTTAAAGAAACGCTGTTAAATTTAATTTGTTGAAATGGGAAATAATATAAACATTATATTACACTATAAATAATTTGTATGTGTTATTTTACTCAAATTCATTACTTTAAAATTCAAAAATTCAATAATTTGTAGTTCAATAAAATGTTAAAATTTATTTATTAAACGTTATTTTATAGAATTATGTAAACTTAATTATTTACGTCAATGTATATAATTTTAAATAAATAATTCCATTCATATATATATATATATATATATATATATATATATATATATATATATATAAATTAATAATAACCTTTTAATCATTTCAACAACTCCTATAGCAGTGCATGGTTTTAATGCATTTTCTATATCTAAAAACATTTTCCCTGAATTGACGAAATGAAACCCATCTACATCTTTACATGGATTTACTGAATTAGAGACGTTCTGTTTATTTATATGTTCAGGCAGTGGAAGTTGAACCAAAATACCATCCACTTTAGGATCCTCGTTTAATTTATGCAATATCTCAATCAGTGTCTGTTCACTGATACAGCAATTCAATCTAATTGTTTCACTTTCTATACCTACAATATAATGTTTTTATAAATATTACATTTTTATGAACGGTTTCATTATTACCTACAGAAATAGAAAACTTAATTTAAACATGATTAGTAATTAACAAACTATTCATTATTTTTAATTCGTATTTAATTATATTACTGTGTTTCAGTGAAATATTTATGTTCAATGTTACAGACATATTTTTTATATTATTATATTTTTTGTAATTTGAAAATATGGATTTTTTTATTAACCATTTACACTCCTACATCGAAATATATATATATATATATATATATATTCTTTCTAATCGCTTTTATATCAAGTTGAACTCTAAATGGATTTTTTTAAGAATAATACAGATATTTTAACATTCGAAAATATATTTCATTATTATTTTGCAACTATATCCGGCGTTTCAAGTACCTTTGCATTATGTAACAGAGTATATCTATATCTACTATCAATTTATAAATTTAAGATAGAGATTAATTAATAAATATATATTTTTTTAGCCTTACAGCCCTTAAAAATAATTTATTTATATATATATATATATATATATATATATATATATATATATTCTAGCATCATTGATAGTGAGCTTTGAAAAAATAAGAGCTTTGAATAGAAAGTAATTTAAATTATTTGCAATAAAGATGATTAAATACAATCAATGTACATGATTTTGCTTTTATTCGATTGAGTGATATTGCTGTGGTTATCTCTTTTCTGATTGCGTGACACAAAATTACCTTAAACACCCGATATCGCAACAATAAAGAATCTATTAGTTTCTTGGATACAACATTTCATACATTTCTTCTTTACTTTTTGACACCCTCGCAAGCACTACAAACATTACAATAGTTGTCTCAACAAAACAACTCCTACAATAATTTAGGAAACGTTTAAAAATACAGCGAAAAGGTTTAAATTGCATACAGATTTTAAATATTTAATGCACACATATAGAACCTTGCTCTTAATTATTCAATAACTACATGTATGCTTTCTCTCGTTTCATAATCAAAGTTAATTTATTCACTACTTCACTAAAATAAATTGAGATTTTATATTAAATTTGAATCTTTACTTAATTCGAAAAATATGGTAGGCAAAAGTTTAAAATTTTAGCACTATTTCGCATATTATACTGAAAAATAAATTAAATATAATTTCAATCTATTCTATATACGTCTTTTGTTAATTTTTAAATATACTTTACATTTTTTTGTCCTATTTAGAGTTTAAAATTGTTTCACTATATATATATACATATATACATATATACATATATATATATATATATATATATATATATATATATATATATATATATATTAGTCTTGCCAGACGTCCCATATATACTGTTCCATATTTATAAGATGATTAAAAATAAAAATAAATTTTGAACAATCAATCCATATTTTAAAAAAATATAATCTTAAAACCATAATGAAAGAATATACTACAAATACTGCAATTGTAATAATAAAAGTAATAATAATTAGTTGTAAATTATGAATTTTCCTATAAGTAATATATCATTAAATATTAATTAAGTGAAATTAATGATAAATTCATGAATTATTTAACGACTACAAGAAATGATCGTGAATCCATACCAACTAATTGCGCTGCTTTCATTTTTTTATTTATATAAATATTACTTGCATAATCATCACCGACTAATAGAGCAACCAACTTTGGTCGTCTATTTCCTTTTTGTATCCATTCATCTACTTCACATTTAATTTCGGATTCAATTTGTGCAGCTATTTTATGGCCATCGAGAATGACTGGTTGATATCTAGAATAAAACACTAGTTTCTATTCTCCGCCACTGAATTGTACAGTCACGTGATACCAAAATTCAAATGTCTATAGACTATAATCAAAATTAATTCTCTGTACCTCTTGCGTGATATATGCATCCAGCGTTTTTGTATATGAACATTTTTAATTAAGGAATCGGCACAGCACTTTTGTAAAAAATTCATTAATATAATTTAAATAACTTTATAGTACAGTACTTGTAGAAACAAAATAGTGAGAGTTATTTATTTTTTAATAAGTTAATTATATTCTTGAAAATGTTTCTGAAGTTTAAATATTTTTGTTTGTAAAATAGTTGATAAAATATAGGTTAGAATTTGTGACATTTGTTTTGAGAGAGTTTGTAAGGAATTCCATCAATAGATGGCAATACGTATACTTATATTTAATGTTCAATATCTGTGTTTTTTTATTCTTTTATATATCCTTTTATAAAACGAAATTTTATATTTAAAATTGCTTTTATTAATTTTATTTAAACACATTTATTTTATCTTGATACTCATTAATTCTGTCTAAAAAATATACAATATTATTCTAATGTTATTAGACTTTGATAGCCAATATTAATACATATATATATATATATATATGTATATAAATGTATCAGATATAAATATAATTCAAAATAAATAACTGTAATGTGTATTAAAACTTATAATAATATACTTAAATGTACATATTTAGTATATAAAATATTTGCAGGAAGATTTATTACTTCAAATAGAAAAAATAAATGTATTCATATTTATTCTTCTTGTTTTTATGAACAACATTAAATCTCTTTTATTCATTTGTGATGTAACAAATTGTTTACAAAGTAAAATCATCAACCCCAACGTCAGCGAATCGATAGGATCGTCTTTTGCGTTAACATTTCTACCAGCACGTTTCCAAACGTCAGCGTTTCTTATATCCATACAGTTTTGTTATATTATTTCGAAAAAAAACATGTACTGTTTTAATACTAATTGTTTCGCCGTTTATATCTTTTTTTATTGCCCTATTTGTTATCTTTTGGATAAATATTTAATAGAATTAATAAAAAAGCATGAAAATGTGTACGATATGGGAAACACATAATGTATACAAAAATAAAGTTTAGATGAAAATGGGAAAAGAATTGAAAAAATCGGGTGATGTAATAATCTTAAAGATATGGTTACGAATTTTATTATTTTTCGTATTATTGTTTATGTGTTTTCTTATCTGAACATTGCAAAAATATCTAAGATAAACTTCAATAAATATAATTACACTGGCTCGTTATAAAATCTGCCAATATATTTAAAAATATTGATAAATGAAAGATTATTGTTTCATTATTATATTAGTATAAATACTTAATAAAATATTAGTTGTTTTTATAAGTTTTAAAATTGTATACATGTACAGTAGACCCTCGCTGAACGACCGTAATTGGTGACTAACGGTCGTTCTTTGAAACGGTTGTTATATAAGACAGTTATAATATCTACACCTTCTAATTGGTGTAAACCCGTTAAAATCCTAACCGCATATTAGATAAAATTGGTCCATTCAGTAAATACGGCCCTAGTAACCTATGCCTTACTGTTCGAGTGCCAATTAACCCCCAGTGTACTTTTTATCACTTTGTGCTGCTTAAAAACATGTGGAATTGGTGAATTCTCATGAAGAGGCTTTAATTTGAAATCACCAGTTGTATTAGCCCGTAGCAACAATATTAATCTGTCTTTCATTGGCTTATAAAACTCTGACTTCAATAATCACCACGCATCTGCTTTATCATGTATTCAAATTAACAACAGTCTCTCTGTTTTCACAATATGGGAATCAGGATTATTTTTTTCTTGTCGTATCAGTAACAGTAGCATTTTTTATTTTATCTTTTGCTTTTAAGTAAGTAGAAATGGAAGAATGAGAGATGTCATATTGTCTAACAAGTTCATTGAGCTTAATTCCTTCCTCATCTTCTTTAACAATTTCTTGTTTTAATTTTGGCAATTTCTTGCTTTAAAGCTTGAAGTGAAGTTAGTTACGGGCGTTATTTCACAAGATATGATCCTCTTGTGGTGATCAATGCGTGCTTCATGAAGCCTGCGATCAGTCGTTCGAAGGGGCAGTCGTTAAGCGAGGATCTACTGTATATATACTGATAAAGTTTCACACTTTAAATGTGATTGAAAAAATATAAGATATATATATATATATATATATATATTTGCTCTTATTTCATCTTCTATTCAAAAAAAGATATACGAGTCTATATATGGTATTATCATCACATCCATGATTATTTGCATTCGATAAAAATGCAATTTACTGTTGAAGATCAATTTATTACTGCATAGGATCAACCACGTGTTATTACATTCAAGGAAGAGAATAAAATAAATATTATACCGAATGGTTCCGATATATGAGAGTATAATGGAAAATATTTTGAAAAATTATAATAAACATAGCTGAGAGATAAAACTTTTCTGATAATTTGTACATATACGAGAGCGAGTCAAAAGTAACAGGGCACAAAAGAATTTATTCTAAATATAATTATTTTTTATTAAAGTCATTTTTCTACATTATTCTCCCTATAACTTCTATACACTTAGTTCATAACTTAATGAGATTCTAGATTCCGTCCTGAAAGAAACTTTTTGGTCTCAAGCGCAGCCAATCCTGTACTGTATTCCTTGCATGGCTGATAAAACACATCTGTTTATTCAAGACCTAAGTTTTAAGCTCCTGGACCACCCAACATATAGTCCCGATTTAGTACCAAGTCATTTTTACTTTGAAGAAACGATTTGGCTATTAAAAGAAAAGTCGAGGACAATAGTCTATTTCCGATTTTGGATTCCAAGACGGAATTCAGAATCTTATTAAGCGTTAGACTAATTTTAAGTGTACAGAAATTAAAGGTAAATATATAGAAAATTGATCTTAATTCAAATTCTGTAGGTAGAATAAAAGTTTTATACTTTTTAAATGTTCTTTATTGTATATATATATATATATATATATATATAACAGATTATTATTTTCCCTGCTTTTGTTTGTTAAAAGAAATTATAGATACTTCAATTAATGTTCGTTGTACTTATCAATGTAAATATTCGAGTTTTATTATTAATTATGGAATAAACTCATTGACTTACGAAACGAAAAGATTACAATTGATAAATAATATGTATTGTGTATTCAACAATCATATATAATACAAGATAGGTTAGCAAGTTAGCAATTATGATTCAATCTCACGTCTAGAAAGTGATTCGGGCAATTACTGTGAAGTCACGTAGTGGCAACCGCATGTAATTTATTGTTGTAACGTACTTACTCTGTTCGAAATACATACATATCATCAGTACAATATAAACGAGAAGAATGTATTTGTTGTTAAGTTGTATAATTTTCACTCGATTATTGTTACCGCTTCCTTCCTGTGTACGTCAATTGGCGCACGCGCTACACATACATACACATTGTTTATCACATCTTGACACGAATGCAATATAGCAAATCGTCTTATCACAAAAACATCCGTTCTGGTATTTCTTTGACACGTGAAGAATAGAAATTGCAGAATGCTTTCACTGTACGACGATCAATTATAAAATATATTCATTGTATGTACGTGAAAATGTAATATCAAGTGTAGTCATATTTATAAATTGATCCATAAATGTTTCATAGTTCCGTACTAACGATTCGATGAATGTGTGTACTTTTAAAGAAATGGTAATTTATTTTTAAAATAGTCATTTGCGACACAGGATTTCCGTATTTACTTTTTTAACTCTTCTTTACATTTATGTAATGCACACACAAACCACTTTTGCCGACAGTACAAAATGATGGAAAAATCGTACAACTCTTGCTGACATTATCAAAATGTCCAGTTTGTTTTTCATCAAAATCTGATTACATAAACGCTTTTTGTTTACTGTTAATTTTTTAATAATCAACTATAGAAAACGTTCCTGTCCGGAAAATGTTATAATAAACATTTTTCAATGCTACACAATAATATTAAACATTTAAATTTTAGTTTCTCTTATCTAAGAAGCATTTATTTGCATACAACATAGATGCAATAAATATAGACAGATAATTTCAATATACTAATTCCGAAGGAAAGATTAAGAAAAATGCAGTATTTTTTTCTTCAAATCTATCTCTCTTAGAGTGTAAGCAAGTCAACCAAGATGGAAATAATGTAATGTTTATGATTAACTATTTTTATCAGAAATGTATGAACGAGATGAAGATTTGATTTTGAATAGATGAGTGAGATGAGGATTTGACAATTCGTTGAAAGTCAAACCTCACTTTCTGTCTTAGTGAACATTTATACAACTACTACAATGCTACATTTATTCAATTTTTATTTCCGATAAGGAGATTTACATAAATATTATATTAAAAAGATATAACTGTACTTAATAACGAAAAATTGTATAAATGTCGTTCATAATTAATTATTTACATATCCATTTATTAACACACATCATTGTTTACGTATACATTTATTATACTTCAAATTAGGCTTGTCCAACCCGAAACCCGCGGGCCGAGTGCGGCCCGGGACGGCTATGAATGCGGTCAAATACAAAATCGTAAACTTACTTAAAACATTATGAGATTTTTTTGTGATTTTTTTCTCAAGGTGAAAATCAACTTATCAATACAATGTTTCAAACCATAACAGCGTTCCAAATGAAATTGAAATTATGGTAAGCTCAAAGTAACACAAACAATTATATGGATTTCGACACGTTTTCTAAACACGATCCTATCAATAACGAAAAATATGCCGTTGCTTACAAATATCCCTTGCTTCACAATCACCTTTATTCATGTCATCGCTTTTTAGCAACACCTACATTTGTGAGCAACTATTTTCAAGGATAAAGCACACCAAAAGTAAAATTAGAACCACCTGACGAGTAACTTGAGAACTCACTGAGAATTGCAACTACTTCCATCAAACGAAATATTGATGCATTAGTTTCTCAAAATCAATATTAAATATCTCACCAGTTTTATGTTACCTTCTTTTCTTTACTTTCATAATAAAAAATATTTAAAAAAGATAATTAAGTTTTATTACTTAGATATATACATTTTCTACATCAGTGATCGCAAACTTGTAACCTGTTCGACGATTTTAAAAGATCCTTCGAACAGGAAAACGCATAATTAGGATTATAATATGACGACTTTTTTTGCTTATCTGTGGTGGCGGATGCCATGAAAATTATGCACGGTCCTTTTTTTGCTTATCAGCTATCGTTAATATTAGTGTATTTTATGTATGGTCCAAGACAATTCTTCTTCTTTCAATATGGCCCAAGAAAACCAAAGAATTGTACATCCCTACTTTAAATAGAATAGATAAAATAATGAATATATTTTACTCTTGCTCGATCTTCTATTTGGAAAACCATATACGATTTTATTTATATAACTCTCATTTTGTATTTATTACGTCTATGATATATACATATACATATATATATATATATATATATATATATATATAATATTTAAATATATTTTACATTTACTTTAATAAAAACATTCCTTTAATGTAAAAAAAATGTTTAATAATTTTATATCAAACGAATTAAAAGAATATACGAGGTCAGACAATTAAGTAATGCGACAAAATTCAAAATCGAGTATATTTAAAAATTAAGGTACATCGCTGCGATCCCCTTCAAAGTAGTCCCCTCCCGCATCTATACACTTATTCCAGCGAGTTTTCCAGTTTTCGTAACAATTCTGGAACACTTCTTGTGGGACCTCTCCGAGTACCCTCGTCACAGATTCTTGGATATCTTCAACGGAGTCAAAATGTCGACATTTGACGAATTTTTTCATATGGGGGAATAGGAAAAAGTCGCAGGGTGACATGTCCGGTGAATAGGACGGTTGTGGTAACGTTGCGATGCCTTTAGATGCCAAAAACTGAGAGACACTGAACGCACTGTGACAGGGAGCATTGTCGTGATGCAGAACCCAAGTCTTCGCGATCTCTGGACGCACTCTGAGCACCCTTTTTCGTAATTTTTCGAGCACATTGCGGTAGAATACTTGATTTACGGTTTGTCCAGGTGGTACGAACTCTTTGTGAACCACCCCTTTGCTGTCGAAGAAGCAAATCAACATGGTTTTCACTTTGGACTTGCTCATTCTCGCCTTCTTTGGCCTTGGTGCTCCAGGGGACAGCCACTGTTGGCTTTGTCGTTTAGTTTCGGGGTCATATTGAAAGAACCAACTTTCATCACCAGTAATAACTCGATCGAGAAGAGTAGGATCACTTTCAACCTGCTCGAGACAAATTTCTCTGTTCCATTTTCGTGACATGCACTACTCGCGCGTTGTTACAAAACACTAAACAGCTGGCGAAGAAATGATGGTACGAGGGTGGTCAAGGTCTCAATCGAGAGAGTAGGGATCTGTTATTACGGTGGCGGAGTTACAAGTTCGCAGTGTTACCACAGGCCGAGAAAAAATCGGTCGCATTACTTAATTGTCAGACTTCGTAGATGGTATCGTTATTAAACGTTTAGTCATAATAGTAGTAACTTAAAAGTATAAATTAATAACAGTTTCTAACTTAACACTTTAACTTCCGCTTGCGAATTATGTTTATGTATATAGAACTGACCGAATAACTCAAGTGCTGATTGTCCGGTAATATTTGCTCTGTTTATTCATCACGTGAGAAAGTGCGCTCTTAATCATAAAGATCTGCAGTTTTTAAATAAAAATATGAAGCAATACTTGCAGTATGTTGAGTGTTATGTTACATTATTAGCAGTATGAATGAAACCATAACTATAAAATAAAAATTCGATTTTTTTCGATTGAAAAGTAAATCACGGACCAGTAAAAACGCAACAAATATAAAATTTACCAATAAGAGCTGGTACGAAAAAAGACGATTAATAGGGTTCTGGTCAATAAGCAGATGAAAATTTGATTAATAGGATACCGGTCAATAAGCGCTAGCAAAAAAAAGCCTAACAGATTTCCGATAAGTAAAGTGTTAATACCGAAACTGATATAGAAAAAAAGGACTGAACAAAACTCTTCAAGTTATGTACCTAGTGCGATTGTTTATATTGTAACATAGAATTTTAAATCGTAAAATCTGTTTGTATTAAAAAAGCCATCTGAATTTCTAATTAGTTTTTTAATACGTATTTTTTCTTGACAAATGTGAAAAAAAAATATTTTGATTCCTAGTAATATTTTTCCAATAACCAAACTGATATATTTTAAATATTTTATTATAGAAAGGTAATTTAGTAAAATGTAGCAAGATACGAAAAATACAATATTATGACCTCAATATAAACAAAAAGTGCTTTTTTATCCAAGTAATTAAAACATACTGATGAGCACACCTAACCATTACACTTTATACACGGAATTCATATAACTGCATAACCTTTGTGGTTTTGATTTGATTTTAACAAAAATATACCGAGGGCTCAACCGGGATTTGAACCCGGGACCTCTCGCACCCAAAGCGAGAATCATACCCCTAGACCATTGAGCCGTTGACAGTTTTGTAACTTGTATTATTTTTTATAAATATATATATATATATATATATATATATATATATATATATATATATATATATATATATATATATATATATATATACATTTGTGTAAGTGAGTGTACGGTATAAATACACAACGCAAATACAATATACATTCTATATTAACTGGTATTTATCGTTTTTTATGAAAAAGATAAATACCATTGCTATTATAATAGTAAGTAATGTGTATTTTTTCCAAAAATTACCCAAAAAGATAAGTATACATATTTCTATCTTGCTAGATATAACACTGACATTTCGCTTTCTAATAAATGTTACAGTCTAGTCATTCATATAAAATACGAGGACTTGTTGAATAGATAGTTGTACAAGTATATATATATATATATATATATATATATATATATATATATATATATATATATATATATATATATATATTTGTATGTGGGTGTGTGTTTGTTACTTGATATTATGATCCAAATATTTTGTTTCATTAAATGATCGGTCTACATTTATTTATACAATTCAATAATGTATTTCTATCTTTATATGATATGTAGACGATTAAAATTGTAAATAACACTGAAATTTGATAAATATCTAAAATTATATAATGCTAATTTTATTTTATTGACGTTACATTCTATACTGAGTCAGTAAGCTCTCTTATCAGTGTAAAAATATAATTCAAATAAAAACTTTACTACAAAGATATTTTACAGTCTCATATACCGAGTTAAAAAGAACATTTATTTAAACACGATAACATTGTTTTTTGTATATAGACTATACGACCGCATCGTTGTATTTTATTTCACAAATAACCAAATGTTAAAAAAATATTGAAATTAGTCATTTTAATAAACTTTTATATAATTTTAATACCACAAAATAAAACATTATTTGTAAACATCTAAATAAAATAAAAACGAGACAATATGGTCACTTAAAATACGAGACAAATATAAAAAATAGAAAGTTGGAACAAAGAACAACACACACTTGCATTATAAAAATTATGTCCTTGCGGGTTTTTTTGTCAGTTCGTGTACGCCAACATCAACAATAGTGACTCATATTCTTAAAATATCATTTTAATATTCGAGTAAAACATCAATCATTTGGAAACATAATTTTAGCAATTTTTAATTGAACAAATGTTACAATATGTATATAAACTATATATATATATATATATATACATAAACATAATTATTTTAGTGTATTTTATTTTCTTAGTTATTAGTTAACATGTTCTTAATTTTTTATGCTCTGAGAATGATTGGCATCGTTGTCAAAATAGTCAAGAATCACAAACGGTCAGTGTCAATTATTAAACATTTTTGATCAAAAAAATTTCTATGGTTTATGAGTTGAGTAAAAAATTATTTTTTTCGCAGCGTTGAAGCTATGAGGATTTTCTAATCATTTTGTGAAAAAAAAATACTTGAACAGAAACTTATTTAAATATTTCAATCAACTTCGTGGCAATGATATGAAATAAACACCAAAAATTTTAAATCTAAATATTATAACAGTCGATAAAGAATAATTAACGAAACAATTTCATTGAAACAATTGAAATAATTGATGAAGCATAAATAACTATTAGAATCTTTCAGAATGATTCTGTAATTTTAATTTAATAAAATATTTATTTTTATCACGTAATGGCAATAAATAATTTTAGTACATGGATTTGAAGATTTTAAATCTAAAAATTAATTAATTTATAAATATATATATATATATATATATATATATACATGTAAATAAATATTTTTTTAATTATCACAAAATTATTAAATATGTGTTAAAATACTAAAAAATAAATTGAAGAAGTAATATTCATTGTACAACATTAACATTATTTTTGGAATGTTCCATATTTTTGTTCTTTAAATTAGTAATTTAGTACAAAATGATCAAAAATCATTGTATATATACATATACAAACATATATATATATATATATATATATATATATATATATAAATATAAATGTACTAAAATCATACAATCAGAAAATCTTTTGAAGCGTAAAAGAAAAATATTTAATGAGCCACATAAATAATTAATAATGGTTAAATTAGAGTGTCCGCGTATACTTTCGATCATTTATCATATATTTTTATAAAAATTTAATGAAGAAGTAAATGAAGTCGATTAATATATTTTATAATTTCAATATTAATAAGCAATTTATGTTAAATGATTTATAAAAGTGTATATTTTTTATAGTCTACTAAAAAGTAACAATGAATGTTTTTCTGTAGACGGTTTCGTTTTATTTATATAAACTTGTAACCAAATATGTAGGATAACGTTTGTTTATAATAATTGGCTGTTTACTAAAAAGTAGTTGTGTAGGAGATACACGTTTCACTAGTGATCTCCTATTTTAGTAAACAGAAGTGTAATGAACTTTACAAAGAATATATATATATATATATATATATATATATATATATATATATATATAAGAACGGATGTATTATATTATTATATTTACTCTCACATTACATATATATTACGTCGCATGGGTTTAAAGTACGGAATTCAGAAAAAAATGCATTATAATTATTTGCTTCCTTTGCAAATAAATTTTTCATTTCAATATATGTATATGTTGTATGTTATTATAATTTGTATTTTTTCGCTTAAAAAATTAACGAATTTATTCAATCCCTAGTGCAATATACAGAGATAATTGATTCGGTCATTGATTGGATATCTTTTTTAAAATATTTCAATACTTTTTGAAGAGTAATTTTATCAACCATGCAACTAAAAGACTAAAAGAAAAAGTTTTATACACAGAAATTGTTTAGAAATATGTAATTATATTACTAGTATATAACCTATCTGATCTAAAACTGATGGGGAAAATAGAAAGAATCATAGAAAGAAAAAAAACTGTTTATTGATTTTTTCATTATATATTTAAACATGAAAAATACCTAAGAACGAAACTTACTGAATTAAACTTAAAACCTATGAGCTGACAAAGCAAACATTTCTCTTCACAATAGATAAATATTTCTCTTCATCATGGGCTTTGTTCTGTGGACAAAGTGATTGAGAAATATGGTTTTTTATTATACAGAACATAAATAGAATTTAATAGAATTTGAAACAATATAGAAACAGAAGAATCCATAAATGAAGGAAATGTACAAATTTACTCTGTATATATATCATTTAAAAGATATCCAGTATAGAGGATTTCATCAAAGAACATCTTTCTCTTTTTTTATAGAAAGAATGATCATGTACTAAAAATTAAATCAGAAAATTATAAAAAGCTGGCTATGATTAATCAATTGTTTCTTAGATGTGCTCTACTTAAGAGAACTGCATTCTTACGTGCTGAAACTTTTAAAAACAAATTGAGAAAGGGAATCAATAAAAAATAAAACCTAGTTTCTTATTGAAATTCTACCATAGAATTGTACTATCCTTATCAACAATATTCAAATTATTATTATCTATAATTTCAATAATTTTGCGCACAAAAGTATCACACTCGATTTTTCGAAGAATAAACATTCAATTGTAAATATGAATTTAGTCAAGAACAATAATTCTAATGCTGATATAAAAATAAATGAAAATTACATATCAATAAGTGAATAAAATCTTCAAAAAAATAAATCATCAACAAATAATCTTTTACAAAACCCAAATAATTGAAATTGAAATCTGTTAATCAAAAATCATAAAAAGATATTATTGCTTGTTTGAATAAAATAATAATTTTATTTAGCTAAAATTTATTAATACACTAATAATCGTTCACGAAATGCATGATTTTCTATTTAATTGATTTGCATACTTTTTTCGTAAATTCAAATTTCTAGTTATTTTTAAGTTCATGTGATTCATTGATTATTCTTTTAAATTTTATTACTTAATTAATATTATAATAACTAGCAAACTTTTCACGTTTTTATTCTGTTACATATATATATATATATATATATATATATATATATATATATATATATATATATATATATATATATATATTGTATTCAATTAAGTAAATGACAATCACGAACGCTTAATAACCTTCGATATTGACACCGTTTAAAAATATATTCTACCTTTCATTCTTCACTGACAAGATAATTATGCACAATACAAGAAAACTTTAAGTTAATTCAGTAAAACTGAAACAGTCAATAAATGTTCATAAATGAATAAATTAAATCTGAATAGTTCATAAATAATCAGGTAGCAAATGTATATATTTCTATTGAACATAACTGCATATATATATATATATATATATATATATATATATATATATATATATATATATATTACTATTTAGCCACAAAAACTAAAAGGTTGCAAAAAAATCTACTGCCATGTTTATATAGACATACTAAACACACACACACACATATATATATATATATATATATATATATATATATAATATATATAACGATTGCGTTGCTATAAATCTGATAATAATTATACAGACATAGTGTGTTTTAAAAAAATATGTTTATTGTTTCATTCGGTTACATGTACAGTCTTATAATTGAAATCGAGCTTGGGGGTTGGTGAGCGAAGCGAGTATGGGGCGAAGCCCCCTAGAATATACATATAAAAATGTATGTATGTGTGTGGATGTTATAAAATCTAAATACATACCATTACGTTCCTCTGTAGGATTAGATGATGGAAGTTTTGTGGGCAAATTTTTAAATGAATGTAAATGTTTCACGATTAAGTCATGATACTACATTATCCAAATTTTGACACCGTTTACTAATGAAGTAGATGAAGACAAAATAATACAGTCGTTTTTGCTACTATTAAACATTTTACTATTGTGAATATTAGGTAAATTTCTTTTTATTACAATCCGCAGAAACGTTTATCTTTATTAACTATAGTTTTTATATTTCTGGATATTTATTTTAGAAATATAAGGAATATGTTTCAAAACTTTTTTAAAAATATTAATTAGTTTGAAATATATTTTATCTCAATTCGCCTCTTTTATATTTAGTGCTTATATATATATATATATATATATATATATATATATATATATCTTTTTGTTATATTTACAATATAATAAAGAGTAAACAATTTGCAGAATCAAACACTCCATACAATGGTTTTCGTTTTAGTTTGAATTGAATAGATAAAAAAGATAAGAAATCAGAAGAACTGAAAATAATAGTGGAAAGTTGAAAATATAATTTTATTTATTTATTTATATATATATATATATATAATTTGTTTTTAAATATTGTATTAAAGTGATATTATTTTTAAGTGATAGAATTTATATAGCTACTTAATAAATTTGTATTCTGGTTTTTAAATTGTTAATTAATTCATGTATTCATAATGTAAAAAAGTAAATGTAAAGAAAAGTTTATGCGGTTTTTTTGAAAAAAAAAACAACAGGTGAATAAAAATTAGGATTTGTGGTTTTAATAAAATATCATATGTCTTTTTATTATAAATAAAATAACCGTTATGTGTAATATTTTTATATTATATTTTAGAAATTTGGATTTAAAACATTACTAAAAATTAAAATTAAAAAAAGTGTCTTTCACCTTTCACAAAAAACTACAGGTTTTATATTAATAATTAAAATAATGTGTTTTTATTTAAATAAATAAATAAACATGTTTTTATTAAATAGCTTGTATAATTTCATAAAAATTATTAGTTACTGGTTTTAATAACTAGTTTGTCATAAAACTATATGAGGAACTATGTTACGTTTATGATAATTGACATTTATGATAAAATATGTAACAAAATGTATACATTTCACTTTAAATTCACTGGAACGAAATGTTTAAAATATTACACATTTTTATGTAATTTGCAGAATGTTTTTTTAAAATTTACAAAATATTATTGCTGTAGTATTTATCAAACATATAATATAATGCACGAGTTCTTTGTGTTGCATTGAAATGAGCGCTAATGTTCAGAACAATCTGTTTAAAGATGTTTCTGTACTCTAACACTTTAAACACATTGATCATCTTCTAAATGACATGACTAATAATCAGAATCGCCATTACTTAGTTTTTAAATACTTTGATCAGAAGTATTTTTATATGGTTTATGTGATCTATGGAGGTCTGGTTTTAATAAGTGGCAAATCAATAATTTCTGAAATTTACCTCTAAAGTTTAAAAAGTCGACTATACAAATTTAAATTCTATGATCAAATATTCATACTTATAAAAAAACTGTTTTAAATATTTTGAGTTATTAATACTCAAAAATAGGAAACATTAATCATACACATTATTTAAACAACTTATTAAAATTTAAGTAAGAAACGCATTCTATACTTTAAATTATTTTAACTTTTTTATTTATTTGAAATGTTATCAAGATTGAAGCCCATAAAACATTTCAAAAACACTTTTTAATGAAGAATTTAGTTTCGAAAAATAACATCTTTTAGAAAACCAGATTCTAATTACAATATTTCTCATTAATATCTCTACATGTTGATTACATGGTTTGTATTTCAAGCTTGTATAATATATTAAAATAAAATAATATTTTCTTTACTATCATACTAATAAATGAATAACTGAAGTTAATAAAATTCTTAATATTTGATTATATAACATGAATAAAGGGGAAGAACAATTATTTTAAACTTTTATTGTACGATAAAAAAATAAGTAAATGTATTAAAATCTGCGATAGAGAAATTGTAATTGAAGGTAATAAAAAATATAACGCGCAATTACAATTCCATTTCTGTTCTTCTCATAATAAATACATTCCATTCAAAAGGTGCAATATTGACAGAATAGTGTTACATCTGTCACATACTCATCAAATTTCACTTTTTATGATAAATTTCTAACCAGATCTTATGTTGCTGATGCATAGTTTTGTATTGATGATTTGTGTTTATAAGAGAAAGGAATGCGTAAAACAAGTTGCAAGAAAATCAAAAAGAATATAAATGAATTAAAAAATCTATAAATTTGTCGAAATAAAATTAATAATATATTTCTATAATTCATCCAACAACTAAACCCACTAAATAACAAAACCATATCAATACAGGAACTTCTCTTCAAGTGAAACCCCCATTGAATTGAATACGTCATTTCATTCATATCCATGCTAACAAAAAGATATGATAAATGGAAAAAATAATTCCATTTTTTTCAGCACAAATACAGAGAATCCAGGGAAACAAAACGGAAATAGAAGCGGTTAAACTGCAATTTTATAAAAAAAATTTAAGATTCAGTAAAAAATAGAAGTAGGAAACTAAAGTGAAATCAATTTAATAGGTCTCTAATATAGTATTTCAGTATCAGAGATAATGACAATAAAAATATTAAGAACATTACAGAACTGGTGCTTAAAATGTCCTAATTTCGAAAGAGTATATAAAATAAAAAAAAACATTGACCAGATTAACATAAACATAATAATTCAACATATATAAACATAGACAAGAAAATAAAATTAATTAATAATGACTTTGAAGCTAACATCATAAGAGAATTATTAAATGAATTGATACGATTGAACAGAATCTAGAAAAAAATTTGATGTCTTAGTGGAGATTAGAATACTAAGTAAATAGAGCGGTACATATAGAAAATTTAAAAACAGATGAAAGAAGGTTTTTGAAAATGTTATATTTTTCTGTGTTATCCTAGCTAAAATCTAATTGGAAATATATATAAAAAAAAACATTAATATATAAAGCGAACAAATAAGCAAATTTTATACTCCAGTATTATAAACTATACTCCATCTAAAACATATATAATTAGAACATAAATCGAATTTGAAATTAAGCTTCAATATGTATTTGTGTAGGCACACGTCCTGAAACTAGTTGTGGAAAAAAAAACACTTAGCTGATCCAAAAGAACGAAGGCCGCCAGGACAACGTATCAATAGGATCACAAGTACATAAACGCATACAATTATAATTTTAAGTAATAAAATTTATCTTGAAAGTTTCTCACAGAGTTACAAGATTAACATAGATAATTTCTTAATTATATATAAAAACCGATAATTATATACAAAAACCATTTTATAGCTTAAATAGAAAATTATTATTTTTAAACACAATTGTTGTGTAGAATGTTTAATTTGTAATTAATCAGTGTCGAAAATATAAAAGCAGAACGCAGTGAAGACTATTTTAGTAAAACGATTTATAATATTAATAACTAATATGTGCTTAAAATAAAGTGTTGCAACGATTCAAATTTGACTTAAAAGATTGAAAACGACTTAGTACATCTCCATTGTAAATTTTTGGTTACTCAATCAATCTTCACGATTTTTTAAATACGTTATAAAGTACCTACTATCTACATTATAAACATACTTTTTATGCTAGAAATGAAGCTAACTGTATAAACAATTTCCAATAGTTCCAATACTATCTTTTAGCAAATTCCGAGGGAACAATAAATAAACGAAATGAAATATGTTAAAAACCGAGTTTCTGAAATAACTTGATTATTTTTTGCAAGGGTATGATTAAATAATAAATTCGATTTCCAGAAATAAATGTATCTCTGCAATAAATTAAATCAGTGATGTAGACTAACTATGTAACAAAATCATTTTACTAAAAAAAGGTTTCATTGTGTACATCACTTGATATATATATATATATATATATATATATGTATGTATGTATATATATATGTATAAATTTACACACACATATGTATGTATGTGTGTGTACGTATGTGTGTGCTATGTTATGTGCATTTTTTAACAGGAAAATATAAATGACCACAGTACTTTAAACTTATGATTATATAGGTTTTGTTGTACGTGTAGTTAATTACTCTGACTTCAGAATTTAATTTGCAAAATCATGGAGTTAGGAACAGTTATATTTGTGTTGCAAATTTAAAAATAGAAGATATTAAATTGTATTTGCCCTTTTTTATCAGTATGATAAAAACTTACTTGCATTATTTCATGCGTCAGTTAGTCCTGATGATAAAAAAGACAATGCCTCTTAATATCTTCCATTTTAAAATTTAATGCATAACAATAACTCAGTCAATCTCCACGATTTTTAACACGCTATCAATGTTAAATTTTCAAAATTATATACAATTTATATTCTAAAAAGATAGCTGATTGAACAAATTGTTTCCAAAACCATCTATTTGGAAATTCCAATCGAATTTAAGAAAATTAAAATAGTATTATACATCCATACGTACACGATAGATTGTTTTTAAATATTTCGTATTTACGTTTTATAAATGAAATCTTTAAGAAACAGCAAAATCCAGCTTTCAGAATTAACACTCCTCTATGGTGTAAATCAGCTTATAATATTATATTCTTAATAAAATTATTGTGAGAAAATATTGTTCATACGACCTTCTATTATGGTTACACAAGTCATTAATAAATATGCCCTACTTTATAAATACACACACACATTCATACATACACACACATATATATATATATATATATATAGAGAGAGAGAGAGATATTTAGGTGAACGGATAGATAGATAAATAGGGAGATAAACAGATGGTTTGATAAAATACATAAAGGCCAATAACCTAGATCGGCATCGATACCATTACTATCGAAATGCTCATACGCAAAAATTAAAAATGAACAAAAATCAATTATTACATATTTTTAATCAGTAAAAAATCTTAGAGCTTATGGAATGAATGAAAAATATATTTGCAAAAATAACATAATCAAATATCCTCTAATACACAAAATAATAAAACATACATTAAATGAGTAAATATATACAATGAATTAAATAAACAACGTGCTTTAAACAAATATTTAAACCAAAATCAAATTACTTAAATTCTAATCATAAAATTTTACATTATTTGATGAAGACAGAAATATAAAAGAAATGTTTCAAGAAAAAATACTTGAAAATAAATGAAAATTTTATTACATTTGAAATAACAAAAATATGTTTAATAGAATTAATATTTTTTACAAAACTATAAACGGAAAAGAATGTTATATATAAAATATGATGTATGAAATATTTAAGACAAAAAAAATATTGAATAACAAGAGGAAATATTATTAAACTGGAGATCGAAAATGAAGTCAATCTCTGAGTGAAAACCGGAGAAGTGGCAACCCTACTCTTTACTTTTATTGATTTTTATTTCTATGAAGGGGAAATTGTCGTTGATCTTTATCAAAGGATGTATTAAAATAATTATAGCTTTTTAGATGCGAACATTTAGGAACGATATAAAAAAGTATAGTATTGTAAATCAATTGAAATGCACAAAAAAAAATTATAAATTAAATATCTAGTAAAGTATAGATGAAATTTGTAATAAAACAATTTATTTTAAAACAAGATTCAAATGTATATTATCAACGAAAATACATTTATGAACCACGTATTATCACTTGTAGTAACGCAATTAATAAAATATATAAAAATTAAATTTCCATATATTAATACAATAATCTTTACGTCACTTACTCTTAATTACTATATTTTAATAGTAAATAAAAATAATAGTAAAATGTAAAGTGAAGAAACAAAATTACATATATTCATAAATGACGAAAACTTTGATACATATTTTAAGATTAATAACTCATTATAGAAATGCTACGTGCAGTTTTATTTAGTAGAACATATTGAAACACATTCAAAAACTTATTAAATATAAAAGTATATGTGTATATGTGTAATTTTATTTACTAATTACGACTACATAAATAAACATTTTTTTGATTATATCAGAAAAAGACACAAATACCTCATTACTGAATATATATTTATAAAATCATCAATTTTTAACTCGTGAAAGCTAAAAATGAATGCATTATTTTAACGGTATTCAGTTTCATTTTTTTATGCATTTATTACAATAAATTAATATTTTTTTTATCGTGGCACATGTGCAAACATATACTTATATGTATATATATATATACATATATATATACATATATATATATATATATATATATATATATATATATATATATATTTATATATTCATAAATGACTATAAAAAAAAATTAAATTATATGTTTAGAGTAAAAGTTTTCAATTAGAATAGTTTATTAATATGTATGTAATTCTTAAAAGGATATTTAAAAAGTCATTAATTAACATATCAATTTCACTTGTAGTAAATTAATATTTTTGTACAGTTTTGTAATTAATAAATGATTTGTTTTTTTTTTGTTATAAATTTAAACGGATATTGCTGTAAATCTTGATAAAACAAATATTTATGAAATTATACAAATTCTTCTATATGTTAATTATGTTTGTTTATGCAGATTTCAATCCACAATAGTTAACTTGGAATAATATAGCCTATAAAATAATATTGATGGTGATACCTGTTTTAATAGAGATTAAAATATGAATATTAAATTTATGGAATATTTATGAATGTGGGCTAAATTCAAATCTTCATCAATGAATGAAAGATGATTTACCCTATATGAATAGTTTTGCATTTATAACACATGAATTATGAAATTTTATTAATCATTTATGTTGTCATATTTGATATGTATTCCAGTTCTAAAAATTTTCGTACAGGTTTAAAAAATATTTTATATTCAAGTTATTAGTTTTTTATTATGTATTATTGGAAACGCATATATTCATCTTCAGAAACATGTTTCTTATGAAGATCATATTTCTTTAAAAATATTTTATTCAAACTCATTCTTAGAGATAGCTTTTAGAATTCAGCCTCAATGTTCTGAATCTTTTTAATGTTATCAAAAGGCGTTTTTTTTCATTTTAAACTTTAATTTAGGAAAAATATTAGTCATAAAATAAGTAATCGAATGAGTAAAGGGAGAATTAAGAACTACAACACCTCTATATGGCAAATATTTGTGAAAGGCAATGACTTTATGAATCAGAGTATTTTTATACAAGAGTAAGCAGCTACCTTATTTACTATACTGTGAATTAAGTATTAGAATTCTTTAATTTCTAAATTATACCAAAATCCGATATTCTAATGATCATCGTCTTTTTGAATCGTGTAAATCTCAGTTCTCCACCACTAGTATCAATACGTGTACGATTTTCGATTATAACAAATCCAATTATAAAAAATCTTAAGCTAAATTTATTAAAACTAAGCTAAGATAATTAAATACGCCTGTAGAAGTTTGGAATAGACTATATTACAAATATTTTGTACCTACTGATAAATTTGACTGACTGCAGCCCACTGTTCTACATAAGCTATCGAAGATGTAATTTGATTCATAGGAAATAATGGTTTCGTTGCTGAGTGAGTACTATGGGTACAAGTGGCAGAGATTGCTTGCGCCGAAATACGAGAATTGATTAGGCGTTGAAGAGTCGGGGTTATTAGCTATTCCATAAAGGTCAATAATAGGGTGCGTTTATGGCATTCAAAAAGTCAGCTAGCTAAACTGTAAAAAACGTTTCTGTCGAGAGGCTATGAAAAATGCTCCATTTCTTAACGAAAATCTCGACCATCTATAATTTTAGATTCGTGAGTCGTGATCGAAACTGTTTTTGCTGGGGGGAGGGAAAGAGCTAATCGGATGTACAATTAGAAATCGATACATTTATGACACATTATCGAATAAAATACATTTTAACGTTTGTTAAAACATCAATAAACTTATCGAAACATGCAAGAATAACTTACTAGATAAATAAAAACACAAATTTTGTTTCAAAACTCCTCTTGAAATATTGGAAAAATCATATTTGTCATTACATTCATCTATTTAATATATTTTTATTTGAATAATGTTTATTATTTCAATAGAAAATAATTCCTTATCTAAATAAGGAAGTTACCCTTGCTTATATTTTTTCATTTTTCTGTCATGTAAAATGTTTCTTTTGTAAGATTGCTCTATAAATGGGTAATGAATGAAGACGGGTAAATGAAAATCAAAATTAGAATGAATAATATTCAATTATTGAATATTTTTTTGAAAAAAAAATGTTCATGATGAAATGTTCATGTGATCTATAAGAGTGGTTAATTTATAAAATAATAATTAGAATAATAATAAAGAATGTTTTCATTCTTTGCTTTGAATTTTTAAATTTGATCTAATTTTTTTAGAAATCTAATCTTCACTAAGTTTTCTATAAATAAAATGCGCTCTCATATAAAAGAAAAAAAAATTATTTATTTATGAAATTGCAATTTAACAAAGTTTTGAAGAAAAGCTGTAAATTTTATGATTTTTCAGTAAATATTCTTTAGAGAATAATATATTTTTACAAACTCTTTATCCACATATTTTTCACTCACGCTTCCAACCTAATAGTCAATTCAGTTTTTGTCTATTTTGTTCAGGGGAGTGAAACATTTCTATATTTATTCAAGTTCAAGTTAAAGGGCGAATCGTCATCCCTGTATAACATCAGAGATGTGCTAACTATGCCCTAACTTTAGAACAACGTTGGGGTTCGAACACGAAATAATACTAGGGGAGATATTACATTTTATTTCGATTGCACGACTGTACTGCAGATGACATGTTGGATGGCAACTGAACAGTTATTTTTGTTTACGTATATTTTCGATCGCTTTAAAGTAACTGTTAACTATTTATAACTATGTAAGGGTGTGTTGCATACAGACTCTCATATTTATACACACCCACTCGCACACATATATTTTCTGTACAAATGTTAGGTTAAGTCGTGAACTGAGTGATCGACTTTGAAGTTAAAAAGATATTTACGTACGTTGTATTTAAAAAATACATACAAGAAAGATAAATATTTATAACTTGTTGAAATTTTGATATAAAAATGTTGGACTGCAAATAAATCTATAAATTGTGAGTGAATTTAAACAGATTATTAAGCCATAGAAAAATATTTTTTCATTACAAAAAAGCTAAAAAAAATCATATTTTATGAAAAAGAGATGGGAATTGAGGAAAAAGATTATTATACATATAAAATGTAAATAAGATGAAATAAATAGTCAACTTAACTTAGAAAAGGAAATGTATGGACTCTGACTCACAAAAGTAGATATTTAATAATATGAATAAGGAAGAAGACCTCGGCTTAGTGAACAGATTATATTAGGAAGGTTGTAAGTTGAATTTAAAAAATCAGAGAAACTAAAGATAGACAACAGAATAGTATGAAATTAAATAAGTGAAGGAAAACTACATTTACCAATGAATTAATGTTGACTAGAATAGAATAATGTTTAAGAATAATATAAATAATTGTTTTCACTGCTTATAATTTTTTCTATTCTAGTTAATATAAAAAAATGTAAAGTAATCATATTCACGATATTTTCCGTTGTCTAATTATCACAAATATATATTTAGTAATAAACAAATCCCTTTTCACAAATTATTATTTTTTTACAAAAAATTATTTAATAAGAATTTAGTTAAATTTTGCATCACAGTATGGTTATTGCATTGTTGACCAATTCATTTTCACACATATTTTTTTTTTCGCCCCAATAACTATAAAATATTTATCTAACAAAAAATGTTAATAATTAATTATTGATTATTTTTAATTGTTGCTTATACACATTTCGGCGACGATGCAGAGTGATAAGGTACAGAAAAATCTTGAATTGTCTTTGAATCAGATTTTTCTTTATTTTAACGTTCTTAAAATAATGGTGTCACCATTGAAATGACCATAAATCACAAGGAAAAATGACTAATAATCAATTATTTAACATTTTTAATTAGAAAACTATATAAGGGTTGCAAAGTTGAGATCAAAGTAAATTTCATATTCAAATTATAGATTTCGACATTGTAGGTAAATTTAATTGAAATAAATTTTTCTTTTTCATAAATCACACAAATTTTTTTTTTATTAAAATGATTAATAATTGATTATTGTTCATACTGATTATAGATTACATGTTGTGTTGTCGGTCTGAATCTCTGATGTTATGGTGCATGTTCGAGAGAAAAACATGTATAACAAAAAAAGTGATCGCATATATGTTAAGTGTGATTCATTTGCGAATTTATCCGTGATACCAAAAATTATAAGTATAAATTTAATCACAATGTAGTTTGGGCTCTGTGGTTAATACACTTTCAAAAATTAATTTTTTACTTGCTTCACAAACCACACATATTTTTTTCAAATTAAACAGTCAATAATTACTGATCATTTTTCATTTAAGCATTTTAGCTTATAAGCATTTTGAAGAAGATATCGTCCTTCTCAGAAGGCTAGGACAAAAAAATATGTTTCAAAAAAAATCAAAATGAACTTTTTTTGTGTATAAAATATTTTTACCTCAAGAGTATTTAATTTTTTATAAAAATATTAATTATAAATTTATAATTAGATATAAAAAACATATATTTTTAATTTCCATTATTAAAAGCTTCAATTGAAAATATTGGATGTTGTTGAACTTTTCTGAATTCATTATTGAAAGTCGATCATTATTTCATGTAGTTTAAAGTTTGATGTAAATTTAATTACCAACATCATTAATGTTCAATAGAATTTATTTTATTCATAAATAACGTACATGTATTAATTTCAAATTAGTCTAGATATGTATTAGTTTCAAACATAACATATATATTAGGAAAGTAATATAGTATTTCAAGGTTTTAACGTCAATAAAATACTTGATTGTATTTAAATACCTTCATTTATCACTTTTAACACAAAAGCTAATTATTCAGTAGGGAAATTATTGAATAATACAACTGACAACACATTATTTTATACTTTTCTTCAGTTTTCGCAGTTAAATCTGTCATGTACTCGTACAACAGAGTTTTTTATACAGAAGCATTATGTTGAAAGATAAAAGGAAATAAAATTGAACGTTATTTCCTTATCTCTACACTAAGTTTTATTGCTGTTGGCACTTGACAAATATGCAAGAGTATTACATACAAATAAAGTAATTTTAATATAAATACTTGTTTGAAGAATGTAAACAGCCATTTATAATTTCATTAAATGTGAATGTGCACACTTTTGTACTGAAAACAGTTATATTTACAATTGAACAGCCTCATTAATGTTATTTACTTTTTTTATAAATTCTTTTAAATTTCGGATGAATTGTTAAAAAGTAACTATTGCAGAATTACAAGAACATGAATGAAGTTTCTCAGGAATTTAATTTTAAAAAGTTTAATGCAAGAAAATATGAATGTGTTAAAATATATGTTTACCGTTTAATGGTTCAATGGTCAATAACAGCAACTTTTTAAGAGCAAAATAAAAATAAATGTTTAATAGAAAAATGTAAATTTTATAAATGGAATTGCTATGTTGTGTATACGTTTTTGTACGCCATTTCTTAAGAAAATTATTGAATAATTTCTATCAATCTGTGATAACGGCTTCATATTATTTTTTGCGAATAGAAGATCGAATACGAGCTAAATAAGTATTTTTGTTTATTTAATTTAGAGTACAAAAAGTTGACAACACACACACACATATACATACATACATATACATACATACATATACATACATACATATATATATATAATTACTAAAGATAGTTTTATAGCTTTTCGTTACTAACTACAGTTTATTTTTTTAATAAAATATGAATATAAGTATATTTATAAGCAACCAGTTGAATAAATGCAACGTTGCAGACATACATTGTTTACTTAAGATAGAAAGCTAGATTTAACTTTCAATAAAATGTCAGATCTCCACCTTGATCATAAATAAAAAAATATATTCATTTTCTGATACCATTATATACTGTAACTATTTAAACACATTAATGAATATTTAACTTGTCCTCATCTACCTTGCATATACCATCTAAAATGTTCAACAAATTTCTAATAAGATAGTTAATTATTGATAACCATTATTTTTTACCCTCTTTATTGCCCTTATTTATTCTCTAAAGGAAATAGACCTATAGAGAAAATATTTACATTTCTCTTAATTTTATATTCGGAATTTTTGGAGTGAAATTATCAGTTTATATTTATTACATTTAAGATTTATATATATATATATATATATATATATATATATAATATATATATATATATATATATATATATATAATATATATATATATATATATATATATATATATAAATAAATGTATTTAAAACGTTATATCTGTTAACTTATTGAATTTATTGTTAACAGGTATACATCTAAACTTTAAATCTATGTTTGTAATTAATCTTCCTATTCATGAATTATTTTTTTCCTACAAAAAATCATAGTGTAAGTCCCTAACCTTCCATAAATCATTACTCGTACATAAGTTTTTATCCATCATAGGAAATAAACATTAGGTGTTAGAAATGATATCAGAAGATCAATGATTATAACCTTGGTTAATGAATCGTGAGAGAACAAGATATGTGTATTCATGTATTTGTATTTTATTACTAGATAGTAATCAAACAATGCCTCTAGCGTTCTTCAGTCGATTATTTTTTTTGATTCTTAACATCCAAAAATATATATAAGCACAGCTTGAATTCTTTATTGTTATATACAATTTTCGCATTTACATACAAACAAATTCATCTTTATATATTCGAGTACCCAATATGCATCGCTTACAAAGTAGTGTTATTCGGAAACAACGAAAAAATGTTTAAGATATTGAAATATATAAATGTTTCAGGGCTAAAATAAATTTAATTACAGATTACCAGATTAGCAGTTTCACCTGTTTGTAACAATACAGGTTACTAGAATACAGCTTGCATAGCTACTCCTGGGCTTTGTTATTTAAGGTCATTTGATTATTGAAGGTCAGCGAGTTTTCAAGTATTATATTCATGTAGTCTTGATAAAATAAATCGTCGGTGGTCGGATCCCACAAAACGGTTCTTGGCAAACAAGCCCGGTTTGCATTTATGTTCATTCGTCCTTTTTTCCAGATACTGTATTATGTTTGTGAAGCAATAACTTAAAAATCAGTCGAAGAAGACAATTAAAGAAGTATATTCTTGGGTATACCTTTTTAATAAAGTAGATTGTAATATAATAATAAAAAATAGGAAATATCGAACAGATGCCACAGTTGTGCATCATAAATGATCAACTAAAGATTGGAAATTCAAATTGTGTTAAAGAAATCAAAACAATATAACACGATAATTTTTATTTTATAAGAAGAAAATAAATGTTTTTTCCATGTAAAACTAAAATAAATCAGTTGTAAAAATAAATAAAAAAAATACTTTAAGTAATGATATAGAAACAATAGTTGCTTTTGAGTCTGCGCAAGTATTCACTATGTATAGAGAGAAATTAAAACATTAATGGTAATTAAGCAAGGTGGATTTAAAATGAAAGTACCAAAAAAATTATATAACAGTTACGCTTTGGACAAATCGTCTTCGAGAGTTATTACGATTTCAACATGAGTTTACGCTTAAATATGTACATTGTAGACAGCCATATTCCACAGACATTTTGTCCCTCCAGCATAACATTGCATGCAGTGCTATTGTTCCTCCAACCCAATTGCAAACGTTCTGTGTGCATGGCGATGATCTCACCGCTGACGATTTCGGAGAAAGAAATGTTTTGTAGCAGAGGAGGGATTGACGTACAACAACACTTGCCTTCCAACACTATCACAGAACAGTCTCCGCCAGAGACTGTAGCAGCACACACGGCTGTAAAGCAAGCGTGCGATACGTGTCGAACAAAGACCAAGCGGCTGTTGACGGACGCGTGTGTATTTCTTTATAGCACGTAAACAAAACAAATCTTCCTATTTACATTTGCATATTTTTCAAACGCATATGGTGAAACATGTTGATTTTATCGCGTACGAGATGAAAATTTTGTGATTTTTTCATAGAAAATATATTCTGTGCAAGTGCATTTTGTGGTCAGTGAAACATTTTCTTTTGGAAAATATACCGATTCTTCTCTAATAAAAAGTGAACGTGCGTGAATGAAACCGTGACTGATCATTGTTATTTAATAACAATTAATTAAATCAAGTTTGAAATGGTCGAAAGATATATTGAATAATTCATTGTTACACTGATTGGAATTCATATTTTTATGGTATTTTAATGGTTTTACTTGCTCATTCTAATTGTTTTTGTTCTCTAATACACTTTTTATATGTTAATCAATTCATAGAAAGGATACGTTTTTAAGAAATGTTTCTATGCTCTACATTAATATATATATATATATATATATATATATATATATATATATATATATATATGTATATATATATATATATATATATATGTATATATATATATATATATATATATATATATATATATGTATATATATATATAAATAAAACAGACGATTGTATGTAAATTTTTTGAATGTATACATATTTTAAAATATAATGCTAATTTCAGAACGTTTATTGCACGTAAAAAATAACAAATAATTAACGTAATGAAATATTATTAAATAAGAATTTTTCGAAACAATAAAAATATCAAACTTTTAAAGGTATATTTTTTTATATTACGTTTGTTTATTATGTACAAAAATAGATTAATTGGATAACACTCACCTTCAAAATTCTATAGTGCGTGAATATAATCAACATGCGGACTCGGGATTCCCGGTTCAAAATTTCTGAAAATAATTAAAAAGTGTGAGAATATCCGTACATAGTGTCTGCCCAAAATTTGTAATAAATATATATATATATATATATATATATATATATATATATAAATCATAAGTTTGTTATAACTCGAACACATCCTAATACGAATCTGCTGCCTGCAATACGAAAAAATTGCATAAATCTTTATTATTTGACACATAATGTTGTATTTCTAGGATTAAAGAAAAATGGAGATATATGACCAGTAAAAGGGTGCGTCTGTTAGCTACCCTAAAACATTACTGATAGATAGTACAAAATAACTCCACAGAGGATTTTCAAAATGTTTCAGTCGTGCCCTATTCACAAAGAATTATATTATTGAGTATAGGCTTAAAGCTTAATCATAAATATACAACACCAAAGCAGTAGAATGGAAATAAATGATTTAGTTGAAACATTAATTTTTTTTGTCGAATTCATGTATTAATATATACAAACATATATATATATATATGTTTGTGTATATATATATATATATATATGTTTGTATATATATATATATATATGTTTGTATATATATATATATATGTATGTGTGAGAGAGAGAGAGAGTGTACATATGGTAAGTATATAAAAATTATTCTTGAATTGAGAAAGAAATCGATTATATCTGCAAAAAATAAAAAATTCTGATTCGATTCTAATAATTTTAAATTGTAAATTGCATTATAGGGTGAAAGAGGGTTAACGTACATAGATCAAAATTATATTTTGGTACTCTGGCAACATTCACTTATAAATAGATTTATATACCACACCGCAAGTTTCGTTATCAAAACAGATATTAATTAATTATTAGATATTTTGATAAAAAAAATTGTAGTGTGTGAGATATCAATTATGAAATTATGTATGAAAGTGATACAGCCTTTTTTTAGGAATTTAGTTATTAGATAAATATATTTATTAGAGTTTGGTTGGGTTTCAATTTATATGTATATATATATATATATATATAAAGATTCAATTTAGGCTTCCACATAAAAATATTGAAAGAGGGCGCAGGGGTTAAGAAAAGTGATACTATTTTTTATTTAGTATTTTAATTCAATTCAATATTAAAATACAATTGAACTAAAATACTAAATGGGGAATAACATGTTTTTTTAATTTTTACATTTTTTAATACTTTCATTGGAGGCCTATGTGAATCAGCCTATATATTTATTTATTTATATATATATATATTTTCCAGTTATAAAAATTATAGAATATTTCATCACGAAATTGAATGTCAAAGTTTTATTCTTTTTTCTACATGAGCCGTTAAATATTAATTGACTTTAAATTACTTTCAGCCTTTAAATATTGAAATTGTGCTATATTAATTATTGTATTAAATATATGGTAAATACAATGCAACATTTATCATGAAATTATTAGTATATGTTCATTGTTTAGAATTAATTATCAAGTTTAAATTATGAATCGAACATTTTGATTTTTTTATAATAAAATTTAATGTTACATTTAAGGTTAAATTATAACTATATATTGCGCGAATAATTATGTTTATCAATACTATTTATTTCTTTACTATTAAAGTAAACAATATACCAATATTTTAGATGTCAAAAGTGTTTATCAATCAAACGAATATAAATATTAAACGCTTGTTGAAAATTCCCCAGTTAATATTTTATGATTGAAATACTTAATTATTTTGAAGAATTTGTTCTACTCCTTGCTCTATTTTGTTTTCAATTATGTGAAAAAATCATTAATAAATATTTACTGTATTAGGACCAATATTGTAAAATATTTTTAATAATGTTCTATATCGTTTAATTACTTTTCACTTGCATTTCAAAATACAACATTAGTGAGGATACAAGTAATTCTTAATCAAATATATGAGTCAATTATTTAACCACTTTAAATAAATATGTAGATAAGGTAATCTAGAAATAGTATATATAATTTTTCTGATAACATTTTTAGTACATATAGGAAACATTTCGTCTGTTTTACTATAAGGAAAATTTATGTTTTTCAATTTCACTTGAAAATAGATATTAGTGTGTAATTAACACTAAAAGCATAATAAAAGAGTAAAAGTGTATTATTTAACAAAATCATAAATTAAAATTATGAAGACACATTGCAACAATTAACTCTACATAATTTTTATTTATAGAAATGGTGTGAAATGCAATCAGCTATTGTCATAAATAATGTTCTAATTGAAGCGGAAACTGAATTCTTTTTTCTCTGTCAAATGTCAAGTGTATTCATTTAAATATATTGTGTGAATTTTAATTTGGATACTTTTTTGTCTACGAATAGTCAATACGTCTGTGTTTGAATTTGGTTTTATTTAGGTAAGTTGATTTTTTGAATATTTGTATCTATTTAGTGGAATGTGTTTTTTTATTCAGATTATGTGAATTAAAATAATTTATCTGTTCGATTTGTTTATTATAATAACTAAAGATGAAACTATATTTTTGTGTTCGCCGAAATACTGCCGATAATCAGACCAGGATTCATTATCATTCATATTAAAGAGGTGACGAAGATGATAAGTAAACTTCCCAAACTTTAAAAATACTCAAAAAATAGTCATATAATATTCTTCCTGGGTCACTCCCTGGACTCATATGTGTAATCTTTGCTGAATTTGTCTGTATAGTGGAGGTTGACAGCTTCCTTCACCTACCACTGTCTAAAATTTCTACTTTTATATATATATATATATATATATATATATATATACATACACATACATACACACACACGTACACATACATACACACACAAATATACACACACATATACATAGAGAGAGAGAGAGAGAAATCAGTAAGTTATGTTTTTCAATTTTCTCAAAATATTTATTTTGAATTTTCTTTTCAGAAAAATATTTCAATTAATCCAGTACTGCATGATTTTTTTAATATTTTATTAAAAAGAATCATATGTATAGAAAATTAACTGTAGAACAGAATTTATTAACATTTTTTTTAATAGATAAATACAGCTTAATATATACTAAATTTTACTCGTTTTATAAAGAAAACCCTTGTATATGTAATTAAGACAATATAAATTCGATCTTTTTAAGAACGTAAAAAATTATATATAACTGGTTTTTCATTTATAATTGGTTATGATTCAGTATAACAATTGTTAAGAAATACTATTTCAACCGTCTACAATTATGTTAAGTATAACATTTGTTTTCTGTTTCGAAAAAGTGCCTTCGAACTATTGCTTCAGTGAAAATAATGTTGGTAGGTTAATAAATATATTAATGAAAAAATAATCTGTTGTATAAGTGCAGAATATATTAACAAATACAATTGTTAATAGTAACCAAATATTCCTTTATGTGTTCTAGTGTAAAATGTGTGATAAGGCATACATTAAATAACCTTTTTGCGTATTCTCTTTTAACATTTTGTTTTTGAAATAATTTAAACCTACGTGCCCTTGAATCAAATCGTATAATTTGCATTATATTTAGTAAAAATCTGTACGTTTACATAAAATGTTTTGAATAAATTCTGTCCTATATTAACATAAATTCCGCCCATGTTGGCATACATTTCAATTCAAACGCATAAATTCTCGTCAAATACAATGTACGATATAAAAATTTATTGATATGGACCTTGCTTAAAATTTATTTTGATTTAAAAAAAAGTGTATAGTAAGGTGGTGTAGCGATTATTTGACCTGCTAGTTTTCGATTCACAGAGTTGAGTAATTTACTTTAACAAGTTAATTTGACACTCATTCCACGAATAACGTTTTTTTGATCAATTTTTTTAAGTAGTTAAAAATTGGGTATTGAAAAGTGTTAATTTTCGTACATGAACATTCCAATGGCGATACCGTCATCCCTGAGTGATAAGGTACAAAAAAATAATTTTTGAAGAAGTGTGAGGCACTTTTGGTAAGATCATTTTGTCGAGTATACACTCATATGTGTGTTCTACACAGATTAATAGAGGAGAATATAATTCTGAAACCCATGTCTGGTATTCATCCAATTTGTTTATAAAAAATACTGACATTTAAAAAAATCGGTTTAAAAAATTGTTATTATATATATATATATATATATATATATATATATATATATATATATATATATAAATGTACAAATTAATTCTTTGCATTTTACAGAAAATGTATACGGAAAAATTTTAATCCTTAAAATATTCCTCACTATTTTGTAAAACTTCGCTATATCTGGCAGATAACAGACGAATATCTTGTCGAAAAAAGATGATGGTTTTGAGTCGACGAAGTCTTAATACATTTTTGCATCTCTTCCACAGTTTTAGCATTTTTTTACATGTTTTATGGTTCATAACATATTCCGTGAAAGTTGAATAAATCATTCCCGCGACTTCGGCAGCATTCTTTTCAACTGGAATACGAAAAGTATGCAGTGCCCAATATGCTACTTTTCGGATACCATCTTATCCACGACTATTTTGTAAGGTTATGCCAATTACTTGGCCAAAATGTATAGTGTTTTTAAATGTTAAGGTTGGCGCTTCGAAATCCTCGAACGACGAGAAAGTATTTTAATTTAGGACAGATGTATGGTAGATTTAATTTAAAGGCACAGACTTAATTTTTAGACCTAATATATCAGTAATAGTCACTGAGGAAGTAGTAGAGGTTAATATATTTGAAAACATTCGTCTATAATTCCTATTATGTATT
>CM068317.1:29367500-29382500 GCA_034766995.1 Acanthacorydalis orientalis
CCTTTTTTTTTACTTTTGAACCGTTCAAAGCAATAATTTCAATCGCACTTTTCACGAATATCTTTATGCCACTCATCATTATAATTGATGTAAAGGGAAAATAGTATTGTTTAAGTTGTACAAAATCATATCTAGAGCTCTCCGGCTTTAAGTGTCTTTAAAGTTTGATTGCTGCTCATAATTCTAGTGTTTTATCGAAAGTAGCTACCTCTCTGCGATTAACCCGGAGTCTTCAGATTTTTATATTATCGACACTCTTTGGATTTTAATGTATTTTTTCTGAGGTGAACTAGTTGTATGATAACCAATAAAAAAACAATTCAATTTAATGAGTGATTTTGCATTAAAAACTTTTATATTCGCAAATTCATTTTTCATTTAGCTGTAAAAAATCCAGATTCACAACTAGGAGCTATTGTTGAAATATTTTTTTATTATATCACAATTTGACATTAATTTTCATTAATCTCAGGATTAATCTTAATTAAAAAGTGATTGCTTTTTTCTCTCATGGTGTATTTACATACTCAATAATCAGTAAAGTCAAATTTTGTACCTTTAAGGATCGATATCACATTAACAATAAACATTATTAAACATTCTTAAAAACATTTTTTTGTACTTTGTGGATTAGGTGAAGAATTTGTTTGTTAAAATCGACATGGATTCATGGGAGCAACGTAATGGCATAACTCATTTATGAGTCATAATCTTTTCTAAATCATAATACTTTTACCATACTGAAGATGTAGTCATACACGAATGATCTATATTCTTCCATTTAAATTTGTTATTAAGTAACTTTAAAATATTGATGTTTAATATGAATACAAAATACTAATCAATATTGATAAGAATGCAGCTGAAGATCATACAAATAAGTAACTAAAATATTGTACAAACAAATGTTTTATTTAATATTGTTAATACTAATAATAATGACTTAATATTACATTTATATATATATAACAGACAACATTTATTAAACATTTGTAAGTCAATAAAATTTACTGTGCACTTTGTGGCAATGTAAATTTGTCTAGTTCTAATTTCCATTGATAGCATAGCGGAGCGGTACATGGCATTTATTCCGAGTTGACCGATGTAACGGATCGCGTGTTTAAATCGTATAATGGGATTCGCTATGTAGCGTCTTAAAGAATTTATTTGTACCGTTAATACTGTATGCACTGAGTCGTTGTTGCTGGTAAGCCGTTTCCACATTTCTCGTGATTGTCGTCCGTTTGACCTAATGCACATTCTTGAAAAATGCACCGGGTCTTGCAACGTGCACATATAGACGGGTCGTTATTTTTAAGAGAGCGTGTTAACCTCGACGGCATATCTTGTCAACATCATTCATTAAGTGAAAATTTCCTGTTGTGAAATTTATAACTGATTATAAATCGTATCAGTGACATGGTTTAGATAACAGATTATGACATAATAAGTTTGTACAACTTGTTTTTCGAAATATTTATCATTTTCAATTAAATCAAATCTAATATTTCGATTTAATACCATCTATAGAGATGTGTGTATATCCACACACACAGATCCACGAAAAGAGAGAGAAAATTTAAGAATAAAATCTTAAAAACTGCGGATATTTCTGTTGATAGTTCCACATTGTCAGTAAATAAATTAGCAGTTATTGAGAAAATATACAAGTTTAACTGATTAGATAAACTATCAGAAAAACATCATACGACGCATAGAAATATAACATTTAAAGGGAGTCATAATTAGTTCAATAGATTCAGGATGAAGAAAATTTTATATAGTTTTTAGATTTGATTTGAATTTGATAATAGTTTTGCATAAATGAAAGTCAGATTTTCATTTTGATAGTTTTTTTTGTAATACATTATCTTCATAGGATAAGAAAAACTTCATACACACATACATACATATATATATATATATATATATATACATACATATATATATATTTATATATACACACACACATACTTACATACACATACAGATGAGGTATAAAAATGTACTCTGAATAAATTTGAAGCTTTACAGCAGCCATAAGATATAATTTTGCCATCGCTCCAATAATAATGAATGAAACCTTAAAAGATGCTGTCCGTATAAAAATATATCAAAGTTAACAATAATAACAAAAGTCGTTCGGTTACTATTGGTGATGTGGAAAAAATTATGATAATATGGATGGAAAATCAAGTACAAAAGTGCATTCCGTTAAACTTACTATTATGGACAAAGAGTCCGATATTTTTTTAAGACACAGAAAATCAAAAGTATTATGTTGTATTTTAACAGGAATAGTTGATTGAAGAAAATAGACTTTAATATTTCACAATTCTTAAAAGTCTAAAGAGAAATAATTGATGCTAATTGAGAGATTTATGAAGAGTCAATGTAAAAGATCTAACAATAAAATTAAGTATTTTTTATATATTAGTTTGGCCCAAAACTGTTCTGACACTAACAGATTCACTTTCGGAAATAAATTCTTTATACATCCCATAAACTACAAAAAAATCTAATCAAAAATGTTCAATAAATAATTATTGATCGTTTTGATTGTCGTTACGCGCATTTCGATAGTGAAGTCATCATCCTTAGAGTGCCAAGGCGTAGAAAAGTCAGATTATTTTTCTCTATTTTGATTTTGTTGTATTTTGGCATTTTAAGGATTATGGTATCGTTACCGAAATAGGTATAAAGAACAATTAAAAAGATCAATACTCATTTATTTGATCAAAAAAATCTGTTTTATGTTGTGTGTGTTTTATGAGGTGAAAAAAGAATTCATTTGTGAAAATATTACTTTGATTCATAATTGCATATTAAGATATAATTTGTACATGTGTTTTAACAATGAAACTGAGAACTAACTAAAATCTTTAAATGCACTACTGTATACACATGCACTACTGTATACACGTATTGTAAATATATAAGAAATATCTTGTGATTGACAAGAGAGGATGGGTTAAATCAGAATTACGTAACATTTAAGTTACACAAAAGTTTACAAGAAATTTTAGTTTATTTAACATAACCCTTATGTAGATCGAGATATATCTATCTCAGTGTGTGTATGCTAGTGTATTTAATTAAAATTTTAATTAGTGGTATTTAATTGAAAAACATGCTTAAAATTTCAATTAAATCATACTAAACATGTTCTATTAAACTATTTTTTTGTATTCCATTTTTCCACCATTAAGTATTTAGAGGTCAACTTTTTTCAAATAGATATGACGATATAGCTGCTATAAAAATTCATGTTTAAAACATGATCTGTTCTGAAAAAGAGCAATAATTATGCTGGAAACAGACAAAGTTTGAACCAAAAACCTTGGTAATGAAACAGATACAGCGAATACAACAAAAAAAAACATACATAAATTAGCATAATTAATCTGAACGTAATTCGCAACTGTGTTGACTTATATGCTATTTTTAGTCTATGAATTACATGTTTTATTTAAGTTTTTAAGTAGAATGGTTTACTATTTATCTTTATAAATATATATATATATATATACAAATATATATATATATATATATATACATATATATATATATATATATATATACATATGTATTCATATATATATATATATATATATATATATATACATATATATACATATATATACATATATATGTATATGTATATATATATATATATACGTATATATATATATATATATAGTTACATTTGTTTTGTTTATTTTATCTTTAAAAGGTTTTATCTTAAACGTGTTGCATTAAAAAATAATTACAATGTAATTATCCCATTAAATAAGAAAATGCACTCACGTGTTTTATTCACTTCGCGCGTTTAATTCGCTTTGTTGTACTGATTTTATTTTCATATAAATTATTGTGTAAATAATCGAATTATATGTATATTAAACTATGAATTTAGAAATATAATTCTTTGTATATCTATTGATTTTAAAAGTAGTCTTAGAAAGGACTTGCGACTGAAATAAAAATATTTTTTTGACTATTTCGAAAAAAAAGTTTATCTGTAATGTCTTTAATTGTTTCGTTTTTAATTTAATTATGAATAATATATAGCTGACTGTTTGTTTTTGTCAGTAAAATCATCAAATAGAAACACTCAATAATTTAAAAATTGTAGTTATGATTTTATTGATAGGTAGATTACATTTGAACTTGATAGATGATTTTGAGTTTTTTTTTATCCCGTTGTGTATACTTTCGAAATAATTTTATTATATTAATTTTATTTATAAATAAGTAATCGAGTAAAGTGTGAAATTCAAATTTAAATAGTTATTTTTTATAATCTGAATCTATAGCACATTTCTTAAAAAAATCAAATTATTTGATTATTATTTACTTTAACACGTTCGCAGACACTCATTTTCACATTGAAGTCGTGCGTAGAAACAAGTGTTTCATGAAACTAGACAACATTTTAAAACCTGTAGATATGTTTTTATTTCAATTGTCAAATCAATTAAGCATAAAAAATCAATTTAGCATAATACAGATACAGCCGCCTTGTCCCCAAATGATACTTGGTTGTCGACGGATTTACCCGTCTTATCCGCTAACGTGTTAATTAACCCATTCGATGAAAAAAATCATAAAAAGGTCTGTGCTACTTTTAAATAAATAATTTTTTTGTTGTTGTTTTATATAATAACTATACATCATAACACCTTTTCACAAATAAATTTTCCACTCGGTCGTAAACATAACGTGTTTTTCCAAAAAAAATGTTGAATAATTGATTTTGACCGTTTACGCGCGATTTGCATAACCAAAGACTATCAGTAATTAATTTTTGAACAGTTTTGAGTAAAAAAAATTGTGTGGATTGTATGGTAGTTAAAAAAATCGTTTGTGACAGTGAATTTAATCGCAATTCCAAAAATATGATATAATTCCTTATATTTACTTGTCTGGATTTATCTCTGTTTTTATAGTAATGTAATACTTAATTTTATTAATTTCCAAATAACTTGGAATTGATTTTCTAGTCGCTATTCTATTCGTTTAAATTTTATTAATGTAAATATGAATATTTTTAGTATAACTTGTTCCAATATCCAATTATCAGATTATGATAATAAATCACTTCATTCTCAATGATTAAAAGTTAATTAGATTGAAAGCTATTATCTCCCTTGTGTATTTCAATTTTATTTTAAAATATTTGTCTTTCTGAATATATATACATATATATATATATATATATATATATATATATATATATATATATATATTCATTGCTTAACCATAATCAGTAATAAATAGAAAATAAATATCAAAAAATTGCGTGAAAAAATAAATATGAGTGTGTGAACCTTTATGAAAACAAATATTTAAGCAAAAATTAGTAAGTAAAGATAGAGTTATAACACAAATCATAGAAAAAATAAAATATGCATGTAATACATAAACACACACACACACATTATATAATATATATATATATATATATATATATATATATATATATATATATATATGTGTGTGTGTGTATATATATATATATATATATATATATATATATATATATATATATATTGTATTAATATTCATAAATATTATTGAAAATAAATATTAATATGCACATTAATTTATGTCAAATGTATTTAAACAGATTTAAAATGTGTATACTAGTATGCGAATTATAAGTTTTTTTTTACAGTGTCTAGTTTTTTGTTATTTAGAATAAAGATTAATTTTATTGACAATTCGAATAAGTTTTGATCTTAACTTCAGTATAATTAATAATTTCAGAATTAACATGTAGTATTTTGTATAAAAAAATGACTAATGGTAGTTCTAAGTTACAAAAAATAAATAAAAGGTGTTTATTAAACTTGTTTTTTTTTATAGACTTACAATCAAGAACATTACGCAAACTGTATTTGTAATTAATACATATCTTAAATCAGTTTGAAAAAAAATTAGTATGTAGCTGTATGTAGACTTTTACAATGTGAGATTTAAATTCTTTTCTATACTACAACATTCACTTAATCTCATTGTGAAATGCATGATAAATCTTCGAAGCTGTAATATTTTTTTCATGATAAACATTAAAGAAATTATCAGATTTTATATGTTATAAAGTTAAAAATAATGGTTCAATTCATGTTTACTTATTCAAGATACATTCACAAGAAGTGCAATATGTCATTTGACTGAATACTATCTTAAATGAAATTTTGTATCCGAAATTAACCTTTAAACAATTTCAGAACCATGCATATAATATGTAATTTTAATTAAACGATTAAAGTATATTACAGATAAATTTAGTGTATCTGAATCCATTTTATTGTTCTTGTGCAGTAAACTAATAATAATTTACCGCTAGGCGGTTATGACATTTTTTCTTTATTGTAATATATTTCAATAAGCTGTGCACAATGTACTGTTCTGTTTCTTTTTTCTCTTATTGTATCACGAGCAGCCGGCTAGAACAGGTGTTGCCATCAGTAATGGTTATGTGCAGATTATTTATAAGAAACATTTTTCTTTCCACAAATTGCACAATGACACGTTTTATATACAATGTTTTCAGTTTGACGTGACAGTATAATCAATCCATATTTATCTAGAATATATATATATATATATATATATATATATATATAAACGGTATATGTCCATAGGTTTTTATTTGTTAATTAAATTATGTGAAATAAATAGGGTAAGGCTTTTAATACAAGGTTCTGATTTTAGATATTCTTCACGGTTATTTATCCGGTAATAAATGTGAGAAAAGTTGAATTTAACAATAGTAATAAATAATAACATTAGAGACGTATTGAAAAATATATATTTTATCTACGTTTTCTGTTTGATTGTAAACAGTGTCCGTGTAGATAGACTGTAAAATCAACAATTTTAAAAATACCTACTTCCTTCTTGATTTCAGAGAAAAGTTTATGATTCACTAGATATATCTTTAAATTTATCTACTTACAGTAATAATTCATTGCTATTTAATGTGTGCCTGTAACACTATATATATATATATATATATAAATGTGTGTGTGTGTGTGTATATATATATGCATGTTCGTATGTATATATGATTTTTTTACTTCTTAAAGCAGTAAATCTTAAACATTTTACTCGAAGAGATTAATATTGTAATTTTTATCATTTATTTTCATTACATTATTAATTGCAATTACTCATAAATCTTTAAGAAAGCGAAAATGTATAATATAATTCAAATTAACCATTAAAAATATGTAACAATTGTATGTCTGATATGAAGAAGAAAATAAGTAATAATTAAATATATAATATTTTTTTGTAAAATAGTAAATGTATTATAGTAATTGTAATATATTGTTGCAAATCGCAAAATAGTTTCATATCGGAATATATTTAAACAAAGATCGTAACTTGACGAACAAAAATGTATTTTAATTAATTGCTGATATTTGACATATTAGACTCGTTCTGATATAAGTTGGTCAAATAGAAATCGATTGAAGATTTTAAAAAGTTTTGTTTGTTATGAAAAAGTTTAAAATAAACAGCTATTTGTACTTCTTCCCTTTACAAAATGATCAGTAAGTTTTAAGATATAAAAGAGATATGAGTATATTTTAATAGTTATATCTAAATCTACATCGGTTCACGCAATTTTCAATTATTTTTATTGAATGAGTTCTCCTAAACCTTGATATTCAAAGAATATTCAACTATAAAATGCAAAATATTTAATACTGATGATTATTTGTGTTTGGAGTGTATGTATTATAAACCAATTTTTAAATATTCTTCTTTAAAAATAAATATAAGACATAATATACAATAAATTGAATGCGATATTCATTTTATACTTTAAAAACACCGTTTTGTCTTAAATTGTTATTATGAAGATAATCGTTTATTATTAAGGTCGGTAAAGTATTACTAACTAACTATATTAATAGTTGAAAAGTATTCAAATTGCTAGTAATGTTTTATTTTCTATTTTGTTTATTTATAATAGAACATTTTACTAGTTAATTTTCCTTGTAATTTTTATGAAATCGATATATGTATTATCATATACATGTAATGCGATAACGAAACATATATTTATGGGTATTGTTCACGTGCATTATTTACTTATAAAGAGATTCAATAGAATTACAGATATTTTACTGCACTACTGCATATATACTTCGAGCGTTCTTATTCGATGTACACACACACTTATGACCACAAATGGAAACATTATAAGATTTCTACTGTGTACTATTAAGGTTGTTACTGACCAATCCAACCAGTGGATAGACTCAGTTTCTCGTGTTTACTCTCAACATTCAACGTGTATTTCAAGTTTTCATAATAGTACTGCAACGTATCTTCTAGGCCAAGAGCTTCGTAGAATCTTTAGTTTAATTACTTATTATATCCTTGCATTTTACGGTTCATTGTAGTGGAAGTATTCAGAAAAATATAATTAATTAATTAATTAGTATTGTAATGTAATGACAGTTATAATGAGGTCTATTTGCATTGTATATAAAGACATATTAAAAGTGCTGATGTAAAATCTAGAGCTCAATAAATTAATTGATTATTTTTATTTCATAAATATGTCGATTGAATTTCACATGTTTTGAAAATATTTCAAAACAATTGATCTGAATTAACTTTTTAGAAATAGTTTTAGTATTGTATCTTATGACCCCAATGCAATATATATATATATATATATATATATATATATATATATATATGTACAAATAGATGTAAATATAATAAAACCCCTCGAGAATAAAATTATTTGAGCTTGTTGCTGGCAGTAATTTCCTGCTGTACATTGTATATTATTTTTATAAAAAAATGTTCCTATAATGAAAAAATTAAGTAGCAAACACAACTTTATTGTAGGAGGTTTATCTATTATGAATGTATGTATGTATGTATGTATGTATATATATATATATATATATATATATATATATATATGTATATAAAATTTAACGTCTAATCATTATCGTTATTTACATCATTTGAAATCTTCTCTCAAAACAAATAAATAAATAACCATTTTAAAGTCTATATAGAAGTATCTATTAGATTTTTTTTTGTAAATAAAATTTGACAGAATATTTAATATTTAACTAACAAATGGTATTATTAGTTAATTTATTGTAATATTTATTACATACATTAGTCATAAACGAAAATTTTGATGCAGAATAAAACCCATAGGCGATAATAAAACACAATGTAAGAATTAATCATTAAAAAACAATTCTCATAGTACATATTTTTATTTACAAAAACATCATAGGTAATATTTTAAAATTGTAATTATTTTTTTTAGAGAAAGAAAATCTTTAATTTGCTATTCTGAAAAAATATGTGCATTTCCGACACACACACACACACACATACACATATATATATATATATATATATATATATATATATATATATATATATATATATATATATATATATATATATATATATATATATATTTCTTTTTTTATTTATCATCGAAATATTTAACGCCTTGAAATATTTTAACATTTTGTAACAAAAAATGCATTTATTTAAGTATAAAAATAAGAACTATTAGTTTTTTTTTTAATTATGTGTTTATTGTAATAATTTATGTTTTATAAATATTTTTTTATGTATTCGATATTTTTCATATTATAAATTAATGAAAAAACATATTTAGCCTATCTGTACTATAAGGTTAATGTATTTATTTAGTGTTATTAAAAACTTGTACATTAAAAATATTAATACTATTGTAAACTTACATGTATTCCACTGCATGTAATCATGCGACCAATCAGAACAAAGGATAAATGCGTATCGTTGTAAAATCTACACGACACATCTATACACACGTGGTCGGCAAAAAAACTTATAGTTCATATATAAAAACGCGAACCAATATAATGCACTGATTAGTACGGCGGTATTCACGGGTTTTGTTGTGAATTTCACTAGGTTAATCAACCATTACTATTTACATCTGACAAAAATCAATTTTAATATACTGACAGTTCATGTACAGCGATTACTCAATAATAATTGAATGTCTAGTTGTTGATCGAAGCACACTTGCTCTATAATTTATTAATACTTTGGTCAAGATATGTCTTATATTCATATATGAAATTAGTAAATATATTCGCTATCCTTTTTTTTACAAGGTAGAAGAGAATGGAAATAATTGTTTATTTTAAAATTGATTATTAATTTTACATTTGACGCATTGATTAATCGAATTGAAACGATAAATAGTACTTTTTTATGAGAATTTTCCACTTTATAATTTAATTCTTTTATTTATAAATAATATATATATATATATATATATATATATATATTATATGTATATTATATATATATATATATATATATATATATATATATGTGTGTTAATTTGAAATATGAATATTTGAATAAAAATTTGAAATATTCTGTCAGAAAATTGATTACTATTGAAATTATACAATGGTTTCACGTTTTTGATATGACGTAATTACAAAAAAAGATAGTGTGAAATAGAGTAAAAATGTGTTTTACTGCAATAGGTTTTCAGTACATTTATATACTTGAATCAATGCTTAATAAAGAAAATCCGTATTATGTAGTTTACTTAATACATTCAATTTTCTATTTAGAATTGAAAGTGTCAGTCTATGTTACCATTATGTAAATAATAATTAGAAGAATGGGGTATCTATATAATATTTATGCAAGATTTATATTTGACATAACGATTGATCAGTGCAAATATAAATTGAGTAATTAGTAATCTTGATGTCATGTATTGCTATTTTGTCATAAATTATGAAGTTATACGAAAAAAGTGTAATGATCAAATCTCTTTAAAAATAAAGAAAGCAAATGTCCTTGCTCTACTTATGATTATTCCGATTTTTAAATGTTATAAATTGTATTAACGGTAATTGAACCTTTCCGCCTCCACTTATTTAACGTTTCGACATTCGATGCCGTTGATAGATTTATGACTTAATTGATGCCATCTAATAATATCCATGATCCATAGAAAATGTTCTATATCGTACTTTGTAAAAATTGAGCTACCATTAAAACATGAAATGTTGAAAGTATAAAATATTAACGAGTTATATTTGTTTTGAAACATGTATGATTCTCAAAAAGAAACAAGGCGCCGTGGCTTAGTTGGTTAAAGCGCCTGTCTAGTAAACAGGAGATCGTGAGTTCGACTCTCGCCGGTGCCTCAAAAAATTTTTGTTTCATCTAATTGCAACGAGTTTATTCGTACTAACTATAAATTATTCATATTAATTCTCCGTTGATGTATTGTTGATTATCCTTTTAAATAACGTTTTTTTTATCTTCTACGACTACGTGTTTAACAGATGTATCACCTTCAAGTATTTGTAGTTGTATAAGGTTACTTGGAAATGTTACACGTACCTAAACTAATCGTAGAAGATAAAAATTCACTTAATTCAAAAGGACAAAGACCATCAAGGCAGTACAACAAAATATTAGATAAAGTATATATGAAGAAAAATCGAAATATTTTATAATCATATAATATTTACTAAAGTAAATTTAATTTAGTTATTATAGTTAATGTTGTTGGTTTAACAGCGATTAATTAGGTAAATCTAGCTAAGGTTGAAAATTTTCAGGAATAATTTGTAATTCAGTAATTTCTGAACTACATACTTTATTGATTTGATGAAAAGTATAATTAAAAGAAAGTCAAAGCCTGTAGATAAATTTTAAATTCGCATGGCGCCGTGGCTAATTAAAGTGCCTTTCGAGTAAGCAACAAATTGCGAGTTCAAATTTCGCCTGTCATTCAATTTAACATCTTTTCTTTTTTACATAAATCCAGTATTTTAGAAAGTAGACTTGTATTTAAAAATATTCAAAATTAATATTACCAAACTGTATACGGGTATAAAATTATATTTTCTAATCTCATTTTTGTACAAAAAACAAATTAAGCTGTACATTTTGTAGTAAAATTGTCAATACATAGTATCGATAATAAACATAAAAGTTGCGGAAGTATATTTTTATTGTATCAGAAAAGTTATTCATTATTATCTTATCAAGTACTTAATCGTTCTGTGTATTTATATTAAATAGAAGAGTTTTGCTTAATCCTAAAATTAATAATAAATGAAGTTGTGTCATTTTTATGCAATAGGGTAGCGGAAACCGATATAAAAACGAGTGATTGTTTTAAAAAAAAGAATAGCAATTAGGAATTGGTAATATAAACAAACAATATGTTTAAATAAGTTTTACTTAACTAATATTATTTCGTTTAAAATGTTTTTACATGACATGTTTTTGTTAGGCATGTTTTTTACTCCAGTTCCTTTTTTGAATACATTTTAATATATATATATATATATATATATATATATATATATATAAACACGCATACATACATACAAAATATATTTATTCATCGAAATCGTTACTTTTCTTATATTCATTTTAAATGTATATGACATCAAATGTCATTTAAATTCATGTAATTTCTTATACATGATTACAAGTTAACATATTTTTCTGTAAAATTTCATACATTTAAAGTAATTTTATCAAGATAGTTTAATTCAGTTTTCAACCTAAATAAAATGAAAATAGAGATTTGGACTAATTAAAAAAAAGTTTAAACTGCCTACTTTAACTCTCCTGTTCTAATCCAGTACTCTGTCAACTCAGTTGACAGCGTGTTTTATTTATACTAATAACTAGTATAAGGATTAACCTTCATGTTCAACTAATTAAAAATCCTTCTATTCCTTCACAAATAGTAATTTTCATGAAAAATATTAGGGGTAAACAGAGTTTACTGCACCAGTACGGAGAGTCTTAAAAAGGCACTGGGCTGGAACTGTTAGTAAAAATGCATTAAAGTATGGAATTTTACAAGAAAGTACTGTATTCTAAATTGTATTATGTATTAGAAATAGAAATATGAAATAAATCACTGTCACAGGATGCGAATTAAGTACGAGATAAAAGTACTATATTTATAAAAGACGTATTAAATAACAACAACAATGCATATCAGTTCATAAGTGATGTACGTTATATTACATACAATTATTTAATAATTATCTTATCAACTAATTCATTCATTTTGCGTCAAAACAAATAATCACTCCCTATTTCCGTGCACCTATCGTTTTTACATGAATTTTGTACGTTTATCATCGCATGTCCTTCCGCTCCGTTTGTTTTTATTTTTGTATTATTACACGCCAGTGAACATGAAATGCAAATATTTTCTATTTGTCATATGAATAATCGAGCGTACGGTGCGTAGTATTGTCTTTACGCCATAAAAAATTATCTCTGAAAAATACATTTCCATACACAGTTCTGCAGTCGTTTGTATTAAATTTCACTTTGTAAAAACATGTCAATTGTGCCTCTTGTGCGAACACATTAATTTCAACGACATTACATATATATATATATATATATATATATATATATATATATATATATATATATATATATATATATTCTAATTGTAATCAATAGGTCAATGCACGATTATATTTTTACAATTTATTTATTTATATCTCAATTTGAAAAACACTATCTTTTATTTTAGTTATCTTTTATTGTATATTAGTTATCTTTTACTGTTAGACGATATTCATTAATTAAGAATATATATATATATATATATATATATATATATATATATATATTCACAGTATATTGAATGTGAGAAAGCATGAAAATAATAGCTATGTAATATTTTATTCTGCAACATGTTTATGGTTATTGTTATTCTCATTCATTCATTTCGATTCATAGAAAAAATGTTTTCGAATATTTTAATTGCTGTATGCATTTAACTATTATTGTAGTATAATATTTATAAGCTTATTTTTATACTTAATTGATTTATTAATGAATGTAAATTCATTTATTTATATTTGTATATATATATATATATATATATATATATATATATTGATTAACATTAACTTAATAATATTATAGACGTGTTTATTGTATTCAGATTGCAGATGTCTGTTTAAATATATGACTATTTATTTAGGAATGTTTCAACATTTATATTATATTGTGTATCAAACATGGATGTTAAAACGAAAGTTATTGCATTTATAGAACTTCAAATTTCATTTTAATTTTATTGCAAAATATTAATAGCTCAGATATTGCTGTAATAAAAGGTATGCGGTAAGTTAATCAGTATCCTGGCGTGCTAGAAACTAAAGAAACACTATTTCTTACATTCAGCTACAGTTTGAAAAAGGTTAATACACCTTTAATAAAATTATCGAATACAACAGTACATTAAAAAATAAAACTATTTGTATGGAACTCAAAGAGGAATTGTAGGTTATTATGGAATGCCAACGTAGATCTTTATAAAAATGTTCTTTGATGTTCTCTTATTGTAAAAAAATGGTGTTAATTTTTTTTTATTTAAAAAAAGATATAATTATTAATATATTTTTAATATATTGCACATCGTTAAACTCGGAAAAATATACGACTGAGAAAAATCTTTCAGCTTTTTTACCCTCTTTCATGTATGTTTATATATATATATATATATATATATATATTATATATATATATATATATTATTTTTCCGAATACCGTATAAAAACAAAATATTTTTTCTGATATTCTCTATATCAGTTTTTCACATAAACAATTTTGGTGTGTGTACCATCTTCACAGAATTAAATTTCTTTGTATGTAATATTTAATGAATTATATATAAATATAATACGTTATTGACAAAATATAACTCTTGACAAAAAAAAGTATTATGCAAATGTTCGCATGTAAAGAAATAACAACGTATTTATTTTCTTTTATCATAATAGTAATTAACCAGTTCGTGTATCAAGAACTTAACAAGTATTTGTTATGTAGTTAATGAGAGATATCCAATACAATTCTACTCAGACTTGAATGAAAGATGCAGTGCATTTTTTTTATTAATTGTATTTCAAGAATATTCATGAA
>CM068317.1:29387500-29477500 GCA_034766995.1 Acanthacorydalis orientalis
AATTAAAAATACTCATACATAAGCAGAAAGTTGGAAATAATTTATTTGAAAATTCTACATGAAAAGTAGTCTCTCTTTATATATATATATATATATATATATATATATATATATATATATATATATATATATATATATATATATATACACAATTGTTATGAATAAGTGGGTAAATCGAAAAAGTATACTTTATAGAATAATAATAGACAGATTATTTTTTTTTTAAAAAATCTAGTTAATTATTAAGAAAAATTATATTGCAATATGGTTTCAATTGAAAGTTTTAACTATTTCTTCACTAAATGCAAGCCCATATGAAGCATCAAATATAATAGGTAACTCAGTTATACCTTATAAAAAATTATTTACAGACAGAATAAATCTATAATAATTACAGTACATATACAAATTAATTAAACTATTTAAAATAACAACTCTATTTTTAGAAAAGAAACGCAATACAAAACCATGATCAAATGCAATTTATTCTGATCTAATAATAGATCTCATAGAGCCAGTTAGAAACGACGAAGTGCGGGTGAAAATATTGTTCAATAATAAATATGTTTAAATAACATGAATATTTTGAAGGTTATCAGAAGTAAATAAAGTATATCATTTCAGATTTATATACCTGTATTTTTAACTGGTTTAGTTAAGTTTTTTTTTTGCATAATAGATTTTCTTACAAACATATATGCTCCTTATTCTTCTTTTTACAATGAACAAGCATTTAACAATATTGGGAAGAATAGAAATAAAATATAAATTCGTGATTTATAACCTAAGTAAATTCAAAATAAAACGAAAATAAAAATAGGAATCGATTGACCGTCTATCGATTATTTTTTAAAAACTAGGGGTTCGCTCTCCTTTAACAAACAACAGAAATTTGCAAATTATACGCCACAAATAATCTGCGTAAATTGTAAATCATAAATTTTTTATTGACAAAGTTTATAAAAATTAACAACAAATAACAATGTCAAATATATGTAACAATTTTTTACTCCAGAGCTTCAGTGAATAGAGTATTTTGAATAAATGTCATCAGTTTTACATTGAAATCGTATACACCTCTTTCATTGTATACCGTGAGTTACATAGTTATAACTGATTTCAACCAATCAGAACAGAGATCGTGCGATTACGTGAACCAATCATTGATGATCGGGAATGGAAATGGTTAACGTGCTACTTAAAGGTGCAGAGGGGGAAGCGATATTGCGAGGAGGTGGTCTACATGAAAAGAAAAAAAAATGTTTTATGGAAATTTTACTATGGAATTATTTTTTGTATATAGAAAGATTAGATTTATATAAAAATTTGATATTTATGCATTTTTTTTTACTGTATTTATATTTCTTTTAAATTGTTATAAATAATCTATAAGCAAATGCGTTTAGAAGACGAAAATTAACAAAATATTGAAACGATAAAATTAATGGTGTACAAGTAGAATTTTTGTATTTTAAATTTATAACTCTCCCTAAGCATGATACAAATTTCAAATCAAACAGAACCTTGTGCCGATTTGATGTAATATATTGTTTATATTTATGTGATACTTGATAGAATATTTTTTACGAACGTAAAATATTAATTGCATGCAGTAATGTGTGGGTGTGAATTTATATATATATATATATATATATATATATATATATATATATATATAAATAAAAGCTGTAAAACAATTAATCGTAGCATATATTTAATAAATATATACTTTAATTGATCCTTTATACATAATAGAACTCGTTCCAACTTCCGGTAGATTTAAAACACTTTGTAATAATTAGCATTACTTAAAATTTGATTGTTTCCCATGAAATTCGTTTTAAGTGCCGTCAAGTTAATGAAAAGTTAAATGATTTCGCATTTCTTGTAATATGGATAGCAAAAACTTTCTTGATATTACATGTTTTGTATACCAGACACACAGAACGAGCAAGCGTCGGCGCCGTGGCTTAGTTGGTTAAAGCGCCTGTCTAGTAAACAGGAGATCGTGAGTTCGAATCTCGCCGGTGCCTTCGAGTCAATTTTAATAATTTTTCAAGTTTGTACAAAAACCGAATTTTTTCAAGAACTGAAATAACGCACATTGGAAATAGTAGAAAAGGCAGTTATAATAACATGTTTTTTAATGTGTGCATATGTTTATAGATGTATATGTGTATTTGTATTGAATTCATTAATTTATAATTCATTGCGTGTATAACACGCATGAATGTTTCGTCATCCTACGTGTAGCTTTCAATCACTTTCAATTTTCTCTATCATTTGATAATTTCATGTTGTACGTGTACTAATTAAAAAACAATAAGTATTTGTTCAGTTTTCATCACTACGATGTCTTTTTTTTGTTTTATATCAATATTTATTAATAATATTTATACGATATTTAATCAATAACAAATGACGTATCTAAGTATATTTATATTAAAATGTATTAATATTACACATAAGTGTCAAATGTAGATTTTCATTATAAATTAAAATCTATCCATATATAACAGTTAATTGGTCTTAAGGAAGTGGAGGGGTAGAACATTACAGACATAGATATCGTATAAAATCTTCACATTAATTTAAATAAAAAAAATGTATCTTAAAAGTATAAGAAAAAAGTCAGTTCATAATAAGTGTACAATAAAATAAGCATGAATATGATAAATAAAATCAATTTCAGTACACTTATTTAGGACACCAAATGTGATGGCAGAGATTTTAAAGAGGAACAAAGAATTATCTATACGTTGCCTTTGTAGTATTAATTTTAGATTTTGTTTTCCACTACTAGTTTTAGCACTAACAACATATGTACCATCTTCAGATATATTGTAGATAAATGTAAACTTTACATGAAGTATAAAAATGATCTAAAATCTATCTTTAGATGCACTAATTGTGGGCGACTAGAAAATAAATGATCTAAAAAAGAACGAAGACCGTTAGGATACCACATTAATGGGATGACAAGTATAAAAATGTACAATTGTGATTTATTTTTGACTGGCTCACAATTTCAATCGTGAAAACTTTTTCTCATTAATGAAAGTAGTGGATTAACATGCAATATTGCAACTAATTCCAGGCATGAATCAATAAAACATTGAACATTCATGTACCCGAATTATGTAATTATCTAAATTAATTTTAAACTTCTGATCTCTCATTTTATGCAAGGAAGTTATTTTTGAATTAAGTGTTTACCATGCTTTACACTCCTCAAATTACACTCCTCAATGATTTATAAGTCAAAGTTGTTAGTTTTCGTTTATAGTTTTATATAAATTTTCACATCGAAATTCTATTTACTTCATTTTCGTAATTCTGTCATTTTACTTATTTAATCTGAAATGCCATTTTAAATAGAATTATACAAATTGTCTTTAAATTCATATACTCTCCTTGCCACTTTTAAGTTTCATTAGTGTCAAATAAGCTTTTCCTGTCAGTTTCGAATTGATTTTTTTTTATTTATTTCATCACAAAATTTAGATTTTTTATAATTTTGTATTATCTTCTTCTCACGTAAAGAAAACTAATGTCTAATGTCTTCAGTACTCTATGTACTAATATGATGCCAAGTTATTTATATCAATCACTGGACAATACTTCTACTACATATAGTACTGAATATATGAAAAAAATGAGAATTATTGAGTAATAACGATTAATAAAGTCTAAAAAACATTTATAATTCGAATAAAACAGGATTAATTCATTCTATCTATTTTGTATATTCTTTTATATAAATCATATATGAAAAGAACATAGATTAGACTTATTAAAAGAATGCTTCCGAGTTTATTTCTCTCAAAGTTTTTCTTATTACATATTATTTGAAGATTTAAATACTATCCATTATTTATTATCTATATAATACGTGATATTGTTGAAATTAGTCGAGTGCATTTCCTTAAAAATTAATAAATCATTGAATTAAAAACATTTTTATATAAAAGGTTTGTATGGAAGTAATTTTTTACCAGAAAGTAAATACTTTGGGATGTCCGTTTCTTTCTCTTTAGTTATAAAAGTGTAACCACAGCGTTTAGAAAGAAAGTCTTAAAGACAGGAAAAGAGTAACAAGGTTTATTTCTAGATCTAAATATTAATTAAGTTAAAAGATCAAAATGTGAATGTGTTATTATAAGCTACATTATTGAATCGAAAACACCATTGAATTTTAAAAAAGATCAATTTACCAAAATGGAGTTCTCTTTACTAATATCATACTGTTGCTTATAAATCAATAAAATTTTCATTAAAAAATGATTGGTTTAACGATGGAATGGTGGATAAATCTAGTACACATTTTATTCATTTATTTTTATTTGATATCCATTTATTCCTTGAAAAATCATTTTTTTTAAATAGAACTCAATGAAAGGTAGAGAATGCTATATGGAATTGTTTATTGAGTATAATATAGAAGAAATTTTATAAAAAATATAACAGCTGTAGAAAGAATATGTGTGATATCAAAGTGACTATTAAATTAGATGAATAAAATATGTATTCACTTTATCCATAAATTCTTTCGTTAAATCAATCAATTGTTCAATGAGAACAGTGCTGATTTATAATCAGAATTATTTTTTTGTAAAAAAGACTTCATTTTAATAAAATTCAAGATTTTTCAAATTTATTAACGTTTGATAAATCAATAAATTAGCTTATACAATACAACGATTCTCCTACATTACTCTGTCTGAGTTTTGATAAATATTTACATTCGGTTTTTACGCTTAAATTTTTTTTATAAAAAAATAAGTTAGTACTTATCGAACTCCGTCGTTATGTTTACTGTTTATTGCAATGTTTTATCTATGATTGTAGAACCACACCTGATTAAACGTTCACATTCGTGACTTAAAAAAATATCTTTTATTTGCTATTAATATTTAATGTTTATTTATATCAATAACGTGCATGATTTTAAACATGAATGATAAACTTTTATCTTTATGTTAGATTAATATTGGTATAAGTTGTGAATATTAAACTTTTTTTAAAGATTTTGCGTGTTTGCCAGAAACGCGAAGAAAAAATATTTTATATATTAAAAGGTGACTGAAGAGTTGAAACTGATTACAGGAAGTAACAATAAAATAGCAATCCAGATGAACAGATAAATAAAGATAAATAAGAACGGAATGCAGTTCGTAAAAGCAAATATTATTCACAAATATTATTAAATAAATAATATTTTCATGCTTCAAATTTTTAATATTAGGTGCAAATTTATTCGGTGTTTTTTTTTATAAAAAGGTGGAGCATATTTCATTTCTCAAAATATCCCCTAATATTTTGTATAAATTTGCTCCATATGTCGGCTGACTGACGAATCCCTTATCGGAAAAGAGATGGCGGCTTTGATTCAATGAAGTTGTAATGCATTTTTGAATCTATTACACTGTTTTAACATTTTCTGCATCTTTTATGCGTCACTAGACCTTCACCATAGCTGAATAAATCATTCCCGCCGCTTCGGCAGTATTTTTTTCAAATGGAATGCGACAAGTATCTAATGACTAATATGCTGCTTTTAGGACTCCATCGTGTTTACTACGTAGAGGTTATGTATGCTATGTACTTGGTCAAGATATATAGTGTTTCTAAATGTTAAGGTTGGCACTTCAAAATACTGACCATATTTTGATTTAAAACAATAATGAAATTAAAATGAAAATATTTTAATTTAAAACAGAGTTATAATTGATTCAATTTATAGTCACCAAAATAGTTTTTACACCTAATATTATGCAATTTAACAAATATTATTTATTGTGGATAAAATTTGTTCTTCAATAACATTCAAGTTATAAATTGTCTAAACATAAAAATATCATTAGTGTTAGAGAAAGAATATGTCAAGATATTATCATTTAAGCTTAAAGATATAGAATAATAAACACACTAGAAATAGAGATCACATATATAAAAATCAATTTATTTGAAAACAATATTGTTTATATACTTTGTTGTTATTTTTGGTACATTTTCTTCATTATTTTTAATCTTTATTATTATTAAGTTTCGTAAATACTCCACACTGTATATTTATTAATATAAAATAGCTTATGCCCATAGTTGAGAGATATTATTTAAATATTTCGATTCAAGAAACGTTGTGAGTATAGTGATGATTAATTTTTGTCGATTTAAAATATTAAACTATATAATCCTGTTTTATTTAAAACAAAAATTGGCATGAAATTAATTTCTGTTGGCATGTACAAATTAGTAAACAAACATTCACATCGCCGTTGCGCCTCGAGCAGGATTTTCTCAAGTTCGCACGATACAATCGTACAAAAAACGTCGGCGTTGGTAGGAATGTTGCATGTTACGGATACAATTTCTCCGAACGAACGAAATAATTGTATTATTGTACCAGTTACTTTACTTCCCTATATACATAATACTCCACATACGTGAATACCGACCGACGAAGCCATAAAAAATAAGTCGCTCCAAGTAGGTTTCACATCAACATATCTACTAGCCTATCAACCAGTCTGTCAAGTCAGTGACTTTGAACATAAAACCATACCGGTATACACGTTATTATAATCATTATACCTGACAACAATACGGCGAATGTGAGACAATACTGAATCAAGGACATCTGTCTGAAGCGAAAGCGGTCGCGTTTATAAATATATGATTTATGATGCAAACTACGATTACCAAATGTTAAACTATTAATGTCGACGGATTGGTCGATATTATTGCAAAGTATTGGTTCATAAAAATGAACGAATTTTAATTAGCGACTACTTATATATACATACACACACATACACATATATTTATATATATATATATATATATATATATATATATATATGTATGTATATGTATATATAAATATGTATATAAATATGTATACAAATATGTATATAAATATGTATATAAATATATATATATATATATATATATATATATATATATGTATGTATATGTATATAAATATCACATGGTCTAAAACAATCTTTCTGATATTTATGTCTGCCTACTGTTTGTGTTTATAAGGCTATGCGAAATGATGAAGGAAAACTGATGTATACCCAGTGGGTGTAAATTGTTTTCACCTTTTTATGTTTATTCCTGGTACACGAATACCTCCGACTATTTTTATGAAACTCCCTTGATATGTTTCGTAAAATATCTTTATTGAAAGTTTCGAAAATTGTTTCAACTTTGTACAAAAATTACCATCTTCTAAAACGTCCAGTTAGTTTTGACCATACGTTCATTAGACTTAAAGTTCAGTATTCAAAAGTAATATGTGTATATATAGTAATATAATAGAGCATAAATTAAATGCTCTGTTATATTACTATATATACACACATTATTCTTAAATATATCACTTTGAACTGACTCGTAATTTTGGCATGTTATCTGATAAGTTAATTTATTGTCTGGTACAATCGAAACCAATAAATAAATTCATTCGAGCAGTTTACAAGAAAATTTTCTGTAAGGTATTGTCAGCATAAATTTGATCAATAAGAAATAACATGTTTTTGTTCTGACTACATAAATGGAATCAGTAATAAGTTGTTTTCGTTTAGGAATACCATTCAAGCTCCGAAGATTAATTGTATAAAGTAATCTTACTATGCGTTCGAAAATTGTTTCATTGTTATTCAAAAATTTACAAAAGCGAACAAACTTCTTAACTTGTCTATCAGATGTTAAAATTAAGTAAAAAAATAATTAAAATACAGAATGATACTTTCATTTGAGATCAGTAAAACCTACTTCTATCAGTTTTGTTTGTTTTTCTATTTCTTCACAGACATCACCATCGAAATACGTATAAGGAACAGTAGCCAAAATTAATTGTTGATCATTTTTGATCATTACTTCTGTACCGACATCGTCAGACTGCTAAGATACAGAAGCAATCGGATTGTTAAGGCTAAAGTACAGAAAAATTAGATTTTTCTGTACCTTAACGCAGTGTCGATAATGGCATCACAATAGAAATGCGCATAATTAACAAAATTGATCAGTAATTAATTATTAAACATTTTTAATGAGAAAAATGTTGTGGTGTACGGAGTGAGTGAATAATTTATTTATCTGCAGTACCAAAATTATATATTCACTTATTAAAATATTTAAATAAAATGTTTAAATTTAAAATTTTAAAAAGTTGAATAAAAAATATTCCAAACTGTTTCCTTATCAATGTCTAATATATTTAAATAATTTAAATGGCAAATTTCAAGTTGATGATTTACAATCTAAAATGACAACCTACTACAGAACCAACATACAAGTATATTAATTTCTAATAAGTGAAATGATTCTTTTACTTACTGATTTTCTTGAAATTGTGATAATTAATAGAGTAGTGACTTTAACTAGAAGCCAGAAAAGTGCTCCACTCTCAATACATAATAGGAAATCTAGGGCACAATCAGTCTTGTGTATTATAGGTCACGAACTTTGAGTTCTTCAGTACTTAAAATAAGATTAACTAGAAGTTGTAAACACATTGGTATTTGATTTTTGCTAACGTACTGTGATGTTTACGGCCTCTACCTGAGATTACATACATATTCATGTCGTATTAAAATGTTGTGGGTATTAAAAAAAAACATCTACCTGATTGCAAAACATTTCACTATACAAACCAATTTTTGACAAGCAAGAAATTTTATAGTATCATCAAAAAGTGAATATTGAATATACAAAATGATCACGTGACTAATTTTTGTATACATAGCCAAAGCAAAATGTGAATATGGAAGAAATTGCCACATAACGACACTCCATAAACGAAAAGGTTTATTTCTGCTTTATGCAAAACATACAACGTTCTAAACTGCCATAAAATAGTTATTAAGCATGAACATTTCTATTAAAATCAATGTACCAAAACATGATGACATTTATCTGTGATGTAAACAAGTATAATTAAATTTTTTAATTTGCAAATGTTCTGCTTTCAGTGTCAGTGGAAATATTTATATCAATTCTTACGTGTCTGCAGAACACTATCAAAACTGTTTGCTACATTATGAAGTATTGTAAAATATCAGGCTGTTGCTAATTGTGTATTTGTGCGGTTTCTGTACAACTGACATATCTCTATTACTTAATGTCAATGATTTACAAGGCTTTGTACAACAAGAGGAACAGACTTATTGAAAAAAATAATAAGAAAAAATCTTAGAGAAAGAATAAGAAACAGTAATGTCATAGAGTGTTAAATCCAAAATGACTAATCAAAAAAGGTATTGAAATGAACATGTTGAAAGAATGGAATAAGATAGGATATATAGGATGAAAAAAACAGTACAAAGTGTTGGCAGCCTGGAGGGGGGTATCTATAATTATATAAAAAAAAACAGCGGAATGTATAAAAATGTAAGGAGGCCAAAAATAAGAATTTTTTAAAATATTGTACGACAATGTTGTGCATAAATTATGTAAATATTCATATATCTGATATATATATATATATATATATATATATATATATATATATATATATATATATATGTGTGTGTGTGTGTGTGTGTGTGTGTGTAAAGTTAAATTTTAATATCTTGTTTCATTTAGTATAATTTTTTAATAATGTCAATTTAGAAAAAGTAATCTAAAATATTTTGGACATTTTTTTATATAAATCCGCTTGCAAATTGCTAAAATATTATCTATGTTGATATGTTGATTTCGACGTTTATTAATATAATATATATAAGGTCACATATATAAGGTCACATTTTCATATCTTGTTTCGTTTAGTTTAATTTTTTAATAATGTCCATTTAGAAAAAAAATCTAAAATATTTTGCCCATTTATGTAAATCCGCTTGGAAATTACTAAAATATCTAGGTACGTTGATTTCGACGTTTGTTAATGTAATATATATATATATATATATATATATATATATATATATATATATATATATATATATATATGAAGTCAAATGTGTTTAAAAATCAATATTTTATTAAAAGTAATATTAAAACATTACATATAAATCGTATGATACAAATTATTTCAAAATAGTAGTGTATTACTAAAAACATTACTGATAGTCAACTTACTAATAACGTATAAAAATGACAAATTTTTCCTGTACTAATACAGAAGTTTGATGTTGATTTGTCAGTTTCTGAACAAATTTTGGTCTACTTCTATTTACACTTTTCCTTACAGGAGAGAATTAGTCCTAATAATATACCTGAAGCTATTCTAAATAAACGTTTATGTTAGAGTGTTTAGTATAGAAGAGATTGTTAAACGGAAATCTCTTGATATATGTGTGTATAATGCTGTATTTATAATATAGTAATAAAATATATTATTTATGTCTAATGAAAGATAATTTTCAATCAACACCTTTAATAACAATTACGAAAAATATGTAATGTAACAAATCAGTAAAATTAGTTACTTTCTTTACGAAATAGGTTGCAGTTTTCTGCGTGTTAAGATTTATTTTCGAAACAAAAAGGTAGAAATAAAATACAAATAACACGTGCAGAGATATATAACTTATTATGAATTAATAGTGTGTGACTAGAATGGAAATAATTAATTAAAAGTTTCAAGCTGACCGCCTTAATTATTATAGGTCGAATATTTTTATATTTTGTTTAGTTTATTTTTGTTGTTGATTAGTTATATACATATTTCTTAAATGTATTAACATTATAGTCGAACGATTCTTATTTAGTAAATTTAACTTTAATACTTTATTAACTCAAATAAATTCGAAAAGAGTAACATTTGTATTTTTTAAATAGAACTGAATTTTATAATATACTTTTTAAAGGAACGCCAATTAAACTTGAGACCGTCAGTTTTTTTTAGTAAGGATGTATAGTAATATAAAACCTTTTTAAATCTTTCATCAGCTGCTATCGTGTATAAAACATAAGATATTAATTCTAAAATGTATGATTTATTTAAACAATAGCCTTGTAATTGGTAGAAAAATGTACGGGAGTCAAAAAACCGAAATCTTTTTACATCTAAATCATATGACAAATTAAACGAACACTGAGGAAAACCATTTAAGTGAAAGAAAAATATGATTTACGAAGAGGATCCGCCTCCTGCTCGCTGCGCTTGCCCACTCCCGAGGGGAGAGGCTTCGCCCTCTACTCGCTGACGCTTGCTCTCCCCTAACAAATAACAAATTAATAAATTATACGCACAAATAATCTGCGTAGAATGTAAGTCGTATAATTTTGATTGGAAAAATTTATAAAAACTAACAACAAAATGCATAGTTAAAATGTATAACAATTTGTATTCTAAACTTTGAGTGAATACAATATTATAATAAATTTCTTATCAGTTTTACACTAAAATCGTGTACCCTCTTTTGTTGTACATCATGAAAGAGCTATACATTTGACTAATATCGACCAATCGGAACATGGATAAATTTTCAAAAAATGTGCACGGAATTGATTTTTAATTGTAGAGAGATACACTTTTTTACGCAACAAAATCCAAGAAGTTTGTTTTATTGAAAAATTGTAAACCTGAACTAACGTTATATTAAACTTAAAAAATTAAAAAAAAAATAATGACAATTTAAAGTAATTATTATCTATTTAACGTTTTTTTTATGTATTTATTCAGCCAAATTAATGGATACATTTCTTATTTATAATAAGATTAATAAAATTGAATAAAAATAATCGTTTCTTAACTTTTTCATAATAAATAAACCACTAATCGATATTTTATTATAATGATAGCTACTTTCACCAATTTGTGCAATTTATTACAACCGAATTGTATCGACCCTGAAATTTACTCTCAAGACCAGTTTGAATCTATGTTCAACTTGCAACATCCGTGGATGTCTGCTGTGCGTCATGCGTTTGTATTTGTGTATACATATTTTTCTTTCTTATTCTTCTCACAGACATATTTTAATTAGTCTTTTATATTTAGATAACTCAGTGTGTTTGTATACATTCTGTACATTTATATGCAATTTTTTTATACACAAATACAACTGCTGTGCTATTCTATACGTCGAATAAATGTATGCGTCAGAATGTCCGTGAATTAGAAAGTAATTTTACGGGGTCATTGTGTTAGTTGTTGAATTTGAATCTATTGAAGATGAAACAAGGGATGACCTTGTTTCTCAAGAGTCAGTACTTCGATGTCGATACTTTCTCCCCTTAAGCTGTATACATTTTTATCGTTTTGAATTATAAAATAAAAGAATTTTTATTTTAGCACAGAAATATTTTTACATAATTTTAACATATATTTAATCGAAACCTACGGAATATATTGTTGACAGTTTTATAATAAACGATTGGCTATTTTTTAATCTCAGACAAAACATGATATTTTTTCTAGTAAAGAGGACACTTTCCAAGAAAGAATAAATTAAATAAAGTAGGTCACACATCCTACTGATTGATATTAAACTTGATTAATTATGTGCCATTTTTTCATTATACAACAAAATTCTAATTGATAATTGATAATTGTTAAAAATAATTCACTCTTTAAATTCAAAATATATAATCTTAAGAAAAATAAAATTTAATGTCTATATTTTCTCCAAGTGTAGGAAAGAGACTTTATCAAATATGTATTTATCTTCTATTCAATATTTATGTTTGAAAAAATGAAATATATGGTTTTCATTAAAATAAAATCTTTATAAATAAACAATTAAAGGGAATTAATCATATTTTTCAACAGAAAGTGTTGCAATATACAACATTTGAATGAAGATTTACATGACAGAAAAATATAAAATAATTAGGTTAAATATAAAATCGATTTTTTTAGAAATCTATTAATATATTCGAAAAATTAAAATCTAACTTGTTTGTACCAGAAGAAAACAATCAGTACTTAGTTTCCATCAGAATATAATGTTACTGAAATATAATTACTTAATTAGCATGAAATATTTTTCCGCGTTCACATATATTTAAGTTTTAAACTATTATTAAGTACGATACACTAATTTAAAAATTTTAAATATAAAATTACTTCCTTTTATCTCTAGTATCTTTAAAATAAACGTCGGTTTTATTAAAATCACCGCTAAAAAGATTACTTCCTGTAATTTTTATAAAGTATAATTTTAATTCGCAAGAATGGTTTATTATTAAACATTTTTTTAGGCGTTCATTTGAATAATAACAATGAATTTATTTATTAGTGTTCGTTATGTTTAAAGATTTTATTTCATATCTAAAATGGCTAATCTGTAATTTATATTCGGAACAACACCTCGGTTACAAAATCTGTAATCATCTGGTTTCGTGAATATTAATAACAGGATTATTTAAATGTGAAGCAATAATAAAGAAACAGTTCCTTTGATGATAACAAATTCGTCAAATATGTAGTATATTTTTACAATTTTTTTTCCATTTTATTTAAATAAATGTTTACATGAATACTAGATATTTTTATGGACAAGGATTATTCGTTATTAAAAAATTACTATTCTTATATATCAACAGTCCTGTAACTAAAAAATTTTTAAATGAAATTTACGACCAATGCAAAGTGTTTTTATCCATATGTATTAATATTCTTGTTACTTGAATTACTTACAGTAGTAATTAATATACTAAGAATAGGCTTAAATATGAGAAAGATTTTTGTTTTCGTGAAAAATAGTTTTATTGAGGTTTAAAGTTCTACATTTTCATTATTAATGAAGAAAAAAAATGTATAAAAGTCAAACGGTGTTGGATTTAATATTAAGTTTATATTTATCTTGTAATTAAAAAAAAATTGCCAAGAATCAGATCATACTTACAAGTATATACGTTATTATTGTTATCAAGTATCTTAGTAATTATGAAATTGTTTAATAGGGAAACCAAACATTTTTGAAATCTGCATTTTAAGTTGTTTTGTGGTTATTTATAAAACTTCCCGATAAAAAAAGTCTGACAATCTATTTCTGTCATATTAAAACAGCTGCACCGAGTCATTTAACAGAGATTGCCTCCTAATGGTTTATATGCATCTCAATGCAAAAAATGGTGTTTACATAAACATGCACTTCTTATAAAACACCTGACAGACAGGTGCACGGTCTGATGCACCTTATAAAAAATTTCAACAAGTTTTTACGCTCCGTGCAATGAATTTCATCATAGTGCACCTTCATTATTTGGATGCAATTGTTAATACGAAATTATCTCAATTATATAATTCGCATTGAGCAGCGATTACAAAAATAAAAATGTTTTTTGTATTAATTGTAGAAATCTATTCAATAAAATTTATAGCTGTTATATATATACATATACATATATGATATATATAAAGGAAAAAATTATAAAATATTTATAAATCCACTTTAAAAAGAAATATGTTAAAAAACATTTCAGTTGCAAAAAATTTGAAAAACCTATCTGAAGAAGTGCTTAAGGTTATCGATTAAATCAACAGTACATAATATTTTTCAAGTACGGAATAGAGCGTACTCTGTTCTTTTTGTTATCAACCAAGTACAAATTGATTTATAATTTCACATATCATAATCAGTACATTGAAAAAATGAGATATAATTAAGTAAATATAAAAGTGTACTCATTTAATGTAAAATAAAGATGGCTGCAAATTGAATTTTAGCATATTGTATTATTTATATAAAGAAAATATAATATATAAACTAAAATGTATATATATATATATATATACACATGTACAATTACACTTTTTCTTTAAGTGTTCCGCCAAAAATTATATAATGAAATATGTGCCGTGACTTTATAAAAACTCGCCTTGGTACCGTGACTAAATCAATCAATTATTTCTTGTTATAAAAAAGTGTCGAATATTCAATTTTATTACAAATTTAAAAAAAATCGTGCTAAATCTTCATCATATATTTTTTCAATAGCGATATCTCTAACCAAAGATAATTATTTTCTGTTATTTTTTAATCATATGTTAAAGATTTTATTTTTCATACAAATCATATATATCCTAGCAACCAAAAATACCAATATATCTTTTTTGAATAAGTGTTACTTTTTATCAAAATGTAAATACATTATTTCTCGAAAACACGAAATTTCTCTTATAAATAACATTTCCAATATATTAATATACGTTTTTAATTTCACGTGAATTGCATTTTTGCAAATGGTAATTTTTGTCAATAGATAAACCTGACAAATCATTTTAATTTATTTTAATTTATTCTTTCATTCCTCATTAACTTTTTCAAACAGTGCCGGTAATATTACAAATTATTTAAACCATGATTTCTGTTCGGAAATAAAATATACATTTTTCATTCTTTTATGTATAAAAATGTCTATAAGAACATAATATTTCTTTAAAGATATTAAATTTATATTGAAATATAATAAAGTCAATGTTTTTAATATTTTTTTTAATATAAGACAAACAATATGAGTGCATGTAATATACATTTATATTTACAAACATTACACAACTTATTGACAAAAAATGCAATCATGAAACGATTCGAAGTTATATTAAAATTAAATAACAGTGCTGGAAAGTATAATTAGAAATATCTTCAAACAAAATATTGTTACACCTACTTTAATGTGTTTATTCAATGTAATTTCCGTTACAAAGATCCGACAGTCATACTTAATTGACTATTTATTTTAAATATTCCCAAGCATAATTATTTCCCTTATTTATAATTTCTATATTCGGATATGTGTAGTCTTTCAATTCACCTATTCGTTCATATACTTTTACCTTTATTATGTTCAAGCGTGGCCATTAGCATATGATGATGATCTACTATAGTATAAAATACTGTACGATGTGAGAAATAACTGAATTTAAATTAGTATTCATTATATATTGAATACAACAAAGTCAATAACCAGATATAACGGTTCCATTTCATTTAATATATTATTTGAAATTTCACTTATTTAATAATGTTTCTAATTAACACACTTATCTAATAACACTCATTAGAAGATTTGTCTTGGTTCATATAATTAAAATTGCTTAATATATAAAAATATTATAATATTTAATATCAAGTGTTTAATCAGTAATTGACGTTGAAATTGATTGATTGATAAAAAGTTTAAATCTCTGTATTTAGATGACACGCATTATGAAGTATTACGTGCTCATTAATTAAGTCGTTCAGAATTGAACGACATAGAGTAAAAAAGTGGATAAGCATTAACGTCATATGGCCTAGCATATTTCTACAAAATTTGGTTGATATTGATGAGGGTTTTGCATTTTATTTCGATTATTTTCAACACTGTAGTATTTAGTCTGTTCGAAATAATTGTTTCCTTCTTAAATACAACATATGTAGGAAATTAAGATTTCAATTCGGATGCATTTGCAGTATTCATATTAATCATTATATAATGATTTTATTTTGTGCTAAATTGTACATTTAAAAAAATTAGAAACTGGAAAGTAAAATCGTAGTGAAAACAAAAATATCAAATCATATAATATTATTTTTAACACAGAAATTCATTTTTCTAATTAAAATTTGACTTCTATAAGAGAATTTTTTATCATTTCTTCCAGAATATTAAACATCATTCATGTGTAAATTCGAAATATGACCTTAGCGCTCTGAGGCATCACTATTAACAATGCGTGTAAGTAACAATCAAAAATGATCAATAATCATTTACTAAACATTTTTGATCAGAAAAGCTTTTATGGTTTGTAGGTTGAGACAGTTTTTATAAAGAAAATTCGAAGTATAATTTTAATCAAAAATATACACTTTACAGAGCTGTATTAAAACATATTACTTCATATTTAAAATAATTATTTCTTGTTTTATTTGCAGTACGAATACTTATTTCAGCTTGAAATAAAAGTAAATAAATATAATTCCTATTCGTTGAAATATTTTAATAATTTTCAAATAGAATTGTTTAATAAAAGTAGGTCCGAATGAATAATTAATACTTATTTATTTTGTATGTGAAACTATGAAAACCAAGCATAGAAGGAATTCATTAAAAAAAGAATGTGTGTATAAAAATTACTTTTTTAACAAATAATGATAAGAAAGATCAAGAAAAGCATAAGCTAAAAATGAAAAATTTAATAATTATTACAATTTGAACACCATAAATTCATTTGTAATGCAAATTGAGCATAAAATATATTTAAACTGTCGCAATTGAAAATAATGAACAATTTTGAAATACTTTAAATTTTAATCAACAAAATTTACAACTAAAATATTATATTATTCAAATGTATTTCATAAAACGATCAAGCAAATAAAATGTATAATTACTTATAGATAAGATTTAAAAAATACATTTTTATTCATAAAAAATATGTATTAGATTAGAAATAAAGGCGAGGCACTTTAAATAACATAATAATGAAACACAGTATTGCTAAATTGAGAAAGGTGAGTAATCATAGAAAAAAAATGGATTACAGAAGATAGTCCAGTGATCTAATAAACATATATATATATATATAAAACATGTACACTCCAATCTGGTTATAACAAATACAGATATATTAAGTTTACGGTTGTAGTGATGAGTAAATGTTCACATATTCATTTTGATTCTTGTATATTTGCATAAAAACACTCACTTTTACAAACATTTTCACTTATACACTGAACAAATGTTGCCCTATATAAGAACTTTATTCTCTGTCTAATTGGCGTAAACTCTATCACTCTTTTAAAAACAAGTAACAAAGAGATTATCGCTAGTATCAATACAAATTACCCTTTTTGTTACGCGGATCGACCGAAGCAATATAATAAAAGACTATAGCAACCTGATTCAACTAAAAAAGGCAACTAATATTTTTACCAGAATTTACACACAAAAATTGTTTATATTTTGCTGTGCAAAAAAAACAATGACAATGACAATAAAAACAATATAATGACAAATGATTGTGAAATTGTGTGTTGTCAAGATAAGTGCCAATATTTCCTCAGTCTCATGATCCTGTGGACACTTCAATAATTTTTTAATAAGTGTTTACACAGATCAGGAGATATTTAATTCAATAACTATTATAAAGAGAGATTTAAGAGGTATAAAAATTGAAATATTAAAAAAATCGACAGTTTTATAATTTATCAATAAGAAAGTTTAATGATTTTATAATTTTTATTTAAATCTTGTAAAACTTGTTTGTATGTTAAATAAAGTGATAAATACATGTTTATTGTTTTTAGATATATGACATACAATATTTATGTTTATCTCTAATATAATTTATTATCAGATAATTCAGATGTATTTAGAAAAAGAAAATATCTAGATGGAATTTATCTGGTATTCATTTGTCGAGTAAATATAGTCGGTTTCAGATTATTCATTGTAGTTAATTATATGTATATATATATATATATATATATATATATATATATATATATATATATATATAAACAAACAGGAGTCACAGATATAATAAGAAGAGTAAAGAGTCTGAAATGGAAATGGGCGGGACATGTCGCAAGAAGAGAAGACAACCGATGGACAAGAGAAATTATTGACTGGGAACCAAGGAATATGAAAAGACCGAGAAAGAGACCAATGAACAGATGGGATAAGGATATTAAAAACTTTATTGGAAAAATGTGGAAAAGAGAGGCACTGAATCGAACAAAATGGAAAATCATGGAAGAGGCCTTTATCCAGCAGTGGATTGACAGGGGCTGAAGATGATGATGATGATGATGATATATATATATATATATATATATATATATATATATATATATATATATATCGTCTATGACTGTAACAAGAAACCAATATGCAAATCGGCACTTAGATGCATTATAAAAATAAATTTTAAAAGTACTGATCGCTATGAACAAAGTAAAGAAATATTTAAATGACAGTCATGTATTTTAATAACTGAATGGCTGTTATTAATACTAAATTGTAAAGAGAATACATGTGTAATAGATATTTATGTTAAGATGTCATCAATAAGTGCATACGTTCTATAAACAATGGAACTTGAGGAATGTTCTCAAGAAAAACAAACAAACTACACAAGTCGCAATAATTGTTCAAACAAGTAGCAGGTATGGTATGTTTTGAAGTATTTTTCAATATGAGGTACGTTTTCTCTTCATATCAGCAAAAAGCGGAGAATTTTTGTTTCTTCAGAATTGTTTAAATATATACCAAAAAAAAATATACTAATAATTAATATAGTAATAATTAACTCACATTTTTATTAAAACGAACGTAGTTAAATTATTTTATCATTTATAAAAAATGTAAAATCTAAATGTAAAGTCTATGCAAAATTATAATACTTATTAACAGAACAACGAATCAAAATTTAATACAGAAATTATAATTTAAATCCAAGCTTATTATAATAATAATGGAGGGTTAAAGTTTAAATCCAATTTACGTTTGTCATAAAAATTAAATATGCACTGAACATATCAACTGTATAATTATGATTGCAATAATATATAATCTGTACATCATTAAATTTCTACATAAAAATTAATACATTGTATTCATAGCCGGTATGCCAAATTTGTTCACATTTCAAAATATTAGAAATTTGAAAACAAGCAGCAATTGTCAGAGAATAGATTTTATATTTGAATAATATGCAGTTTTAAATGGAAACGAGTTAATTTACAGACAGTTATTTGCACTGGAAAATAATTTCTTAAAACATATGTTTAATGAGCGGCTAAATTATTTATTTTTTAATTGTAGAAATTAATTGTTCGTTAATGTTAAGATGATAATAACCTTAATGAGTTAATTTCTAAGAGGTAGCCGAATTAATTTATTTAAACAGAAATTAAAAATACGGATATGTACACTTATCTTTATGTGTATATATATATATATATATATATATATATATATATATATATATATATATATATATATATATATATATGGGGAAACACGACCGTAGAGAAAATTTAATCTTCTCAATCAAATCACACATTTTAGTAACTTTTACAAAATGTTTAAAATTTTCAACTTCATTACGCTAGAGATATGATAATCCTTTTCTATGTTCTTCCCCTTGGCGCTCTAATAATGATAGCATTGCTATCGAAATACGTATAAACAATAATCGATTAATTATATAACTTTTCAATATGGTCCCTAATTAAGCAGCATTCTAGTGTTTCACCTAAGTGGCATACCATACCATCTTTGTGCTGTATGCATATAAAAGTTTTATCATTTTAATTTTTATTACTAATTAAAATGATCAAACTATGTATATATGATAAATAAAATACTATACAATAAAAATATAGAAAACAAGTAAATAAAAAGTATTCTTTTATTAATATTAATAAATCGTTAATATTAATTGTATAGTATTCCATTTTTCGGAATATTTTAATTTTTCTATTGTATTTGTATAAAAATTTTAAAATAACATACGATGTGCGGTACCGTTTATAAAATAATTTATATTTTCAGGAGATTGATTCCTAGAAAATAATGCATAAAGAATGAGAAACAAACGAGAAATGGATAATATTTGTGAAAATGGTATAATAGAAGATTCATAACTTTATGTTATATGATAAGTGGAGAGGAAAATCAAAAATCTTTTTCTTATCGCAAATTTCTTCTGCAAAAATGGAAAAATAATAATGTTGACATTTTAAACAAATTTGTTTCGTAAATCAATTTTTACTCACCGCACAACTGGTCAAAAATTTTCAGTAATTGATTATTGAAATTTTTATTTTCAAACCAAATCTGATTTTTCTGTATCTTAACGCACTGAGGTTGATGACGCTTTAGCAACAATCAAAAGTAATCAATAATGAATTATTGAACATTTTTAATTAGAAAATTTTTGTCGCTTGTAGGGTGAATAAAAATTCATATGTGAAAGCGACAAAACTAAAAGTAACTAAATTTTTAACTACGTAAAAAAATTAGAATAAGCAATTAAAACGAAGAAAAGATCAAATGAGTACTGATAATGAAATGTTTTTTTTCTGTTGTTTTTTTTTGTTTATACAAAACTTTGTACATGCTACATATAGTCAGTTTGAACAACTTATCACAATACGTTTTTTTTAAAAAAGAAAAAGGAATATTAAACTAAAAAGTTATGAATTTATTAAACTTTACAATTATTGGTGTTACTGAACTACTCACACATCCAGATACTTGCATGTATGTATGTATATATGTGTATGTATGTATATACATATGTATATATATATATATATATATATATATATATATATATATATATATATATATATAAATAAACAAGTTATGTCAACAAATGTGTTCATAATATATTCTATCTTTTTTGTCATCTGCAACCTTTAAAAGTCAGCATGAATTAAATCAACTGCATTTTATATGTAATACTGTTACATTTGGTTATCTGACTTTGACCTGTTTAATATTTAATTTTTTGTGGATAAAATTTATTTTATTAACAAAAATAAACAATCTAATAATAATAACTGTTTATTAATTCAACACTTTCCGCTCGTTTCTCATGCAGAGTTTATTTTAAAATTACTTTCAAAAACCAGACACAAATATCTCTATATAGTATAATATAGTGTGTTTCCGTACTGAAGTGCTAGGTCATTGTGAATTTTATCCCACGTTATTTCGATTATCAAACGCATAGCTCGTACGCGAATGCAATGGCCAGAATGCTGATGATGAAAATAGCGAAGAAGTGCATTTTTGCACGTGTGTCCATTTATTTGACACGCCCGCATTTTTAACAGTACGTTGCCGTATTCGCCAACGATCGACAATCTTTTTTTTATTGCAATATCTATCTGTATTATAATCGATGGTTGCTAGCCTTGGTTGGCTGATAAATAACAGTTCTGATTTTGTAATTGTAATTTTACAGACACCGGTATATACACATATATATATATATATATATATGTACATGATCTGCACAAATAACATTTAAAATTATAAGTGCTATTATGTACCTTTCGTTTTTTACCTTTCTAACAAAGGCCGTTCAATCTATGTTTATGACTACAAAAGCACCTAATTTGTTCTTTTGATACATTGGTTGTGATTATTAATATAATTTTTAATTATAACGCTGGAGAACATTAAAAACAAAGAAGTCATGACCCCTCTCGCTATTTAATATTTTATCACTCAGTCAAATAAATCATTAAAGTTTCTGTCTGAAGATTGAATCATTAAATTACTTCGATTTTTTGTTTGCACGACTTTCATTATTTTACAGTTCTATTTTATACTAGGTATTTTTATTTTGCTAAAGTACAAGTGTTGTTTTATAATGAAAAACTTGTATTAAAAATATGCACGGGCGTAACGACAGTTTCAAGGTGGATCCTATTTTTTGTAGTGCCAGGTTCGAAAATATAAAATTTAAACACAAAAAATATTTTTTCATCCACAGTCTGCAAAAAAAGTCAGACAGAAATGTGCAGTGATTTTCGATTCAATATTTTTTGTATACTAACTCTATGAAAATGATGGATGGCATCGTCATCGAAGTAAACATCGACAATAATAAAAACAATAATCAATTATTCAATATTATTGATTAGAAAAGAAATGTGTTTTGTATGGATATAAGAAATCCATGTGTGAAAGTGAATTTAAACAGTTCCAAATAAAATATTTTTGTATGAAAATATGTGTAAGTACATTTTTCACTAACAAATTGGTTATAAAAAAAAATTGAAAGGTCAATGAACAAGTAATACTATTTTATTTTATAAAAAAAGATAAACAGGAAAGCCCGTTAAATGACACACTATTCTCCAAAAATAAATATAAAAGACCTGTAATGTATGTGTGCTTTATAATCTTAATTTCTGTAAATTTTTCAATGAAATATATAAATGTATCTTCTTTACATATTCATCCTTAATTGAATATAAACCCAGACATTTGTCAGTCGTATTTAACACGTTAATTTATAAAAAATGCATATCTATAAATTTTATTTTAGAAAAAAATATTTTTGCATGACGCAGTAGGCACACAACAAATTAAAAATAATGTGAATAGCGACAAACTCAAAAGGATTTATAAACGTTCTATTCTACAATAAATTTATAAATTGCAATTATGACCACTTTTTTACGACTTACACAATTTCCAAATGCCTCTGAAATTGGCTAGTTTCTACACTATCTTTAACAGAAAATATATATTTATTTTCTAGAATATAACATTTATAACATCAGGTCTAAAGTAATTGCATTAAAACCAGTTATAGTACATTTAAATAATTCAGTCCGTTAAAGAAACAATTAGTGAAGAGTTGTTTTAAAAAAAATATAAATATAAGTTATACGAACACCAATTGCGATTGATGTGCAGAATCAGAGTTTTTAAATGTTATTATCGTCAGTAGTAGACTTACGTATGTGTTCTCTTTGAAGAAAGATTGATCTTCATTAAACGAAAAGTGTATTAAGTACATTCACTGTTAAATGTATTAAAAAAAAATTCTTACGGAAGACAACACTATATAAATTTAATGTTAAAAGACACGGAACGTAAAAATAAAACAATAAATTACACAATAATGTTTTCTTAAAAAGATCATAACGAATATTGTTTTATAAACACACATACACTTGTGTGCAACAGTAATTATAAAACATACGATTTTTTGATTACTCTCGTAATTATTCTATTTTTGTAAGTGAAGTAATGACTAGACAGATTACTAAGAAAAAAAATGCATTAACGTAGTTGAAATCTTATGGTGTTTGTACTGATAAAATATGTCGTAAATGCTTTTTCATTACTGAAACGACAATATTACGCGTTCCAATGTCGAATTGCATACAAGACTCGTCTCATAATTGTGACGCATATGAAAAACTGTTATTGTTTAACACACTGGCTCAGTTTCGTTTTAGTCATTTTCGTCATTAAAAGAACGATGTATTTTTAAGTACACGTTTATTGTACTCGCCGTACGAAATAACTGTACAGCAAGTATTCTGTGCGGACCTGTGGCTGTCGATGCAGCAATCTACAGGTCGAAACCGTGACGTGTTGGAATTGTTTACGAAACCAGTCAAATATATAAAACCGATTTAATACAGCTTTCATAAAAAAACAGCCAGTCGCTTTTTGTAACCTTCTTTTACTTATTATTTATAGAGTTGTTGTTTCTTAAACCAGATGAATGAATCGATATACAGTAACGTAAAGGCTATAGATTCGTTACGGCGCTGTAAAAACCAAAAACTGTTTTTATTGACTGATTATTCTATTGTAAAATATTCAGTAATCTAATTAATATTCGTCTGGAACGATTTTTTTATAACTTACATAGTCTAGGCAATATGTTATTATTAATGAAAGTTATTTTTCTTTGTAATAAAGATTGCAATTTCCTATCTCTTTCTTTTTCTTACATCATACATATATATATATATATATATATATATATATATATATATATAAACCATATGCATGCGCATAATTCAAAAACAAGTTTTTTTATGCAACAGTTCAGTAAAATATTCGTACAACTGCAGATTGTAAAATATAATCAAGATTTAAAAAAAAATCGCCATATATTTAAATTCTGTACTTTGTTCATTTATGAAATTTTATGATAAAATATATGATTATGTTTCGAAACTATGCAAAGGAAGTGTATAATTAAGTATAAATTAATATTGTATTTAAATCTTATTCCAGCACAATATAAAATTAAAAAACTAATTTTCGTAATTAAGAAATGTAATTTTTATTCATTTTGATATCTTTCGTTGTAATATATATGTGTATATATATATATATGTGTGTGTGTGTATATATATATATATATATATATATATATATATATATATATGTATAAATATACATACAATTTTGCTTTTTCTTTCCGTGATTTATATTTTCTTCTCTATAGTAAAGATAAATCACAACAAATACGAAACGTATGATTCATACCTCACAGAGATAACTAAATTATTATATCAGGAAAACAAGATATGTTGCAAAATAACATGTCGTTTTGATCAAGTTTTTAGCTATGTACTAACAGAAAAAATGTATGTGTATGACAAATGTGCCGTTTTATCTTCAAGCAATTTGATTAAATTATTTAAAAGTTACTGTACAGATTTTTTTACATTTTTCATATTCTAAAGTTCTTTCAAATAACTAAAAAAAAACTAATTAAGAACAATTGACTAATAAACATTACAGTGTATAATAAAAAAAAATGTAATAAAAACATATAATCTTTAATCAAAATGAAATGGCATATCAAATAAATATTATAAAAATGTTCCGTATATAATTAAAGATAAATAAACAACAGATATCACTCTTTCAAAACATCTTTTTATATAAATTTTAATCAGCGTTAATTACTCGTTTATAAACATAACGTTTGTTTATAAACCAAAATACATTAAATAGGATCATTATTTATTTCTGTAATTTGAATTATGCATGCATATATATATATATATATATATATATATATATATATATATATATATATATATATATATATATCTTTGTATATAAAATCAAAATTATCCACGAAAATCTTTATAAAACACTACGTTTAAAAAAAGAATCTAAACGCATATATATATATATATATAAATCCATGACGTCGACTTATTTATTTGAATGTTTATTGTTTCATTCAGTTACATGTGTATGCTTATAATTGACAAGTCGTTGAGCGCAGTGAGCATGGGGCGAAGCCCCCTAATATATATATATATATACACACACATATATAATTTAAATTGATTATGTGTAAATGGATATATTAAATTTACTCTTTAACGATTCACTGCGGAAAATCTTCCATCTTCCAATTTAAGCAGGACAATACCTCTATTTTCGACATATTTTCAACCCATATTTTTATTCTTTTCCCATATTGTAGATTTCTTAATATTCTGCAAGATCATCAAAAATTATATAATAACCAATAAAAAAATATGACAACTATTTCATCCCCTCCATCCTTTTTAATCTTTGTAAAGACGATAGTAAAGTAAACGTAATAATATAACAATGTAAAAAAGAGGCAATAAAATATCTTAATAAAAAAATGAAAGAATATTTCTTTTTATTAACGATCAAGCGATTCTTACTGCCTCTGAAGTGGAGGTTCAGATACCTTAAATACACTTCATAGAAAAATAACTGCAACAGGTGTTATTTGAACCACAATTATTTTTTTCAAAAGAAATTATCTCATACGATCAAAAATAATAGTATAAGGAAAATGTCTCGAACAAGTAACTCGTTTTAAGTATCTACGTTGCGATATGCCTTATATCTAAAAGAATGATGTTTAAAATAAAATCATTTTTAAACCATATGTGGAACAATAAGATGCGATTTGAAGAGATCCGGTTTGAACCATAAGAAAAATGACACAAATTTATACATGACTATAATAGAATCCAGTTCTGGTGTATAGATGTGAAATGTGTGCCATAAGATCAAAAGATCAGGCTTGTATAAAATTAGTACAAAAAGTTTTTATGATCAATAAATGGTTGCACACAAGAAAATGAATAAATTATAAAAAGTTTGAGTGTGTATATATATATATATATACATATACACACATACATACTCGATTAATAGTCGAATAAATAACTATAAGCACGTGTAGAAAATAAACATATAAATAAAATGTTCACCGAGCGCTTGTCAAAAGTAAATTTTAAATCCAAACTTAGAGAGTGGTTATTTATTCGAGATTTAAAGACACGTCGACAACTGAAGTCATTAGCGCTTGTCAAGCTTAGAGAAAAAAGATATACAAGAAAACTGTAAAAAAATATGTGTTGAGTTAGAACATCTCATAAATATTTTACTTAAAAATAAGAAATATGGTTGAACTGCAAGAAAAGGACGTGTTGATCCAAAGCATGTTATAAAGCTTTATCTACGATAAATATCGTTTATATTTTTTTGCTTCCAATCTGTCGTCTAACTTTTTTTTTCTTTGATAAGTATGGAGAAAGAAAGCAAGTTAAACACCGTTTTTAAGAAAATTCGATTTTATTTCTCAACATAGTCTCAATTGAGGGCTATACACTTAGTCCAGCGAGTCTGCAAAATATGCATTGACAGCGTCAATGACATTCTCATTCGACGAGAATTTCTTTCCACTGAGCCAAATTTTTAAGTTTGGGAAGAGGAAGAAGTCGCACGGGGCCAAGTGCGGAGAACAGGGAGGATGAGGAATCAATTCGAAGGCCAAATCATGCAATTTTGTCACTGCGACGGTAGATTTGTGTGACGACGCATTGTCCCGGTAGAATAGCACTTTTTTGTGCGCCAATCTTGCCTTTTTTGCTTTATTTCTTCTTTCAAACGGTCTAATAATGTTGCATAATAGGCTCCTGTCATCGCTTTTCCCTTCGCTAAGTAGTCGACCACAATTCTTCCTTGGGAATCCCAAAGAATAGTGACCATCACCTTCCCAGCCGATAAAACGGTCTTCGCCTTCTTCGGTGCACTTTCACCACTCGTCCACTGCGTTGTCTCGGACTCAGGTGTGTAGTGGTGGATCCATGTTTCATCCACGATGACAAATTACACAAAATGGTTTGCTCGTTTTTTTTCCATTTTTGCGACAACTGCTACAATGCTTGCTTGAAACATGTGTAAAATGTGAACAACGCGTCGCTTCTGGCTAAAATTTCGCCTATGCTAGTTTGAAAAGTGACACTTGATAGCCGTGATGTTCCCAAAGGAATAGTGTTGCCATATCACAGGAATGTACCAAACTTATCAAACGACCCATGTATATAATATATATATATATGTGTACGGTGTATGTATGTATGTATATATGTATATCATATTTATTTTATTTCTTGTAAGGCAAAATTTGCAATTAAATGGTGTAACAATCTTAAGTGCGATATTTAGGATGTAAAAATATATATTTGTAGGAAATGAGTGGTTAAACCTAGATAAGTAATTATTTACGAATGAAATAAAAAAATTAAAAATTCGTAAACATAAAAGGAAACTGTTAAAAGATAAAGCAAGATTATTTTTTTTAAAAAGCATTAGGTTTTAAAGATTTAGGTATTGAAATACTCTTATATTACAGTAAATAAAAAAAAATGAGAACGTCTTTAAAATAAAATAAAAATATTGAAAATAAAACTCATTAACATTTTTAAAACTTTGAATATGTTCAAGTTATAAAAGAAATAGATTGATGAAAATAAAAGAACTAAGTATACATTCAGAAGTAGGTTTAATACAAGAATTTTAAACATAAAAGTTAATCTTATAATTATTTCCATATACAGATGTACTCTGAATTTAGTTTGTATAGTTATAAACGACAATAACTTCTCTATTTGCATATGTTATTTCAAGTACTCTGCCCTTTTTTATTCTACTATTGTAAAAAAACTTGTACGTTGTATACTGCTGGATCTACTATCACATATGTTGAAACTGTTCAAAAATAAATTAATGCTGAACAATTTGTATTTAATATATTCTATTCTATTTCAGCACATCATGTGTCTTAATCTATCATCTTTTTTATTTATATTTATAAATACGTATAAAGGTTGCGAACTGATCTATGCAGTCGAGGCCAATCACATGATGTGCTATTTGCAGTCGCGGATATAGAACCGTTTCACATGCGGTTAATATTTAACGGTATTTAAAAGGATGCTGTCGAAAAAATCTTAAATACGGTTATTTTTGTATGTAAGTCGTTTATCGTTCGTAATAGTAAATTGATAGTTCGTCTACGTACGTTTCATTGTACTTTCAGATCACATAAAAGAAAATGAAATTCTGATCTATCGACCGGTACTTTTTTTACATAAGAGATATTTTGACATTAAATATCTCGGTATGTGGTATTGTGGAGATATCGCCTACTCAAGAAGTAATTATAAAAAGTTTGTTATTGATTTTTATTGTATTAATGGCTCGAAATAATAGTGAGTACTTTCCGTTAAATGTCTTTTTTGTTTAGAAAGCTATATTATAAAAATATATTCATTAAATTAATTTTGAAAATATATTAACATTAATTCTTTATAAATATATAAAATATATAAATATATAAAAAACATTAATTCTTTATAATTCAATGCAAAAAAGAAGACGAATATTTTATTTCATAAAATTGATTTTAGACACGGTTTTAGCATTAATTTAATTTTGAAAATTAAATAATAATAGTAACATGTAAACAAAATAGATAATTACGTTTTTAATTGTAACAAACTACAACGATTTCATATACGAACGCTCACATTTTTGAATTGTTTAAAATAATCTTCACATCAAAATGTAGATCAGAGCATATTTTATTTACATATTCATTAAAAATATTTTAATTTTGCTGTTAGTTGAGTCGTGTACTTGATTTAATTTCATATACTAATTTCTTGTGACAAAGCGAGTCTGTGAATAAATTCAGGTTTTTCATTTCGAGGTCAAGATTCCATGATCGTTATTCATAGATGTTGCTTAGTTCGTTAGAAAATTTTAAAAAAGTTTTAGGGCATCAGTATAGTTTTTATAAGTTTATTGAGCATGTTTTATGATCGTACGTTTATATGTCTGTGTTAATTAAAAACAAGACACGAATTAATATTTTGTCATTTTTTAATGTAAAAATAACGGAATTAAATATTAGAAATTGACTTATTAAAATATGGACATTTGTTTATATTTTTTAATTAATTGAGTGAACTGATTTCTTAGAATTATGATTTTGACCACCAAAGTTCAAAACAGGTTTTAGTAGACTGTTTGTCGTTTAAATTTTACATTTTTAAAGATGTAACAAATTTTTCAAAAGTATTCTATCAATTTTTTGTGTTACAAGTTTTAAGAATGTTTTAATTTTGGTAATATTTCAAATTTATTATACTTAATCATTAGTTGTTATATCTCAGAAATACCTTCTTTACAATGCAAATATTTATCTCTTTTTATCGAAGTTTCAAATTTTCATTAAGATATTTGTTTAAGCTTTGATAATATTGGATTTTTAACTTTCACAAATGAATAAAATATCTAGAAAATGATTATTAATCATTTGTCATGATTATCCCTAATATTGTTATCTTTTTAAATCATGTTTGTTTTGAACGTGAAGTAAATTTAACAATTCACGTTTCACTAACCAGATCTGATAAAATATATAACTTCCATGTATGTATTTTATTTTAAGAGAAATCAAAAAATATGAAACACTAAAATTGTTAAAAATATGATTAGAAATCATTCTCGTAAAAATTGTGGTTGTTTTTGCTGTAAAAATGAACAGGTTAGTTATTAAATATATTTTTAAATTATCTCTGTCAATAGTTTTGTATTTCGACTAGACAATTTGCACTTTCATTTTATTTTATTAATTACATTTTAGTATCCAGTATGTGAAATTATATTGTTGCTACACCATCCGTTTTCAACATTTCTTTATACGACATTAATTTTTTTTACCGACATAAGTACGCGTTAAAGTCACATTTATATTTAACTTTTAAATTTTATAAATTTATTATCTTTTTGGTAATACATACTTGTCAGAATTTAATAATTGGCGGTTCATAATTTTTGTACATAATCAGAATTTCACAGGACATATCGATTTAAATTTAAACAATTACTATTTTCATGTTAATTTGCACACCTATGAATCATTTATTCAAATTATTACGGATACATTTTTTTTGGTTCTTAAAAATAAATACTGTTCGAGTGTTCTTTCTAAATTAATATTTTTTGTATTTAAAACGATTATTTAATATTTAATTCGTATTAAAATATTTTATGCAAATATAAAATATTTTATAAAATCCAAAAAAAATGTTTCAAAATAAGCAAACGTACTTTCAAAAATTAATTATTTCCTCATACTCGAAACCAAAAACATTTTTCTAATTAAAAGTACTCAATAAATGATTATTGTTCATTTTGATTGTTTTTTATGCACATTTCAATAGCAACTCCATCGTATTCAAAACAATAAGATTATTTCTGTGCCTTAAAACGCAGATTCTCAGATTTTTCAGTACGTTTGCACGATAAAATTGATGGAAATTTCATCGAAATACGCATATTCAAGAATAAAAAAATGATCAATTATCGTTTTTTGAACATTTTTACTCGAAACATTTTTTTTACATTTTACAGGGTGAAAACAAAAGTTAATTTAGCCAGTACCGTACTAATATTGTAAGCAAATTCAATCACGAATGCTTCATCCAAAAAATACTATTAATTTACAAATGAATATTCTTCTTTTTTATTGGAATATCTTCAATTTTAATTCACCCAAATGAAAAATGTATTTACATTTTGAAATCATGTTTTTTTTTAAAAAAATACATATTGAGTAAAACATGTCGATATTAACAGAAATGTTTCAAATCTCATCTGTTATTATACAATTTTCACTTATTGTTAAATTCTAATTAAAGCAAAAACTAATTATTTTTCGTGAAAAGCAGTTCAGTCTTACTCATACGTTTATTCATAATGAATTATACCGATGTATCAGTTATTGAATATAAAATAATGACCTAGGATTTGTGACAAGCTCACACAATTGATATGTCCATCGTCTATTATTACTCAGTTCTAATTATTTACGTTTCTTTTTTTTCTTTAAAATGAAACAGTAGGTATGATTCATAAAAGCGTAAATAATATATAATTTACCATTCAATAAAGAATATATTGAACCTGAGACATGTACTGAATTTATAAAGAAAACATGAATCATTCATCTTCGAGACACTTTTTTGTTCTTTGTAGAAGTTAATGTGTCATTCTCGAAAAACATAATTTGTAATAATTGGAATAATTAAAGTTGTAATTATGTTATTTTATACTTTTTGCATGCAAAGAGCACACCGTTCATTCAATGAACGTTAGTACACTTTAGTTCGGAGATTTTTCGTGCAATTAACACATTTAATGTGTTAAAATCAGAAAATTATTTTTTTTTAATATTAATTGTTTGGTTACTGAGTATTTATATATGTAAAAATATTATATATATATATATATATATATATATATCAATATATTTTTGAATTCAAGTCAAGTTATTTAAATAATACTTTAATATTAAGAATTGTAATCATTACAAAGACTTTTTATTCCATTATGAGGCTTTCTAGCAACAATGGCTGTTTATATATTCCACTAAATCCTGTGTTAGTCTTTCTACTCAATTATTATCAATTTGAATCAAAAAAATATAAATAATTAGTGTTTCGTTTTGATGTTATTTAACGAGAAAATCGTTTAAAAACCCAAAGGTATTAAAAAAGGACTAATGTAGACTACAGTATGAAAATATATAATTATTTATTAAGTTGACAAAAAATACTCTATTAGTTTTCATCTGTGTCGCCTTATTTTTAAGATTTATTTTTTTGTAGTAAATGAGTCAAATGAAATATTTTTCGTATAGAAATTATAAGAATATTTATATTATTGTAAATGATGGATGTATATTACTGTCAAAATATATATATATATATATATATATATATATATATATGTTTTCTTTCATTACAATTCAAAGTAAAAAAAACCAAATGCTATAGAAGAGATTTGCTGGCGAATATTCTAGATCAAAAAAATATTACCGTCTGTTATCATGGTCGCAATTATTTAAGTAGAACATGTCGATTTGCGTAATAAAAACGTATCTGTTAAATAAGTTTTCTTTAAAAGAAACATTTATGTAAACGTTATTTAATTGTATGAAAAAAATTCAATATTTTTTCTACTTCGTTTAATTTCATTCCGGTGATTTTCTCGGCTATTGTTTTTTTAAATCTGCGACTATACATATGTGTGTGTGTGTACGTACGGACGTTAATTAATTCCGAGCTCATTCCATAAACATTTGTTCACGAAGCGTTAATTGATATAGCACTGCAGAAACAGGGAATTATTTATACATCTATAAACTTGAAAGTGAAAACTAGATTTTTCTTGTAAAAGTGAAAACAGAATTTTAAAATGTGCACATACATTTAATGAATCCGCCAATAAAATTTATTGACTGTAAGAAATGAATGTTATTTTTGAATGAATTGATAAATAAGACAATGTTTGTTCATTAACAATTTGATCATTAACTAATTTTATATACAAGAGCTGATGTTTTTGAACCAACTAAAATAAAAATGAAATGTAACTATTTGAAAATGATATAAAATATATTTTAGATTATTTCCTGTATCCGTGATATTCAATGAATGTTAATTAGAGAGGTGGATACATTCCAGTGAGCAAATAATTACTTTGTGTTTTGTATGTATTGTATAAGTATTCTTACAAGAATTAATATATTTTAACACAAAAAGTAATATTCTCAAAAAATATCAATAAATATTCCAATCAGAAACATCAAATCTGACAGCAGATTTCTTTTAATTATCATAAGACTTTATATTCCTATTTCAATCTATTAATGAAAAAATGTTAAAAATCCAAAAATTTCGATTGAAATCGATTCGATTTCTGATTGTGTTGAATCAAATTCCTCTTCTTAGTTAATAGTATATTTTTTTTTTGAAAAAAAAACAAACATTCTTCAAATTTGAATTATCGACCGATTTTTTTAGTTTTGACACACACACACATAACATATATTCAAAATTGTGTTTGAAATTCCAAATTTTCAATAGAGTTAGTTTAGAAAAAAGAAATATACAACCCTGTTTTTTATTTATTTTAAAAACTATGCAGTTTACATCGAATTTAATTATATGTATGTGTGTGTATGTGTATATATATTTAGAAAATTTTTAAAAACTTTTAAATTGTTTTATTATGTTTATATTTATGTATGTATATATATATATATATATATATATATATATATATATATGTATGTATGTATATGTACATGTACATATTCATATTGATTAATTTTTAAAAACTTTTGAATTGTTTCCAAGTTTGGATATAAAAATGTAGTACGATTATTTTCTAAACTAAACATAAGATATGCAAATCTAATTTAAGTTAGAATAGCAGTATACAGCAACTAATATGTATATATATATATATATATATATATATTCTTGAAGTTTTTTATATGTCTATACTTATTTTACATGTGAAATACAGTGTTATACGTATTTGTATCATTTTCATTAATAAATAATTTTATAGATAGATAGGATATACTCTTAATATTACGATCATCGTCTTGGAAAATATATTTTCAGTTATTTCTTTATTATTGATACTCAAGTGAAACAATATAAAATATTAAAAATCATGCAGTGTAATGTTATTTTTTATACTTCACATGTAAATGAATAGCAAAGTAATTTATAACAAGTCGTGATTAAATATACTTGACCACATATTGTACATGCATGATTAGTTTATATTCAACATAATATTTATTTGAAAAAAATACTAACTATGTTAGTAATAATTTATGTATTAAGAACTGTAGTCGTACTTTTACAATATATATATATATATATATATATATATATATATATATATATATATATATATATATATATATATATATATATATATATATATATATATATATATATATATATATATATGTATGTATGTATGTATGTATCGTAAATAGGTATGTAAAAATATAAAAAAATCTCACAATGTCATTTAATGAATGTGGAAAAAAACTCCATGCCGGATATCGAACCCATGACCCTCGAGCACAGTAAACTGGTCACGACCAAGACTACAAACTCGCAGACACCAATACTCGTACATAAAAAACACACACATGTCACATACCTGAACCAAGTACAATGACATATTAGTTTCAGTGCATTGTTATAGAACGTACTATATAGGTTACATTACTGTTACAGTAACGTGTATTTACAATCGTGTTTCCATTTTTTGTTTTGTGTTGCTATTTCCAAACGGATATCTGCTGTTCAGATATTTGTTTTACAGACTATTATTTTAATATATAATTGGGTCAAATTTAACGGTGATCTGCAGCACAATAGAGTACGCATTGATTGATAGTCAGTAGGTGTAATAATCGATATATATATATATATATATATATATATATATATATATATATATGAGATTATAATATCAAAAGAGTATCTTTTATAATGAAGGATACTACATTTCTTGAAATTGAAACGTTAATTGAAACAATTCTCTAAAGCAGTGGTGTCAAACACGCGGCCCGCAAGACACTAGAATGCGACTCGCAATCCAAACCTTGAATTTAATTTTATTAATATAATAGAATAGAATTCGAAAAATATATAATACATTTTAAGAACATTGCAAATTATAGAAGTATATAGAACGTACTATATATTGTAAGGAACACCGTTTTATGGTCACCGGTATATTTGTCGTTCATAGAATAGTTTTTGCCAAAAGGTGCCAAGTTTCTAGTTATTTTTTTTTTAATTTCTCTAATTTAAAATTTTTTTGTAACATTGGATAATGATATCTAAAATTAATGTCTTTTTTATTTTTTAATAATTCATTAAAGAAAAAATAAATGTAAAATTTAAATGAGTTATTTTCTGATATTTCACTGGCTAAATTTTTTTGAGCCAATTTTTTATTTGTCTACGTTCCACAGACTGTCTTAAACTGAATTTGATGGCCCATGTTCATATATGATTTTGACACTACTGCTCTAGAGAGATTTCATAATCTAATATTGTCATTAAAATACACTCGCAATATTTTAATTTTTTATGAATAATCTATAAAATTACAAAAAACGAGACAGTATGTTGAACATCATTATTGGTAGCGGCAGCATTAAGTTTATAAGTCTATTCAATTCAAAGCTTCTGCGTATTCTTTTTTGTATCGGGAGAAGCATTATTAAGAAAATATCTTATTTATAACACCATTATTAAAATTAGTCATTTTCATTCACGGCCGACAATTTATGATCTTATTTCACATCATTCATTATCGTGTTAGCTTATTAAGTAAAAAAATATTTTCGTATTATTACCTCTCTCTCTCTATCTCTCTCTCTCTCTCTATATATATATAGTTAGATAGCCAAAGATAGAAATAATTAGCGCTTTATAAAAAAGCAATAAATAAAGATATCCCAGTATAAGAATTACAAATATATAAAAGCCGCCGCCCATGATTGAAAAAGTATAGATACATTTTTATTTAAATATGTACATACATTTAATATTGTTTAAAATATAATAAGGCTCTATAAATAGTATTTAGTTTAATGCTTAATCGCAGAAAAGTACCTATAAGTAAAATTTATACATTTTTTCAGTCACGCATACTCATAAAAAATCGTAAATGTGTTCCAAGTAAAGACGATCGCGAAGGTCTGGCGATTTTTTATAGTAGTGATGCATTTTTTTGAAAGTTCACAACGATTACAAAATAACATAAATTTTATCCTCTGTTCTCAAACGGCTGATTTATAAGTTTGTAAATCGATGGCGGGCTACAATAAAATATTTATTAATTTAAAATCAGTGTATTGATCGAATAGCTTGGTGTGTTTTTATATTTGAAATTTCAAAAGTGTGCAAAACTAAAATTTACTTTAAAGTTAATAATGAAACTTGTTTTTAGTAACTGGTCGGATGCAGTCTCGGACCGCCAGTTGAACATCATCGCTTTATAAAATTGAAATAATATTTAGCATATTTTCATCTTTCACAATAATTGTACTGAAAACGTCTTTTCATACTTCGTTTCAAGTTTAGTAGAATTTTAAAATTGTAAAATGTAATTTTACAATAAAATGTCTTCAGTAATATTCATATAAATAAACAATAATTATTAATAAATTATCTTGAAAATTAAACAGTTAAATTATTTTTTTTCAGATCACAATACACAATCAAAATGCTGCAACAAATATTAAAAGATATGTGGGTTGATCCCGAAATATTAGCCGAACTCGATGATGATCAGAAGCAGACGTTATTTTGTAAAATGCGAGAAGAACAAGTACGCAGATGGCGCCAGTGGGACCAAAAATTAAATCAACAAGAACAGTCCGGCGTAAAATTAACACCAAAAACAACCATGAAAAACGGAAAACCCCGTAAAAACGTCAACTTCATGTTAGACTCCGAGGGTGAACCGTGGACGTGGATAATGGGCGAACACGAAAACGATCAAACAATTGAAGAAATCTTACTCGAAGAAGCGAAAGAATTAGCACGGAAACAAGCGGAAAAAGAAGCCGAAGAATTACGTAAAAAAGTCGAAGCTTTAACTGAGTACATCGATTTAACGCCGAACAAAATTGAGGATTTCGATACGTGCGAGAAAGATTCGTTAGAAATCGACGATTGTTCAGAAATATATTGTTCTGTCGACGAGTTACGGGAGAAGATCAACAAGAAACCGCTGAAGAAAACTATGAATAATTATACTCTTAACAATTATCAAAGTAGGAATTTGGTGACTTTCAATAATATGAACAATCTAGTGAACAACGACAAGCGTGATATTCTTAACGAATTGTCGTTGAATACGCCGATAAAAGTTTCACAGAAAGTTGCTTTATGGGAGAAGAGAGTTATGGAGGAGAGGACGTCAGAAATATTCAAAAAAATTCAACGGAAACAGTTAGAGGCTGCTAAAGAAGCTGAAGAATGTGAAAGGGTGCAAGAACACTTATGGAAAGAGCAAGGTTAGTTAAATAACGATTGTAACGTACGAAAGATAACAAATATAAACACATATATGCACTTCATTTACACATACACATCTATATTTAGTCACATGTGTGTGTATAAATATATATATATATATATATAAACTTTTTGTTCATTTATACTCGCATTTTTAAGAATATAATGAATGCTATTTAAAATATATATATATATATATATATTTGCAAATATTTATTCATATTAATTCTATTTTTAAAATAGCATTCATTACATTCTTAAAAATGTGAGTATAAATGAACAAAAAGTTTCATCGAAAAATGCACATGTAAGTGCATATAAATTTTACATATTTTATTTCTTTTGTTGTAATTATTTTTTTGTACTTCTGTATTTTTTTAAAAAAAAATCAGGTTCCAAAAGTATATGTACTTTTATTACCGTATGTATTGTAATAAAAACTAAAGGAAAATAAGTTAGCAAACTGAGATGCTTTTTAATCATATGTAAAACATATTGTTCCATACTATAAACAAAACTCAAATTTCTCGCAAGTGTTACAATAACAACTTAAAAAAAAACATTCATTTTAGTGAAGTATGTCATTATTTAAAAAAACATTAATATTTCATATAAATCTAAATCAAATGATTCTTGTGTTTTTTCGAGATTTTTGTAAAAGTTTCAAGAAATACTTTTTGGTTGGTATATAGATATGTTTCAATCAACACATTTATTAAATATGATTTTTAATTGTTATCATGATTAGATGATAGAATATAAGACACGTTACCGGATCGAATAAATTTTATAATATAATAATTCGATGAAAAATTTTATTTTAATAAGTGAGTTTTTATATTCTTCTCTCGTATAATGACACTTTAAAAAAGAACGAATTCTCATGCAATTAATACCGCTTCGTTAAATGGCTATAATCTCGATCAGAAACTATAATACTATAAATTCGTATAATCTCAATCAGAAATTTTCCATTACATGAATGTGAAACAAAAAAAAGTCGATATTAGAATTCTGAAACTTCACTTGAAATGTTTCAAAAACTATTACACATTGAAAAAGTCTTAGTACTATGTAATTTTAGCATTTTTGGGCCACATTTATTCGAAAATACTGATTACGACATTTTTACATATGAATTAGTTAGACTTTTTCAAATGAATCAAGAAACAAAGTTCTAGCATGCCATAAAGTAAAGGCACCATACTAGTATTTAGAGTGCTATTTCTGTCAAAATGATTTTTTCAAATCATAAATTTCCAAAAGTGGAAATATTTCTTGTCAGATAAGGTCTTCAAATTTGACAGTGGGTATTTATTTTGTCCGAGCATATCTTAAAACAAGGCGTATGTGTATAGACTATGCATTATTCTCGATTCGCTGTTGATTGACACAATATGGTTTTTGTACTATAACTAAATTCACTTTCACAAGTTAATTTTTCACTCGCACTACAAACCATAAAAAAATCTGATCTAAAATATTCAATACTTGAATATTGATCATTATTGATCGTTGCTTATGTGTATTTCGATAGCGATATCATCATCATAATCTAAGGCGGACATAAAAATCTTTTCTTTAATTAATATATATTGAAATAAAATTTAATTTATTACAGTACACCTATAACCATAACATATTAATATAAAGAAATTCATTAAACCAATAAGAGCTCGTATGTATATGTGAATTGTTTGTCTCTTTGTCAAATATATCAGTTTTTTCGCAATTTCCAGCACTGTAGTTAAATTCGTTTTCAGAAATGAATTTTTCTCTTACTCCACAAACCAAGAATTTTTTTCTGATCAAAAATGTTCAAAAATTCATTATTGATCAATTTTGGTTGTTGATTATACGAATTTTGATGTAGATGCTATCATCTCAAGACGCTAAGGTACACAATACAATTTGTAAAGACTTATTTTTCTGTACGTTAGCGCTCTAGGATAATGGAATCTCACCATCGAAATCCGCATAAGCAACAATTATTCAGCATGTTCAGTAATCAATTATTGAACATTTTTAATTCAAATGTGTGTCGTTTAGAGGAGAGTAAAATTTCATTTGTCATTATTGAATGAACAGACATATGAAATTGTTACTAGGATTTAACTGGAAATGTTCTCTAGCGTATTGTAAAGTTTTATATTAACAATATAAAAATACGTACAAGTTTATGTTCATTAAACAGACATCCTTTTTAAAGAATAAAGTTGCATATTGAACAATACAAAAATATGTAAACCAATTTATTTAAATAAAGTATTTATTTAGTTATTATTTATTATGATTCCAATTCCAATGTTTGCTCTCCTCAGACAAACTTGATATACAAAATGGAATTTGAACTACTTATAGATTAAATAGGAAATTACAGAAATTACATTCTGTAATATTTACTAAGATTAAGTATTTCACTTAAATTAAAAACAGATTACGAAATAAGTGACATTTGTCAATAAAAGACAAAAAACAGTCAATTTTATCATAATTGCATGTAATACATTATTTCGTTAATTTCCTTCGTAACACTCCGGCTTAGACAAAAGTAAAAACCGTAAATAAATAAAAATATATAATTGAATGTAGCGTACGAATAATGAACAATGGACATTGTGAGGTAACACACGTCACACCAAATGTATCCTACAAATAAGAATTCCAAATACGCATATTTCCGATAACACAAATATGACCATGATGATGGTGTGTAGTGATGATTTCTGTTGAAATATCTAATTACTTTTCAAGGATGATCTTCGTATAAAATCATTTCAATGCAGGCTGTGACGTCATGTGAACTATGGCGATAACACTTAAGATTAACCTAAATTCGTATGCCGGTCATAGAATTATAAACATGCATTGGTTTCGATGACCTAAATATTTACCTGTCATATATACTGATAAGATTCTTGATATAATTTCTTTGTTTATACATATTTGCTTTTAATAAATTCTTGTTCTTCGCAATCATATATAATTGATTTTATACTCTGACGCAATTAATAAAGTATTCGATTTCAATTATGAATATAGCATTAATTTTCATCCATGACTTACTGGTTAAAAAAACTAACAACATAATTTGGTAATGAATCGAAATATTAACATATTAATTTATTCATAATGTACAAGTATGTGGTATTTTCAGATAATCACAATAATTTAGGAATTTCTTCCAGCATAATTTGTTAACAGAAAAATAAATTCATTGTCACAGTTTATTCTCAAAATATTGAAAACGTAAATTATTAACGTTCTATGCAATTTCATAATTCTAAACGACTTAATGTTTTTCTAATATTGAAAATTAAAATTGTATAAATGTTCTCTATTCTAATCACTTGAAATAAAGTGTTTGAAACGAATTGAATTTATATTATAATCAAATGAATTCAAGATTTTGATAAGAAATTCGATACTCTCATCAGTATAATACCATCTTAACTTTTTCATGATATTTATGGGATAATTGAAAAATAATATTTTTTATTTCTATATTATAGAACGTAAAGCAAAAGAAGCTGAACAGAAAATTCGTGAAATCGCTCGAAGGGCAAGAGAAGAACATAGACGAACGTCAGCATTAGAGAACCAAGATTCGGAGCCGTACAGTGAAGTTCCGTTGTCTGGAGCAAAGCCACCTAGTAAACAAGCCGTCATCGAATGGTACAGGACTAGTGAAATACCAAGAAAAGCTGGAATTGAAGATAGAGATCATCCTGCTCCGTGGTTTCACGGTAAATATTTTCATACAATTTATGTAACAACGAATACAGTCATCTCACAAAATTCAAAAGAAACACATACTAACTTGACTAACAAAAAAATCAGCCATTATGTATCATAAAAGTTAAAAAAGAATTCTCAATAATTTAGTAAATAATTATATAACAGAGAAGTAAGGTATAGAAAAATGTGATACTTTTTTTTTACCTTAGTTCTATGAGAATGATGGTGTTTATCGATTTTCGTATTTATCACTTTTTATTGTTGTTTAACCGGTTAGAGATTGCCCTTACATGCGCGCTGGAGCTCAGCTGGTCTAACACCAAGTGGCTTCTCTGTGGGATCATAAAAAATTGGTCCACTATATGTTGTCGGCAACGGCCGATGACCAGGTAAAGTCCTACTTTGCCTGGCCGCCATCAAAGTTCGACTTTAACTAGTCAATATATATCCTGATTTATAAAATTAAAATTAGATCATCTTCATCCTCACCCTCACTTTCATCCTCACCTTCACCCTTTTTTGACCCGGTCAAGCGCAGGTATACAGCCCTGAATAGAGATTCTACTTCGGACTTTGACTGACGGCGCCGAGCAAAGTCGAACTTTGATTAACCAAAGTCGGACTCTGCCTACGACATATACACGTAACCGCGATTTAAACAAAGATTTATGATGTGTGAGTCGTGAGCCCCTGTACTTGTTACTCATAATCAACAGAGAATCCCATTCTAGGCACGGATTGTTGCTTATAAGGATTTCGATTTCAATAGCATCTTCCTCAATAGAAAATCTCTCTTTCTGTAGCTTAAGAATGTATAGTAGAAGTGAACTCTTAAGAATGATTATTGATTATTTTTGGTTTAACAAACAAAAATGATCAACAGTTATATTTCAACATTTTCCTTAGGAATTTTTTTTTGGCTTATAGAGTGACGGAAAGTTCATTTTTTCGTTTGTTGATGTAGTTGAGTTTGTGTACAAGTCATTGCGCAATTTTCCATTCAGTGTAAATACACATAAATAATTAATAATTTCATTGCTCAAATCATATTTTTCTGCGAATATCATACATATTTAACTTAAATCTGACTCAATACAACCTTCAGTACATCGTCGGTATTGAATATCACTAATTTCTCACGCAGTGCATCGTCAAATGATTCATAATGCAATTCTTTGAATAATTAATGAATTGTATTTTCATTCATTGTCTTGTTAGTTCGTGACCAGTTTTTTGACTGATAATTTGTATCAAGTTTAAGTTTGTATAGATCTTCAAGAAAATGTTTTGTTCACTTTTCAGTATTTTATTGAACCCAGTAACATAGTGTTTCCCAAAAGAAGAATTCCACTAAACCTTAGAGTTACGCGAAGAGAAAGTGCTGAACATGTTAGATAATTTAAAAGAAAAAAAATACAATATCATTTTAAGACTTAAAAATATAATAATATTTCTTTAAACAAAAAATCTCACCTTCATATTAACACATTTTATAAATTTTATTGAGAATATAATTTTATCAATACTTATTCTGACATTTTTTTAGCCCCATATTTATGTATTTAGTAGTAATATTTTCAAGTAATAGAAGGATCTATAACCAAATAAAGTTGACAAACACTGCTCTAAATTGTTATTTGTACTGTATTTTCAATATGTATTCATATTCAATATTTATTTTTTCATACATATATTTTGATAATTTTAACACACACATATATATATATATATATATATATATATATATATATATATATATATATATATATATATATATATATGTATATGTATATTTATAATATTTAGTATAATTCAATATTTATTAATGTATGGACGGTGTTTATACAACATAATTTATTATGTTATACGCAATTTATTGAGCGTAATAAATAATATTAAAATTTTTATTTTAAACTCAAACTGCACACACCTTTCTGTTTTGCCCGATTTATATGCATATATATGTATGTATGTATGTATATGTATAGCAGGTGAAGAAATAAAATATGAATATTCAATATTTTCTAGGTCTTATTGATCGTCAAGAAGCTGAATTATTATTATCCAATAAGTCTGAAGGCAATTTTCTTGTAAGAATATCCGAGCGAATTTGGGGATATGCTATAAGTTACAAGGCATCGGACAGGTGCAAACATTATCTTGTCGATGCATCAAGCGGTCATTATCAATTCCTTGGAGCGAATCAGATAGCACATAATACACTAGGTGAGAAATATTTCATACATACATGCTCTCTTTTCTTATGAATTATTAATGTAATTATGCAAAATATCATAACAAAATGACATTTCATAAAAATGTATGCATGTAATTAAGTAGAATGACATTTAAAGAGAAACATTAAGGATTGTTTTGTAAATGTTTTTGTCGTGTGTTTTGAATAAGAATTGATCATTAGATCATTCGTGCAGATAGTTTTAATATATTTATTTCATTTGCATTATTTATTTTTGTAAATAGTGTATTTGAAAATATTGAAACCGTCATATTGTCTATATTTAATTTTATATATATATATATATATAGAATTTATTTTTTTAAAAAATAGTCATTTATAGTAAATTGTATGTGATTACATTTTTATTTACCTACCTATTTTTATAAGAATAAAATAAATTATATTATATAGAAACCTGAACATCTTTTGTCAGAAACTATTTTATCAACGACGAGTATACCAGTGACCATACAACAGTGTTCCTTACAGTGTATTTCGATAATTTACAACGTTTTAAAAATGTATTTTATATTTTTTTAAATTCCATTTTATTATTTTAATAAAATCAACGTCAAGCTTTGGGTCGCGGGCCGCATGCGACCCGAAGGCCGCTTGTGTTTGACACCACTCTTTTACTGTATACAAGTAAAAAAAACATCACTGCAATGACTTTTGCATTTTATTTCATTACATGTATACACATACATTATTCCAGTAATCAAATTGTATTTTTTTCTAGGCGATTTAATAAATTATCACAGTCTACATGTCATAACCGAAGCCGGTGGAGAGAAGCTCTTATATCCATGTCCAAGAAACGGCGATCCGGCCATATTGAAAGGAGTATTCAGATAAAGAGTTCTCGAAGCAAAAGTGTACAACAAGAGAATACAATCATATACAAATTTCTTTTCTAATTCTCTGGATTCAGAGATTTAGTTAATAAGTGATTCATTGTACTGTATATACATACATAATTTCTTTCACAGAATACTTTATCGATTACTCTTTATGTTTTATATGTTATTAATTTACGTTTAAAGACAAATATATGATAATTATGTACTAGTATAATAAGATTTTTGAATTCAATAAATCGCTTAGAATATACTGTGAATTTCGATTTAGTCGCGATTTTAATAAAATAGGACGTACGAATGTATTGAAAATGATCAAATGATGAAATATTTACATAAGATTAAAATTACGAATTGTATATAATTACTCCTTTTTCAAATATATAAAATATATTATATTTTGTGTCATAAATTGTTTTGTTTTTTGTGTCTTTCCTTTATAGGTCTGAACGATAATACAAATAATATTAATTCTAATTTATCATAAATAATCGTGAATAAAATAAAATTTACTCAATTATTCCATTTTTTTACATTTCAGTTTTTTTATTGATAATCAAATCCTACTTTCTATCTTAGGGAACAATTGTATTCTTTTTGCTAATATTTGTATAGATATTACATTAAAAAAGTGAACCAGACCAGGTAATGAACACATAAAACTATCCTTTAAAATTAATTATTTGCTTGTATATTTATTCACATTTTACACTTTAAGTGGGGTAGAAAAAACGTAAAAATATTTGGTTTTACTCGATTTTCTATTGAGAAAAAATATGAGAATTTATATATACTATTTTATCAATATTTTTATTATATCTGTGTTTTTCCACATATCAATATTACAATTTAAAAAATTAAAATTCCAAACTATTACATTCCTTACATTAATCCCACATACACTTATTTAATACTTTGATCTCTGCATATTTTACTAATCAAGGTTCTTATTATTTATGAAACTTCCAAAAAAAGACTGTTTTAAGCAATGCAGATTATTAGCTGTGAGATAATTATTGTCACTTCTCAATAATTGACTTTACTTTTTATGTGCTAATAAAATTTTTGAGTATAGTACGTTATTTAAAATGTACCGTTTCTGCTTATGTCATCACTTTTTATTTATTTTGTCGGTAAATAATTACATTAAATCGTAGTTTACACAAATCCACACTATTAAATTCCAAACAAATTTAAGAAATTACCTTACGTTGAACTTTTTATAATTATATATATATACATATATATATATATAGATAGATAGATAGATGGATATATATTATAAAACAAAGTCACTTAATAAATATATTCATCTGTCTCAGCTGTACATACACACAAATTATTTAATAATATATAACCAAATAGTTTACTTAACTGCCTAACAAATTAATGATTGCTTAATGAATAATTATATGTTTCATAGATTATGTGAGTATAAACATTGTGCTCAAAAAATATTTTACAATTTTTATAATTAAATCATAACAGTAGACTGTATTTTTTTAAATATATAATTACACTCAACATATTTTTTTTCTTTATTTAAAACCGAAAATAAAAAATATCAAATTATATAAAAACTAAGTATCATATTTAAAAATAATACATGAAATCGCGCGTAAAAATTAAGTCTGTAACGGCATGTGCACTGGTTTATCACACACAATTACGATTATTTATTTGTTAGATAAAAAAATAAATTCCGAATTTCGTTAGCAAAATCCTGTTTGGAATGTTATGCTCGTGGATTTTCGTTTATCACAGTATGAGGTTATTGGCGGTTAACATTTTTTTAAGACCAAACAACGAAAAATTTTTCTGATGTAAAACTAGATCAACGCCTGCACAGAATCAAATATGATTGTACTAGATATTCTAAATGATTTCAAATTATTATTAGACAATAATTTTAGGGACAAGTCAATAAACTCGGTTTTCGTATTGGTTTCAAATGTCACCAACAATAAATCAGTGATCCAAATATATATATATATATATGATTATATTAAAAAATTTCGTTATACACATAATTGTTATGATATACAGTATTTTTATTGAAAATAATTCCGAAACAAACTTATTGCAATTTAATACAAAAAAGTAATGACAAGTAAAAGGATAAATTAAATATGAGATTAATAAAATATTTATAACTCACCACCGATTATGTTATACTCTTCGAACCTTTTTTTGACACTGAATATCATTTTGAACAGTGCAAATTTGAAAAATGTTTATGACTGAAGAAGAAAATTCTATTTAGAAAGGATTTAGATATAAACTGAAAAATGAATAAATCAATCAGGGCAGTGAAATGTACTTAACACTACTATTTTAAAGAAATCTGAACGTATAGTTGACCTCTGATTTTCAATCTTTCGCTGTCATAAGAATTTTAAATACAATTTAATATCTGAAAACCAAATTACGAAACTAGATGAAGCACAATGCGTCTACACATTAAACAGTATTAAAATATATCTTAACTATATTTAAAACTATTTCCTAAAACCGGTATATTTAACTGGCATTAGATTTACTTTCACCGATATTTTTTTCACTTCGGACAAGTCGGTTAAGATTTTTATGATCGAAAATGTTCATTTGATTATTGGATTATTAATTTTATCAGAAAAAAGGGTCCGTGTAACACAGTACGCGCGCCAGAAGTGAAACTTGTTAGCCGTCGGTTGAATGTAAAAAGTTTTAAGAGCATGATATCATGCATGATAAATGAATGGTTTCGTTTTTGTTTATTGTTATTTTAAGAAGCAGTATCGGAGAGAGGACAAAAGATGAAATTTAATATAAGGGGAAGATGGTAAATATAAGACAATAATAAGTGAATTAGAAAATTAACATTTTTTTTATTATATTTCACCAACTTTCATGATTTCTTCTAGTATGGATTGAATTGATACAGCAAATACTACGGGCTTATGATACTGAAATATGAAATGTATGTTTTGAAGATATTGCGAAAAGACAGCATCTATAGTAGAACCCGATTTTGTCGTTGCGATAATGGGATAAGTATTCATATTTAAATTAAGTTTTTCACGTAGAAAATCAAGCAGTGCTAAATCTTCTAGCGCGAAATTGACATTATAATCCCCACTGAGAATCATTGGTAGTTTATCCTCTCCTCGGCCAAGGAATCCTACACCAACATGAGTGTATGGTGTATAAAATAGATTATATGATCCTTTTCTTGATGCGGAAAATTTTAAATCGCTATAATAACAGTCATTTTTCCGTTTTCCATTTTACACTAAACAACACAGAATTCACCAACTATTGTCACAGTCCGACCAAATAACTAGGATTGTGCAATAGTCATATTTATAAACTGAGTAACAATGTTAACTAAGCTGTCGCTTTCTTCTGCAGTCTACGCAGAACATCCTCTCTCTCTATAACCTCACCCCTTTACTCCCAACGTGGATAAAGACGTTTCACTTCAAAAATGTAAATTGTGAGGAAATGAAAAATTCAAGTGTAAAAGTTAATTGAATTAGTTTCTTAATTATTACGAAGAGTTTCCTATTTTTATACAACCAAACGTTCATATCAAGTATTTAATTTAATATTTTACCTTCATAAAATCGTTAACAAACTTTTGAATATTACAATATTGAGTCTGTTGACATACCAATAAATACTGATTCATTAATCAGATAGAGTAGATAAATTTAATAGTAAGTTAGTTATACTAAAAAAATATAATTTACTAAAACAAAAAAAATCAAACAATTGTGCACAGTACTCGTATATCGAAAAACTATCATCACTTATTTTTTAAAAATAATATGAACTCCAACATTAACAGTTCTTAAATATTAGTTTTTAACAATATATATCCATTGTCAGACGATATAACACTAACTGAAATTAGTAGTACAAGACATAAATATGAGTAATTCAAAAAACGAAGGCTATTAAAATCACAAGTATAAAAGCGAATAAATATAACTTTAATTTTCATGGATATTATCGATATTCATATACCATTATTCAAATATATTTCAATTTTAATAAATTATTTTTGCATTTTATTAAGCAACTCGAGCTTTTGTAAAAATTTAAAAACTACAACTTTCCTATAACTTCGACTTATTTATAAGGAACATAAATACATATAATATAGTTCAAAAGAAACAAAAATAGTAATAAGTTATTTATGAAGCGAAAACGAAAAACGGACATATCCGTGCAAAGGTTTTAGTTAGAAAAATCAATTAAAATTAAATCAATAGTAATCAAAATCTCTGTTTCAGAAAGAAGAAACCTCTGTACACAATTTCAAATTATTCCATCTGGTTTTAGAGTTTTTGGTCCCAGATTAAAATACGTCGAAATTAAATAGAATAAAGAAACCGATTCGAAAAAAATGTAATCTCGGTGTACATTCTCAGTTTATTCAAATTATTCCACAAATGCCATAAAAATCTTATTTGTTTTCACTTTTGAATTATGTGCTACAAACACATATTTTTTGTTTATATGTTAAACAATTTCATAGAACCAAACATTATTTTCATTATTGAAATATTTTGAAATAACCATTACACCAATAATTATATATCATCAAAATATTAAAAACAAATTCGAAAATATTCAAATTTTATTAAATCCAGATTATATATTAATATCGAAAATAAAAAAAATATTTTTAAGAAATATATTCCTGTCACAAGCTAAACATACAGTTAAATTATATATATATATATATATATATATATATATATATATATATATATATATCTTTTTATTTATTTAAACGGATCTATCATTAAATTTATACACATTTCTTGATTTAGAAATTAGAGTATAATATTTTTTATAGCAACAGGAACTAATTCTAACAAATCACATCAAATAAAATAATTTTGACACATTATAAGTGTACATACGAAAATTTTTTTTTACCATATAAACCCAAATATTATATGAAATATGGAAAATGTATAAATATATTTTCTAATTTTTTTAAACCATTAAATTGTTTTAAAAATAAAACAATTCTTGATTAAAAATATTTGCAAAAATAGTGATAAGTAATAAATTAATAGTCTACTTTTCATTTTATTTAACGCACAAATTTTAAATTGAAAAGTAGCACATTATCATATTTATAATGTTTTTAAGGCGCTAATTGAAGTACATTTTTGTAGAAAAAGGTTTTTCGCAGTTAGTTTAATTTTACTTTTCAATTTCTGATATATCTGCATATACAGTGTAAATAATACATTAAGAAATAGTAGACAATGGTTAAAAGTCCAGAAATTTTAAGTAGTTTTCTTAAACAAAAACGATGACATATTGCGTAGATCAAAGTGCATATGTGAATAGAAAAAATAAAAATGAATGACATACCTCATCTTTTCCTAGAGTCTGGTGAATTTCTTAAACATATAAAGGGTACAGGTACAGCACATGATGATTAGAGAAAAGACGGAATATTTTTTGAGAGGGTTAATAAATCTGAAAATATTCGAAAACAATTTTATTTACAATTTTTACAGTAAACGATAAATATATATTTCTTTTAAAAAAGTGAGAACGTTACATGAATGGCAAATTGTGTTTATTTTTTGGCGGCGGTTGTGACTTTGACGAGCTATCTCTCTGAAAATTCAAACAGATAAGTTTTTTTTATATTTCATTTTCTGTGTCGTCGCGTAGATAAGTGCGGGAAATTTTAATTTTTTACTCAGGATACTCACAGGTGTTTTTGTAAAATTCTGATCCTGTGATAATTGTATCTGTGGCGGTAAACGTTTTTTTTGACTCTTGTAAGGACTACTGGAAGCTGAAACAACAGATATAAATCGATTCATTCTTTTGAAATAAAAATGTACATCATTGAATAATTGAATAAACAAGTTTTCAGGTTCAATCAATTATTTTTTAATGTATAATTTCAATAAATAAAATTATTTAGTTTATTTGGATGCTTTTTTAAAAATATATTTATATATATTACCTCCAATTAGAGTAGGAAAGGATGTTTTTTCGCCAATGCCACTTACAGGTGCGTCTAATTTTGTCCATGTTGTATGTTCAACACTGTTCTTTTTGTAAGTCGTATAACCGGCTGTATTAAGCCAAGCTGGAGGAGTTTTCGTACCACCATACATGTTATCATTGTACAGCCCTAATTGGCTAACATCCAAGACCAAACCTCGATTAATTTTTTTGAGTAATTGGTCTCTTTGTGGATTAATCAATGGCACGGGACTTTTATTAAAAGCAGCTTGTAACGACTTAAACGTTGAATTACTTAAATCTTTAATTTTTTGATTCGTTGGTAATGTTTGAGACGACCTCTTCTGCGAAATGTCCTTGGAATTAAATATCAGATTATTTATCGTCGGATGCAGAACATTCTGATTCGTGTACGTATTTGCTTGCGTCTTATTTCCTAATTCAGGAGGTGTTTTTCTATTAAAAGAATCTGGTTGCAGTGATTGAAATAGTGGTGGCGATGGTGCTTCGAGATGCAACTCGACGTTTTGTTTCGCGCTACCGACGCGTTCTTTTAAATTGTCCGCATCATTCGATTCATTTTGTGTAAACTCTTTATCATTTTCTAATTTTTCAGCGCCTTTTTGAATAACACTATCAACGTCAACTAAATCCGCTAAATCTCTATCAGTCTGATCGAATTGATTCTGTAACTCTTGTTTCCTCTGTTCGAACTTTGCTAAACTCTGACCGATTCTCTGACTTATACTTTGAACTAAATTCAATTTATCATCTTGCCCGAGACGCGGTGGTCCTTTTTCTGAAACGTGGAAGTAATTATTTCTACTACCACCGTTCTCGTTCTCTAATTGTTTCAGAGAACTGAAGGATACGAGACTCGTTTTCTTTTTTACATACGGATCTTGAAGATTTATACGCCATTTTGGAGTTTCAATCTGAGCCCCTTTTTTCAGGCGTTCTGATAACTGGTCAATACGTCGATCTTCAGATGCGGTGAGAATTTCCGATTGATATTTCCGTACAAGAGGATTATCTTGATATTCTTGAAGGACTTTTTGTCGTAATTTCGGTAAGAATCTTTCAAAAAATCGGTCATAATTGAAATAAGGATGGCGTATGAGCTCATCAGTCGTTGCGCGTACTCCAGGATCCATTTTCATTGATACAGCTAAGAAATCGATTGCATAGTGGGACCAGCTTGGATATATTTTAAATAAAGCTCTGCTGGTTTCATCTATATGTGGTCTGTGCAATGGTTTAAATGCAGGATTTCTAGACATTAGTTGCTGATGTCGATAACAAGGTTGGCCTGAAATAAAATAAAGATTATTTATAAAAAGACTTTAAAGAAAAATATCATTTCTAGTCATAGATATAACAAATATAGGCTGATAATACAGTATATAAATTCGGTTTTTTTTGCGAATCGAAGATCGAATAAAAACAAAATATACTTTACGTTCTGTTTATTCAAATTAGTCTGTTTGTCTGTAAAGGTAAGTTTTATAAGTTTCCATTACGAAGTAGTCTCATCTTTTTTTTAATATGAAATCTATGTCAATATCTTAATTGACAATAAAAATTGAGCAACAAGCACTAAAAACTAAAACTTTCAACATACATCAGATAAGAATGGTTAACCATTTATGAAAAATACATTTTGTATTACCATCTTTATTGCATCTTTTTACATAATAAAGGCGATAGGTGTACAGAAACAAAATATTTGTATTTCTTGTCTTCAGTTTAGAATATTTATGGTATAATTATCAGTCTATATATATTACGCCTGTACTTCTAATATAAAAAATATTAATTCCTTGGAAATAAAATACACAAAATAACACTTTTCGTGTTTTTACTTTAAATTTCATTTTATTTTAATAACATTTCAAATTAATTTTTCAACTCCAAACTTATTTATATAAGTATATCAAATCAAAAATGTTTATCCGATATAAATATAAAAAGAACTTTAATAAAAATATTAATATGTAGAAATTCTCACAAATAACCATGTTACCATACATGGTCAGGGGTAATTGTTATTTATTTATTTATATATATATATATATATATATATATATATATATATATATATATATATCGAAGTATACCTCAATGCTCAGTCATGATTGAATTTAATTAAAAATTCATTTAAAGTATTATTTTGCATAACAGTTTATCATTACAACGTCCACCAAACTTCACATGAATAAAACTGATATTTCTTATAATTCCATTTTTAACTGATATTTATATTTGAGGCATTCGTTAAACTTTTAATTGATGTTCAATACATCTCATTTATTTACTTACATTCAAAAAATTCATAACGAAAACAAATCAATGGGCATCAAAAAAATTGAATTAATTCAATTGGTGAATCCCTACGATATTCATTCAATAAAGAGCGTAGCACGAAGTTTTACCTTATTAGGTCACAATATTTTTTTGTGAGGGCGGGAAACATTATTTAAAATATTTTGAAGTGACTTAGAAAGATATTACTTCCTTTCATATTTATTTATAATAATAATAAAATATCTGGTATAGGACAGTCGTTTCGTGTCAATGTATTAGTGCGCACCGAAATGATTAATATTTACTAATATATTAATTTTTTGAAGTACATAATAATTAAGAAAAAAAGATTTTAAACATGTTTTAAATTAAAATTTTTATATTACTTCATTATCATTTAATCCGAAATTACATTAAACATTGGATATTCACAGATTGTCAGCAAGATTGAGAATTACAATGACTGACAAGTTCCTGGAATATCAAACAGAGGCAGATACTTTTCAGTTATTTATATAAGACTTTAATGAAACCGATATATTATCAAAAATGCTTTCGCTATCAAAATAACTCACAAATTCGCTTAACCTTGTATAAGTCACGAAACGAAAATATTTATGAAACTAAATTCGGAAAAAATAAATATTTTACTGATTATACAGTTTTGGTAATGTGGTTACATTCACTTTCATAAATAAATTATTCTTTCAGTTCATAAACCATAAAAAAATTTCTAATCAAAAATGTTCAATGAATGATTATTGATTTTGATTGTTGCTTGTGCACGTTTTAAGGATGTTTTCTTAGTCTTTATAACGCTAAAACACAGAAAAAATCGTTTTTTTACATTTTTCTGTACTTTGGCGCTCCGAAGTCGACGGCATCGCCATCAAAATGCTCATAAGCAAGAATCAAAAATGATTAATAATCATTTACTGAATATTTTTGATCAGAAACTCTTTGTGGCTTGTGGTATAAGAGAATAATTCGTTTCTGAAAGAAAAATATTACTGGCAACAAAATACCTTTTTATGTAACTGTTAAAAAAGACTCACCTAGTAGTTTACATATTCTGTATAATTGATCAATATCCGAATCACCCGGGAACATAGGTTTTCCAGTCATCATTTCGGAATAGAGACACCCGATTGCCCATACATCAACAGCAGGGCCATAATGAACATCGGCGACGAGTAATTCTGGAGCTCTGTACCATCTTGTTGCGACATATTCTGTGCACGGTTCGCCAGGTGTTGCAAGGAGACGTGCGAATCCGAAATCACAAAGTTTGACGACACCCAGTCGTGATACGAGAACATTTTCCGGTTTTACATCCCGATGAATTATCTTTTATTAAAAAAAATATATATCAAAATATAATATTAATTTTAAGTAGATAATAAATTATTCTGAAAATAAGAACAAAACTATTGAAAAAAGCCAAAAAATAGATTTTTGGAGACAATATAAATTGTTATAAATTAAACAATTACTTTCAATAAAATAAATGTTGATTTTTTTCAATTTTTCAGCACAGTAAATTCGTTTGCACATGCTTAGTGTACCATTTTTTAAAAAAATCTTAGAAGACAACTACATTTAAATTTTAAATGTGTGAAGACAAACCACACACATCCGTTATCTGATAAATTAAAAATGTTACTTGTTTCGAAACCTTTTCACCCTACGCATAGTTTAAATTCGTCATGTTATATATGGAACGAATTTAAGAGATAAGTGGTATCAAGAACGATAACCATAAATGTACTTGTTTTAAAGTTTACGGAAGTGAAGCCAAAATAACGTTTATCACACGCGATTTATCGGTTACCTAAACAAATTGTCTAGTGCTAAAATTCACTAAACAATAAAATAAACCATTATATTTCTAAATATATTTAAAATTTTCTCAATACTAAACTCAGAGTAAGCGAAATTGTACTATGCTATATTATAAAAATAGGAATCGAAGTTTCAAATATTACCAATAAAATTTAAATCTAACAAATGTAAAATTAATAGAAAAACAAGCAGAAAATAAAAATTCTATTTTAATTGTAATAAATACCATGAACTGAGTACAAAACATATATAACATTCTAGCCACTTGACTACAAGTGTATTTTCAATTTTCAATTAATTCATCTTTTTTCTACATCAAGCAAATAAAATACAAATTTACATACGAATATCTTTGATTTTAAAAATATTATAAACCACACTTTATTATAAAACGAAAACATGTTTTCATTTATGATAAAAATTCGTTCTAAAAATAAATTCTTAATGAAAAAGGAAATTGAAAAAAAAACGTTCATATTTATGAATATTTTTCTCCACAGGAATTTACGAAATATGATGAAACGATAAAAAAAAATATTACTAGGTAATTCTGAGAAATAATTGAATAGCTATATGAAAGCGTTCAGTCAGCTTAATCAAAATTGAATTATAAATATTAATCTGACGTCGACTTCATACAGTGAACTCTATTGATTCACTGAATTTTACGAAATCTACCAGGTTCGTAGAAAAATTCTATTTTGGTAAAATTATTAACAGTACTCTTTTTGTTTTAAATATTAGAACATTTAAAAACTAAATAGTTGAAATAAGCATTTATTTATTATTAATTAATTATATCTTTTAGATTGTCTGGATTGCTGTAATTTTTTAAACAAAATAACTACACAAGTACCTCTAAAATTGATAATAAATATATTGCGTTTATGAAGCAAAAATATATAAATTACAATTAAGAATTTCAGAGACAGTTGTGTGAGAATAATAAACATAATGTAAAAAATATAGTTACATGTCTACAAATGAGTTCAAGGAATACTACATAAGCTTAACAGAGAAATAAAAAAGGCAAGCAATTAAAACATACCTCGAAAAATATTTTTTTTAAAAATATATAAGGAAATTAAAAATATGCGAAGTGAAATTATATCTAAAATTAATCAACGACCAATATTTTTTTAGAAAAAAACAGCTGCACACCTAAATTAGAAAATGACTGCAATTATATTACAAAATTAATAAATATAAACATAGTACATAAAATTTGAAACAAATGGAAAGGATAAAAATAGAAAACCTACAACATATTTTCCTCGTGTGCCCTCCCATTATGAAAATTTAAAAATACATTTCCTGGTAGATCGGAATCACGCCGTAAAAGAAATTTTAAAAATAAACAACTATCAAATCCTATGAAGCCTATTTTATTTCATTACAAATTATTTCAAAAACAGCATTTCTCTTAATAAAATGCAATAAAATAATAATAACAACACTTATAATATAATACATAATAACACAATTTCACTTATGATAAATTAATAGCTGTTAAAAAAACTATGAAAGTATATTAAAAATAAGAGCAAGGTATAAAATTAGATAATAATGAATTAGATAGTAAGATAAATAATGTTAACAAGCACCGTAATATGTACAAATCTACCTGCATAGAACTACTAGTATTATAATAAACGAACAGAACAATGTTCTTCAAGCTTTCAATTAACTAGTAATAATAATATAAAATATATAACTATTGTACATAAAAAGACTAAAAAATGTTTCAACAATATTAAACCAAAAACTCTATCCTGCATGATATTAAAATTTATTTTTCAGTACCAGAAAATCCTAAAATTCATAGAAAAAAAATTCGTGCGATACCAATATCATATTTTTTTGTGTAACTTAGGATGTCATCGTTAATTTAATATAAAATCTCTATACATTTTTTGTTCAATTTTTTGTATAATATTTTGTCCATTTTTTGAAATTTTACTGAACATTTTTATGTATATATATACATATATATATATATATATATATATATATATATATATATATACATATATATATATTGATAGATGGATATTTTATCTGTTAACATGATGAAATACATATTTTAATATTGATAAAAACCATTTTTCAATAATACCAGTGTAAAAAAGTAATAAAATATTTTTTGTCCTTCTGAAGAGTTAAATTTATTAATATATACATCCGTTAAATAAATTACCATAAATTACGTGTCTAATGTATTTTATATTTAAATAGAAAACAACAAATCTATATAATTTCAACCCACTTTCACGTGTCAATAAACGTATTATTTTCGTTACGATTTCTGAAAATCGATATGATGACAAAAAATATAAGTTCAATGGATGTCATTATCAATGCCAGAGGATATTCAATGTAATGTTTTGTATTCACATATATTTAAATGATATTCAATAACAATTTGTTTTGATTATATGATTTACTAAGCAACCAAAAGAGCTAACCGTTTGAAGACCAACAAATGATGATTACGTTTTGAAATGAGAATAAACTTTCTACTATTTTAATTAAGAAAAAATGTTTATTTATATATATATATATATATATATATATATATATATATATATGATAAACCACTGCGTATTTCTACAACTAGTTCTGCCTTCCATCCTTTGCGGACAGATCTTTTGAAAGATGGTGTTCAAAAAAATCACTTAAAGATAACGAAAGTTCAATAAGTTGTTAAAATATAGTCTCAACAGTTAGCTTAAAAAAATCAAAACGATATTGAAGAACAAATACATTGAATAGAGAAACAGAATATATTAACGAAATAATACTTTTTCCTTTAATGAAAACGGTCGAAATCAAAAAATCAAAACGAAAATATCTTACTAAAGTATGCTTTACTAAGCTTTGTTTGGAATATCTATTCACTTACAAAATATACAGAAATTTAATAAAAGAAAACAATTTGTCAGAAAATTACAGTGTTATCATCTCTATTTTAATCCTGTCGCTGCCCTCTGGTATGATTGTCACGGCTTTAAGTCATTCCAAAAGTCACTAGTCATGTTTTTTTTATTGACTACAAAATATAATAGCTTAATATTACTTATTTAAAAATACTTAATAATGGACTCATATTATAATACAAAAAAATATTAGCAAGACATAACATAACACCATTTCTAAATGCGTTATGAATAACTTTTGAAAAAAAGCATTTATAAAATAAAAAAAGAATAGACGGTACTCATAAAACATACAAAAACGTCGATGCAGGCTTAGTTAGTCAAAGCTTTTATCTAATAAACAAAACGTCAGTTTGAAACTCGCCGATGCCTAAAAGAGCTTAGTATTTATGAACATATTTATTTTATTGATTTGCAATAAGGGTAATGTAAATATACACCTGTTAAGAAGTAAGCTACAATACTTTTATGATAAACAAATATTATGATTTTGAATGTCACTGGAAAATTGTATCAATTGAAGAAAGTATAAATCCAAGCAATTATTACAAAAGATATAATAAATAAATATAAAATTTATAAATTCAAAATATTAATAATAAACCAGAACGTGCTCTTAATTAAAAATTCCGTAATTCTTTCTTTTCGTTTTTCTTTTTGATTTATTGTCTGATATTCATCATCGATTACTTTTCGCACAACATATGTACAAATTAATCATAGATAAGTAAAAACAAGACATATCTTTTGTTTCTAGTAACAGTCACGCATTTTGATTTTCAATTACCTCAAAATATTTGTAGTAGGAAAAAAATTATGACTGATTTGCGAATCCGTAAAAGTAATCTTAATGCCTACACTATTTGAAATTTTGTGATATGTAATTGTGAATTAAATCTCTCTAAAATGTACGAAAAACAATTTATTAATGTCTTATATGCAGAAACTGGAATGAACTTATGTACCGAAAAAATGTTTATTTATTAAAGATTGAATCTTACTAAAATTAACATTTCTTCAGGGATAAAAATTTCAAGGCGCTGTGGCTTAGTTGGTTAAAGCGCCTGTCTAGTAAACAGGAGATCGTGAGTTCGAATCTCGCCGGTGCCTTTTTTTATTTCATTAATTCACAGTATGTCATATATAAACATGTACCTGTCACGAAATGGATTTAATACAATTTCGTTGATCACTCTCTGTGAAATGATACATAATTCTTTTCAGCATTTAAATCTTGGTCATTTTATCAAATATTTGTAAAATTCTAATTGATTAACATTAACATTAAAAATTCTAATTTAAAGTAACTATTATCATAACGTTGTTTTGTAATACATACACATTTAAATTACTATTTTCCAAAAAAAAAGCGTCATAGCTCAGTTGATTCAAGTCTCAAATGGAAATCGTGAGTTCAAGTTTCATCAGTGCCTAGCACTTTTTTACACAGAATATGCATCAATTTAAAAATTAATTATAATATAAACCTAAGACATTATTATATGTATTTCATAAGAAAAAAAATCCATTTTAGTACCTATTTAGCATCATTACGAAATTTTCTCTACATTTGTGTTATTGTTACTATTACTTTCTTGATGTTCTGAATACCAACAAATTAATCATATTTAAAATTAGATTTTTTTATATTTAAAGATTCTAATTTTGTCTAAAAAGTACATATGGCTAATACTACTAATTTAAAAATACTCGAAAAATCACTTTCTCCTAAAAACGCATATTTTTAATAATAACCATTCGATAAAATAGATAGAATTTTTCAAAATAGTTAAACATTTGATGGATAAATTTCATATTTTTTTACTTTCATTTACAGGAAGATTACAAAAATTTTTTTGATTTAAACTGGATTAAACATAAAAAAGTCAATGAATTTTAAATGCTCAACGTTAAAAAAAGAACATATTCTTTCATGTCGCATGAAGAACCATGTAATACATTTATCATTTTTATCAAAAAACTTAACTTTATTTTTATCTTTATTTACGAATGCTGAATATCAGAACTGACTTTCGGACCAAGTTTAATTTAAACTTATCATCTTAATTTAATCAGAATTGTAATACAGAGAAACGTTAATAAACGTTAAATAATTAAACTTACGTGTTTCACGTGACAATATCGAACAGCTCTAATAACTTGAAATATTCTCTCTCTGCTGTTTTGTTCTCCTAGGCCAGTACCTCCCCGTTCTTCTAGCTCATCTAATACAGTTCTGTCGACAAATTCAAACACAAGATGGAATCGTTTACGGATTCGAAACACTTCAAGCAGACATACAAGATTTTCGTGACGTAGTTTCTGAAATAATCGATTATTCATTTAAAATAGTAGAAGTTTTTTTTAAAAAAATAATAATTTTATTATTTTTCTACAAAGAGTACTTGAAACTTGTAATTAACTGTAATATGTAACAATGAATTTTTTATTAGACTTTTATCAAACATGAAATTATACCTAATTATTTTCATAGTAATTATTCTTTAACAGAATGTCTGATGTTTTATATTACGTATGTATTAAATAATAAATGAGTGAAAAGTATTGTTTTTTTAATTTAATGTATGTATGTATATATATACACACACACACACACATATATATATATATATATATATATATATATATGCCAATATATATATATACCTTATTTACAATAAAGAAGCTTGAAATTGCAGCGCAAATTGTGTTTTATTTCAAACGAAAAATCTGTATCCTTATTGGAAAATCCTGTTTATATATATATATATATATATATATATATATATAATGTGTGTGTGTGTTTATGTGTATTTAATAGTTGCTTAGATCGATAAATTCAAATTATACAGTAGCAAATAACTATTTTAATTAAACAAACTGTCTTGACTAGAAACGTACAGGTTTTCATTGAACGAGAATTCTATGTTAAGCAAAATTATATAGAAAATTTCCAGGCAGATTAAAAGTAAACTATCTTTAATTAAGAATAATACATAATAATAATTTGAAAGATTTGCACTCACACTTAAAAACGCTCACACATTCACACGTACAAATTAAAATTATTAAAATCTATAAAACATGAAAATTATTTTAATAACTGATTTTTCCTCGAGAGAAATGTAAAAAATAAATCTGAAGTTGATAATTGTTCAGATTAATAAAAAAATGTTTTTCCTTAATACTACTATATTTTAAAATTATTCTTGACTGAATTTGTACAAAATATGATATATAAATAATGTTTTGAAGATAAGTCTAAACAAAATGATCGTTAATTACTCTTTTCTCGTATTCGTTACAAGAATCATGTATTTTAAAATATAAAATATTATAAAAATAATATAATATTTTCAATTAAATATGATTTGATTGACATTTTTAATCAGAAACAAATAATTAATTAATGTGAATAAAGATTATGATAAAAAAGAATTGCAGGTTGTATAGAAAAACTATTTTGCTCGGATGCATTTTTATAAATATTTACAATTATTTATCAATTCATACAAATAATAAATATGCTCCGGAGATATCCATTTAAAAAATATGAAATTACGATTTTACCCTAAGATGACAGTTCTATGAAAAAAAATGATCGAATTTTAATCGTAACAAAAGCTTGTGCATTTTTTACGAAAGCTGCGAAAAAAAACCAATAATAATATTTTATTTCAATTTCTAAAACTTTTATTGAAAAAGTAAAGTTTGTCAATATGGTTTTCCAACATGCTATTCAATATAATGTTCAATATAATGTTAAATAATATTTCATTTTTTTTATGCAATATCGTTTTATCGATAATCGCAAAATGACATCAATATTAATATAAAAAATATTACAATTGATATTTAAAAAGTAATAATACATAATCAATGATGATCAACAATGACATAAAATACTTTATGAACTGGATTATATTTATTATAGTATCATTTATATATATATATATATATATATATATACAATGATAAAACCTGATATATTATATTTTTGATAAACAAAAAATAAAATCATTCGATCCTCTGTTTATCTACTTTTCTTACTTATTTTTTGATATTTGAACTATATAATTTTGTCCTATTCTACTAAATATTTACAGAATTAAAACTGACATATATATAGACGGAATGTCGATTGAAATCAATAAAAATAATATAAAGAAAAAAAAACACTTTAAGGTAAGTGTCCTTTTATAAATCACATAATAGGTTCCAAATTTCCTAAAAAAATGTAATTGTTATAAAATAGTTCTAGCACTGTATAAATTCACTTTAACTAATAATTTTTTTATTTGCCTTATAAACCAGAAAAAAGTTTCTGATCAAATTTCTATTGTAGAAAATTCGAAATAATTGTTTGAACTATATTATTTTGAAATTATAAACTCTGTCAGTATTATAAAATCCTAAATTTTCTTCATATTATTATTGAATTTTTCATTCATTTTTTTTCAGAAGAAGATTATTTGTATTTAAATAAACATCTCTCTTTAATTAGATTATATTAAAATTTCAAGAGTTATTACTAGTGAAAGATTAATATATGGGATATTCATCTGAGAATTACGATAAAAATTATATTCAGATTTCGTACATTAATAAATCAAATTTCCACTGATCAGCAAACATTAATCAGTATCAAGTGTTAAACTCATTATTTGCATATCAATGTTACAAACACCCTTAAATCTAGAGGTTTGAGCTTTAGTGGAAAGCAATTACATTCTATTAATCATCAAATGACACCGACGCCTGAGAATAACAGACTTTAGCTTTAATAATGGTTCTGAGAATTCTCAGAGTCGTAAATTTTGAACACATCCTGAATTATATGTTTTCGATTGTATAAAAAATATATGTAAATTACATTTACAAATTAACTCGTAAAATATATGGCCTCATAAAATACAAAGTATTTTTTTTACTTGTCACAAGATAACAAAATGTGATTTATTACTTTATGATATATAATTAATACATTAATAAATCAATAGGTATAACTTAAATTATAAAATTATAATGATGTTCTACACAAAAATAGAACTTACTATTTCAAGGAAATATTTTTTAGTTTTCAAGTAAGTACTAAGTAATTAATATTTAAAGATAATTTTCATATTTAAAATATAAAATAAAGTGTTTTGATATACAGTTTTAACATCTTTCTTATTTTAATTACCTAGAAATTGACGTTATTGAAAAACTATATTATAAATTATTATTATTAAAAACAATTTACTCATTACACTATGTACTCATTCAACTTCTAACCTTTTTGTTAAAAATATTTCAAAACTTGTATGTTATATGTGTATGTGTGTTGACATAGTTCTCTAGCTGACTAAAAAAATTCATTGATTATGTGTCAAGTAAATGTACACAAAAATACCTTTAACATTCTAATCTCACGCAATGCCATTCTACGTGCAGTCACTTCTTCTTCAGTATCCAAAAATTTTTTAATTGCCACCAACTGTCCAGTCTCTCGATGTCGACATTTCATTACTGTACCATAAGACCCTTCACCAACGATCATTAATTGTTCGTATTTTTCCATGTTTTTTGATGATAGATGAACTTACTTCAAAAGTGTTTTTAAATGACGAATATTGGTATGTGTGAAATGAGTACCTGAAAATAACAGAGAACAACATATCATTTACAAAAGCACTCAAAGTTATTTATATATATATATATATATACATGTGGGTGTGTATTATATATATATATATATATATATATATATATATATATATAAACACATTGTACTAATGTATGTTTATAAGTTAGTTTACTACACAATAACGATCTGTATGTCACGAAAGTTTGAACTTTGCTGAAGAAATAAATGGTAGTGAAACGTGGCTTGAACTGACAGTGAAAATAATTCCAAAGAACATTGAATTATAGTGTACTTATCATACAATTTGCAATTTAAATATAGGTTAGAATTATATAAAGCATATACCATCACGCGAGCGACAGTCTGATATACTTTTTCTCATTACGATGTAGCATTAACCGCAAAGATACCAAAATAATGTAGTAAAAATCTATATTAATTTAAAGTAAATTAAATTACCTCCGGAACAAGATATATTTCATAGCCATATATATATATATATATATATATATTCATTAATCTCATTTGAATTACAAATTACAAGAGTAATATATATATATATATATATATATATAAAGGGAGAACAGACATTAAATATTCTTTTAAATATCAATTAATGCAATTTCGTATTCTACAATTACAGTCAAATTAATTCCAATTGTGTTATAATTTATTGTTATTTATATATTCTCTTTCTTTTTACTTAAAAGTACATTAATAAAGTATTCACCAAGATATATGAATGTAAAATTATTTCTACTGTTCGAACTCTTCATTTCAAAATGTTTAAGAATATGTTTAAGAACATTTTTATCTAACCACTTTTTCTAAAATCGATAAGAAACACTCTTCACAAATGTAGAGAAATGTACGTTCATTTTAAATGTACTAAATGACCTCCGAAATGAGTAGACATGACTGAATTATTTTAATTATTTATCAATAATTTACATTATATCGAACTGGCTACTCCATAAATTTTTATACTTTATACGCTAACTAAAAAAAATATGTATATAAGAATGTATGAAGTATTCACTCTAACATATATGTATTTCGGTAATCATAAATAACTGTCAATAACTACCTGAATTCGTACTTATCATCCCTTTCCAAATTTGTACACATATGAGATATGTTAAGAATCAGATGTAAACATTCACATATACAAAATTACTTCGTCTAATAATTTGTCATTTAACTCTTTTATATTATTGAAGTACTCAATAATGAAAGAAGTATGACAGAGATAATGTATATTTTTGTCTGGTGAACATTTCCAAGATATCATAGGTGTAAATATTTTTAAATTTAAATGAATATTTTTATTTTAACAAATATATATTAATTTTTATTTTACAATTAAACAAATATACTGAAAATTGTAACACAATATGTATCAGAATCTACACGAGCAAGTTAGTCTATTTATTTGTTCAATACAGTACCATAAGAAAAACATCAAAATAGAGTTGTACAGATAAAAGCAGTACGAATATTCAGATTTAGTAATATTTATTCTTTTTTAGTTTTGGCACTATGATTAAAATCACTTTCACACATGAATTTTTCACTCATACAATGAAATTCACTTCAATCAATGAAAATTTCTCTGGTCAAAAATGTTCAATGAATAATTATTGATCATTTTTATTTAGTGCTTATAAACATTTAGATAGTGATTCCATCATCAAATGGTGGTTAGATCATCCTCAAAGCGCTAAGGTACAGACAAAGTTTTCTATATTTTTTTATTGCTTTTGATAATTTTTCTGACAATATAATTACAAATAAAGTATATTTAATAAGCATTAACCAAGATTAATAACATTTCTTTTTTATTTTCGAAACCATAAAAAATGATCAAAAATTATTTATTTAACACTTTTGTGATTGTGGCATTAATGAAAAATTCGTCTGTGAAAGTTTATACTTAATTTCAATAGTTTTCAAAAAATATATCAAGTCACATGTGTAGAAATTGTAATTAAATATTTTATGAATTTTAAAAAAAGTTGCAATTGTGTTATATATTAATTTTTAAATTAATTACAATACAAATCTCTATTTATATCATCGAAATCAAGTCAGACATTGATCACTTCAGAGAGAGTCGGATATTTTAGTTTTAATAAATACAATAAAACTTTATAGTAAATTCAATCCTACCACTTAATTTTCCAGTATAGAGAGCCCTTTCTCGAGTTAATATCAAACGTATAGCTACAAATACTGCCAAGGACTATCTTTCATTAAATAGAGAATTCAGTTACAAAAGAGTTCGTTACACGAAATTTTATTACATAACTGATTAATGTTTCATTTACCACAATTAAAATTTTATAAAAAATTTCATACATTTTATTTCAAAAGTCTACACTAAAACAAAGTTTTTTTAAAAAAAGAGAATACAAAAATGATCGAAACCAAATGAATAACATGTCATAAAGTTAAAATCTTTTTCTTAGAATTTTCCACTTTTTGTGTATTTAAATTTGTGTATTATTAAACCTACTTTTTTAATATGCTACTCTAAAATATACAAATTATTCTCATCTGAAATTACAACCTTTACTTATACTTAAACAATATAAACTTTTTCGTTTATTTGGTTACACATACTTCAGAAATTAAAACCTTAAAAACTTTACGATACATTAATAGTTGTTAAAATGTTTTTACTTGTGGATTTTATACTTTACATTATAAAAAGTAAATTTACATAAAGCTTGTTAGACGAGAAACGTACTGACAGCGATACGAAAAAAAATGATAAATATTAAAATATGAAAATGTGTACCATGACTAGCGTTTCTTTGACTGAGAGAAAGTTTCAAAGTTCAAGTTCTAGGCCAGTTATTTATTCGTACATCGTCGTTCATTTTTAGATTACATAATGTTATTTACGTAATGAAAAATTAAATGAATTAGATAATTCACATACGGTGAGAAATCTGTCAATAAACCAAAATTTACCATAATGACAGTATTTAAATATCTCTCTATCATTATAATAATTGACACGCAAATATAAAAACTGATAATTTAAATGTCATAAACGTCAACCATATTTTACATGTTTATTGACCTTAAATCAAAAATATTGACTTAAAAGCATTTTTATGGATTTATCCATTTAATTTTTTATTAATATAAATACTAAATAACAGATCAGAACAAAAACTATATATATATATATATATATATATATATATATATATATATATATATATATATATATATATATATATATATAAATAATTATATTCAAAGAAAATATTTTTGTATGAACTTATCGTATTTTTTGAATAGAATCCATTTCAAATATTAAAAATAAAGTATTTATTAAAAATAAACTTTAAAGTATTACTTTTTTTATAACTTCATACCTAAATAAAAACAATTTTGCTATAAACGGGAATAATATTCAAATGGTTTCACATTTAACGATTTTTTCGAAATCAAGCTTCACACGAATGCAATCACATTCTTTTAAAAATAAACGTACGTTAGCAAGTAACTTCATCTCTCAAAATGAAAAGAAAGAAACACGTCAAGCCTTATTTCTTTCAAAGATTTGATATCTCTTCATCTTAAAGGAAATTGCGAGCGAATCTTTTATATTCTTCTTTTCTTATCTACCACGAAACGAATTCCATGCAAGTTTAATAGGTTTTATTGTAAAATTTAATCTACGTGCCACATCACAGAAATGCACCAGGAAAGAAAAAATCTCGGCAGTTATTATTATACATGTACATCCATACTGTGTGTTTATACACACACACGCATATAAATACATACGTGTATATATATATATAAATGTATATATATATATATATATATATATATATATATATATGTGTGTGTGTATATATATATATATGTATATACACACTCCCCGACGCGTAGATTCTTCATACTTAGACTCGTATTTACGAACTTTAGTAAATTAAATGCCGGTTTAAAATTCATCATAAACATTTAATGAACATTTACTTATTATAAACATTTAATTAACAGATACAAATTTTCTATATGCAAAGCTAATTTTACTTTGAGGGCAAATAGTGCATCAAAGTAAACTCGTCTTGATGTATGTATATCAATTTTTTATTTGTGCTTTTATTTATTTTCTGTGCAGTAATTACGTGTCACCCGAAGTTTGCTTGAATTCTCTAGCAAGGTTTGCATCTACAACGCATATTGAAATTAATGATATACAGATGTACAATTCTCACAACGGTAATTCTCATTACATGATTTTTGCGTATGTGCCTTTACAATATTTAGTCTTAAGCATGACTTTATTGTTGAGTACACATGACACTAATGTAGAGTTGATCCGACATACGTGTTTTGACTCATGTAATATTCTGTGGAACGATACACCTACATAAATGTACGTGGACACGGACACACACGCACATATATATATATATATATATATATATATATATATATATATATATATATATATATATGTGTATGTATATATATACACGAACACTCCTGTATTCTGTATTATTATTAGATCAATGTACGTGTAATCATTAACTTTTTCATTTAATTTTTATTTTTGCATATCAATTATTTCTTTTACTTAAATAAGCATTCAAAAATGTTTTTCTAACAAAATATTATTCACGAATATCTGATTCGAACTTAAAATAGATTTCTTATCAGTACAATATGCTACCTAATAAATGATGATTATTTCAAAAATCGGCTATGAAAATGACTTTTAAAAAAATATATATTTATGGAATTATAACTCAATTATGTGTTTGCTTTCATGTATTTTCAGGAGGACTAACGATAAATATGAACATAAATATACAACAGACTATCATCAAGAAGGTTTTGTAGTATTCACAAATTCAAATTGGTCAACGAATTACTTTATAACTTTACATACAAATACATATACATGTATGGAAATATACATATATATATATATAATTTTTTTTCAAAAAATATATAAACTGTAATGTCAATTTTTTTAAGTAATTTTTGTAATCTTTTAATCTGCACGTCATTTTACAATTTGCATTAAAAACGCGCTATAAGTACTTTAGCTCAGGTTAAAATCTAAGATTTCATGACATAGCGTATATATATATATATTTTCTCTCTTCATCCCACTTATCTATCCTGCCCCTCTCTGTCTTTCCATATATATATATATATATATATATATATATACACACATATAAGTATTTATGTGTGTACAAAAATTTTGAAAAATATCACATTTCAGCTCAAATTTTTAATTGTGTTTTCCAGCACAACTTTTGCTGATATCTTTAGGAACATTTTTCCTAAACGGTTTGTGTGGTATTTTTTTTAAGTTTCAGTTTAATAATTAACCTTATCAAGTTAAAATTATTTAACCATTGCTCAATAAATTATTCACGAATATATGTTCTAAAATGAGTACAATCTTATAAAGTACACTAGTGTTAAAAATAAATCTGATTCATACTAAAAGGAAAAACTTTTCAGATTAAAATATTTTTTCAGTCGAAATAAATACACGTTACACTTTGACTTTTATTATTTTTAGACATAATCAATATTTTTGATTATAAATGTATGAACTTTATTGTACGTGTATGAACCAAATGTTATACATTTGTGAATGTTTGTATGCACTACATCACATAAATGAGTACATTTATTATATCAAGTATAAAAATCAACGATGTTTTTAATGTCTCTAAAAAAATACTGAATTCATGTAAATATCAATATATATATATATATATATATATATATATATATATATATATATATATATATATATACATATAGTTATTAGAATATTTAATCTTCAAAACAAACAACGAAATGTTTGTATTCAAAGGTAAGAAAAACAACCAATACAAATAAAATCAATAAATTATACAATAAGTGTGTTTACTATAAGTGTTTTTTTTTAGTTTATTTTGTAAATATATTATATACAAACAATAAAACGAAAAAGTTACAAATAAAAATACCACTACAGAAAAATATTATTTTTTTTCTAAAGATAAAAATATTTAACACAAAAAAGTAAAAAAGTGTATTTTTTCCTATGACATAAAATATTAAAAAAATATAATATAGATATCAAAACTTTCCTCAGTTCTGTTCTATATTTAACATTTTTTTTACTCTGGGCATATATGAAAGTATCTCATTACATATTTATTCATACAATTACCCTTTTTATGTATGTATGTATGTGTACATATATATACATATATATATATATATAAACACATGATACTTTCAAACAAAAAAAAACAGCGTCCAATATACTGGGATTCCTTCAGTATCGGTACGTTTCGTACCAGTCAAAATTCGAACATTTGCACGAAAATTGCCGAACATTCACTTATGTATATCCGCCATCATGAAATTGTATTGAGCTGTATTATTACACAGTAATGTGCGGAAAATCCCAGTATTTGACTTTATATCTAACATTATAGTTATAAAATTTTAATTGTTCTACTTTATACTCTTTACATATGTCAATTATACACAAAAGTCATATACATAAAAATAAGCCAATTTTACAATATACATTTGACAAGAAATATACGGACTTTAACATGTGATTGTTGTTTTAACCAAAATGAAACGATAAACACTTGAAATCTTAGATTCTAAACATTTTCTATAAAAGGCCACATATGTAAACATAATATAAATATAAATAAAATTAAAAAAAAAAATAATTTACATTTAATTTAATTCAATAAATTAAATTAAATTCATAGGTCCTCGTACCTCGCACTCAACACCCCTGAAGCGTTTAACGCTGGCACAACAACGAAATGATAATATGAATAAATATATATACATATATATACATATATATATATATATATATATATATATATATATATATATATATATATATATATATATATATATATATATATATATATATGAACGACAATCGAGGCGGAAGTTCAAAGAAATATTTAAAGAACATTATTCATCTGTAATATTTTACAGATGAATTTTTGCAAAACATAAATAATTTTGATACCGCACTACTAATAAAATGCTCAAATAAAGGAACCATGTATTATTTGCTATATATTATTTCTCTAAAAGGGAACAGATATATACAAATATAGAATCAACATATTAAACCAGTAAATTAATACTTATGTACTAAAAATCAAATTACCTAATAATACGCATACAAACTCCTTAAAAATGTGTCTACTATCAGTATCAAACTATCTGTAAATAATACAAACGCTGAAATCGGCTTTAACGAATAACTGCAAATATCACTACTATTAAGTATCAAAGAGAAAATTAAATAATAAAAATAAAAATACCAACAGATTTAGCTTTATTATGAAAGTACACGTCGATCGTTGAAAATTCAGTTTAATTAATTCTGGGTGAGGATAGGTGATTATCTTTCACTAGATACTTCAACTCATACTCTTTCACTAGATGCTGCAACGAAGAGCATATAGTGCACGATATAACACTAGATCTTGACCTATTATATACAGTCGAGTCTCTTTTTACGCATATCTTTTTAATGAAGTGCATATTTCATGCAAATTCGAGGTTTCCCCGTTGTAGATACATATATGAGCTGCACGTCATTTAAAAAATTAAATTTAAATTATTATATTTTTTAATTTATTTTTTTTATTTTCGACTGTTTAAATCATGTTGTATCTACTATCGCTGAAATAAGACCACAAACTTTAAATGCCTGCAGGAAATCAGCTTGGGCTGAGTGTGTTGCAAACAGAGCAACCATTCAAACATCGACATTATCAGCTGAAATCATTACTTTGGCACTTGAAATTGTTGGAGAAAGTTTTGGTGCCTTTAGCCAGAATGATATCGACAAATTTCTTGTGTATCATATGCCTTAAGTGACGATGATTTATTGATATAACTTTAAATATCGTCGAAGATCGAAGAAAACGATAGTGAAGTGGAAGAAAAATCTGTCCCCTCACTGCAAATATAATTCGAGAACGTGTTCAACTTTGCAATAATTTGAAAAATCATTTTCTTGTTCACAATACAAATTCTGAACCAGCCTTCAAATTCCAACGTGAGCTGAAGAATTGTATGTCTGAATAGCGCGAACTGCATAAAAAATTAATGAAATCATCATCGCAAAGTTTAATCACTTACATTAAAGGAAACAAATCGACACAGAACGAGGGTGAAGTTGACGTTAATTCTGTTTATGAAGAACCATTGTCTTTACTATGTCCAACCTGATGCACTGACTTTCTCTTCTAGTGATGGAAGTGATTTCACGCCAGTTCGCAAATGGTGTCGAACATTGTCAGATAGCGATGAAAATTCTAATGAAAAAATTTGAATAAAATTGAACTGTTACTTTTCAATAAAATTAAATGAATAATGTTTTAAAACAAACGTATTTTAAGTTTTATATCGATTTCGTTCAAATTTTCGAAGGATTTTTTAGATGTTCATATTTTCCTGAATTTTCATAAACTTTTCTATGCGACTTTGAATGTATTTTAACTCATTGCTTTGGTTTTATGTGGTTTTAGAAAATTATGGAACGTATCCTTAATTTTTCATGGTAAGTTATGTCTTTTTTGTGCGAATTTTTTATATTCGGTTTTCTGTGAAACGAATCTATAGAATAAAAAAAAATTGACTGTACTTATTCTTAACAAATTTAATAAAAATGTCACATGGTAAAAGTTATTGTTATATTATTTACATACAATAAAAATTTCAGACCATGCTCACAATCTTTCCTCTAAATATTGCAACTGGATTTCTGTAGTTATACTTAAGTTATGTAGTAATGCTTAATGCAATAGAACTACGGACGCTCTTGACATACGTAGGTGGATCGTTCCACAGAATATTACATAAATCAAAATATATATATATATATGTTATCATATCCTACACTAGTGTTATGTATATACATACATGAAGCCGATTTTACTTTGATATACCATTTCCCATTAAGGTAAAATTGGCTTCACGTACAGAAAATTTGTATCTGTTGATTTAATGTTTATGATAAGTAAATGTTCATTAAATGTTTATGATGAATTTTAAACCAAAATTTAATTTACCAAAGTACATAAATACAAGTCTATGTATATATAATATACGTCGGGGAATGTCTGTGGTCGTATTCATAATCTTATTCTTAATGAATTCAATAAGCATGACTAGATCTAACAGTATATTAGGAACTACTAGCTAGTGAAACAGAGTTGCAGTATTTAGTGAAGCATTATGAACTATTATACTATTGATCTCTATGACAATAAAATAACATAAACATTATTTTAGCAAAAAAAGATATGCGCTATTTACCTTTTTAACTATTGATACGGAAATAAGAAAATAAAATAATATGGGATTAAAAACTCGTTTATATAACGATAAACCTGGCCATTATTGATTCGTTATGATTTGATTGAATTCAATAAACGTTTAGAATTTATTTTATTTTACACAACTATCAAGCTTGAAACTTATCATCTTTTCTTAGAAAAAGATGGTATATATAGAAATTTTGAATCCGAATTCAGACACACTAGTCAACAATATGTAAAAATCATAAATTAACTATTCTAGTGGACAAGTTTTTCAATGTTATCAGTATAGAGTATTTCAATTATCATAAAAAACTAGGCAGTTAACATAGTTAAACATTTCAAAATGACTTGTAATTGTGTTGCTTTACATATTTTACACGTCTGAACTTCTACTGAAAAGGTTCGTATATAAAAACTAAATTATATGTAATTTTATAATATTTTCACTATATATACACTCATTCTGTTCCAATTTAAAATATAAATACATTCTAGATTACATTAAAAGTGTCTGAAAGTTAAACCATTATATAAATGCAAGACAAAATATTCGTTTTCATATAAGATTTATTTTTCATACATGTATTTTCACTCAACAAACCATAAGCATTTTTCTGATAAAACAATGTTCAATAAATTATTATTGATAATTTTGATTTGAACGTGAGATGATACCATCATCTTCAGAGCACAAAGATACAGAAAAATCTATACCTAAGAAACCTATTGCGTTTTGTGATTAATTTTTATTCTATATCTTAGTTTATTAAATACTTTATTTTAAATTTAAAGTTTATATACTTGAGTTCTTATAACTTAAAGTTTAATCCATTAACATTGTGCCCAAAAAGTACACATACAGGTTCGATGGAGTTCCGACATTATTTCAAAAAAAATTGTTTATTGTTATAAAAATTTGACGATCTATTTGGAAACATTAACGGAACTGTATCGATTCTGTATGTATATTTTTCAGACACATTGTAAAAAAAACAACGTTCCAAGTATGGATTAAGGTTGAGTATTAATATTGATACTTAATACAATTCATTTCTCATTAGATAAACGACTACTGTCGTCAACGTGAACGATAAACTGACTCTTCGACAAAGAATATTTAATTTATTATATTCAATTTGAAAATTAACACGCTAGTGTCAGTATGAAGTTCTATTTATTAATGAATTTAAAAAATCTTACTAACAGAAACTAGAAGATTTTTAGTAGAAATACAAAATTATTCTATTAGCAGGTAAAACTTATAAAGTAAAAAGAGTGCTAATACTCAATACTAGTCCAAGTACTGTTGATACAACAGAATATTAAAAGAATGTATTAGAACGTCAAGATGTTGACTTGATCATAAACAATGAAGGTAAGGATTATATTGAAAATGAAAGAAAAATATTTGATGATGATCTCTATAATGAATCTTTGGAAATTATTTAACAAAACAAAAATATGTTCGTGAAAATATCCAAACGAAGAAAGATCACTAAGTTAATAAACGTTCATTTCATCAAATGTTAGTAAATTTACGTTCTAAAAAGAATTAGAAATTATAATCAAATAATGAAATTACTGTTTCAAACGTATTTTTTATTATTATCTAGTTTTATAAAATAGAATTGACTTAACAGCCTTATGCCAATTAGTGTTAAAAACAGATAATTACTAAGTAAAATATCAACATAACCACATGTGTTTTTAAAACAATTATTAAAAAAAATGAAAAAATCTGAAGTTATATGACTCAAATTTATTCTTTTTATAACATATTCTTTTTTATATATATATGCATTGTAAAAAGTTGCTATGAATTATAGATTTTTTCAATTAAATGTATTGTATATTTAATTAAAAAAGTCTAAATTATCAATTTTTATTAAGTGTAGGAAACTCGTAAGTTCTATTCTACCAACTATAAACGTTACAATTGCCCAGTAATAAAGTATTTCTCTATTGAATATGTTCTTATTGATAAATGGGTCATACATAGTAAAATAAACAAATTATGAAGAAGAGATACAAAATAAGGTTTAATGGTAATTTGACATCGGTTAAATAATCAATCATCAAATAATTCATAGACTTTTTGCAGAATGTAGTTATAAAGAAAGCGCTTCATTTCATATTTGTATTTATAAAACTTAAATTTTTATAGTTTTTGTATTTTGGTATCAAATTTAATGTTATTAATTATTCATTCAAAAAATGTAAGGTTTTTATAGATGGTATACTTTGATTATTTACATTATTATTAAGAAAGTAATGTTTTAAAAAAACTAAGTTATAAACGTAATATACGACTGATCATTTTACTCTAAAAAAATAATATATATATATATATATATATATATATATATATATATATACATATATATATATATATATATATATATATATATACATTTATATATACCATACATACTACTAAACATTTTTTTTCTATAAATCTATCATCTTTAGAGTGTAAACAAGTGAAACTAAGATAGTAACGTACGTACGTAGTAACATACGTTTTCTTATTATGCATTTGTTGAAAATTTTAGTTGATACATGTATAAAAGATAAGAACAAATAAATGTCTCATAATGTGTTAGAATAATAACAAAATTCATCAGTACCAATAAATTAATACATTTTTATTTATGAGCGAAATAGAGATTTGACATTTCTTTAAATATTAAATTTTGTATTTTGTCTTAAATAAATAATTTTAATCTTCAACACTGCATTTATTACTTGTTTTACTTATAAAAATATTTATATGGATACAGTAAAAAAAAGGTGAAACTGTATTTAGTTATGAAATCTTGTAAAATTGTTCTTTACAACTAATTTTTTATATATATTTATTGACAACCTTATAAATATGACAGAGAAAAATAAACAATATTTGCTGTTTTTATTTGGAAAAAAATATACGACCTTATACAGAATATTATTAGTCTATGTATGAAATGCCTATAATTGAATATATAATATTCTTATAATTTCAATTAGTCAATGTTACTTATCAATTTTTATTCAATGTAAAAAAGAATTATATGTATTACTTACTAAAATGTAAATAAATTGCAACATGCACAGATTTTCAATATATTTAACTATTTTTTTATATTTTACACCAAACAATATTTTACAAGAAAATAACTGTGTGCAACTTGTTATTTTTTTAAATAAAATAATTTAAAAACTATATTATTACTATATATATGAGTTAATTCATATCACTATTCTCTCAATGATAGCAAACAATAGTCATGATTTCATTTTCCGCATTATGCAAATAAAAATCATATTAGCCAAACAAATCAATAAATCTTATATACGAGTGCGCCCTCGTCTGACATTTAAATTATTGCTACGTTTCGTGAGTTTCCATATCAAACAAGCATGATGATGCGCTCGGCTTCTGATTGGAATCGATGAGTTTTATTTACTGTTCCTACATGGAATTTGCAATAAGTATTTCTATATAATACTGTTGAAGTTAGGCTCGTTTTTCGATCGAGTCGATAAAAATTTATTGTAACTCACATGAACTTAAACCGATCAAACAAGAATATAAAATTATCGAAACATCTAAAAAACAATAGTTTATGAAAAAGAAGTACCGATTTATAATTTAAAAAAATTCTATTCTGAACATGAAATTTATGAGTTTTTTTACAAATTAATTTCACTGTTATGTTATTCTATAATGATTAAAATCTATCTATACCTTTTATTTTCTGTAAGTTTATAAAAACGACTTCATATATATATATATATATATATATATATATATATATATATATATATATATATATAACTTGTCGTAAAAAATCAATTTATGAATACATTTTAGTACTACTAGAATTTTTCTATTATCTACAAAAAAAACTAGAAAAAATCCATCATCATAGCTCATAAAAAAATATAACTTATAGAAATGTAATCTATAGTGTTTCTGAATTATATTGTCTAATGTAAAAAAAATTGATTTTTAAAATACTTTTTTTTGTCTTAAATAACAGGAGGGAGTAACTTCTTCGATAATAAGAGACACATATAATACTTTTCATACATTTTTGAATGTTCAAGAGCCTCACCTCATTCGTCCCGAATTTGTTTTATTGCATTCAGCAAGTCTTAATTAATAAAATTGTTTAGTTTCATATCTTTTTTAAGGATTGCCATAACCGTAGAGCCACCTTAATTAACTTTTTTACATATTCTGATTATTCCAAAAGAGAAAAGAAAATATATATAAAAATTCATGTGTAAAAATTCTCAACCGTTTCAAAAAAGAACTATTTGTAATCGCTTAAAAATGTCTCAGTAGTTACATCCCAAACTTTTTTAATACAAGATTATATTATTTCATGAACATTCATTTTACATTAAACGCACGCAATACGGAACAAATACAAAACTTGTACATTTTGTATTCAACGAACATTTGAAACTTGATAGCTATAGTAATACATTAAATATGCTTCGATGGGCTAGTGTAGAAACTAATAAAACTCTTGGCGAACTCTATTAATCTTCTGTTAAAGAAAATGCTATTATAAATATTCTTCTTTACTTATTGACAAAATTACCTTATATAAAAATCAAATGTTACATCTTTAAATACCTTTTATGAAATATTTAAAAAAAAATGAGACTAAAATTGAAAAACAAACTTCGAAAAAAATAACTGATCTTAAAACTTGTGTGAAAAATTATGATTTTATTTTGAATATTTTTCATAATAGAGTTATTCACTTTTTATCCGTATAGACACATATCAGTAATTAAATTTCAGTCAACGAATCGTTTTTGTTCAAAAAAAATCGTTTGTGTTCTGTGTTAAAATGAAAGGTTTTGCTTTCTTTATTCATTAAAAATTAAAAGTGTGTTTGTATTGTATGTTATTTACTTGAGATCTTACTTATGACATAATTCGTTTTTGATTTCCTTTCGGAGCACTGATTTTTTATGAAAAAGGTTGACTTTATTGTATAAATGTTCTTATTAAGGTACCAAGCCTTACATATTTTTCACAAAAAAAAATAATATTTACATATGAATATCACCCTACCCTTAGTTTTAACTATACAGTACCAGAGCATTCTGTTAACATTTATTTACCATATTCATAAAAAGATGTATTAAAAACTATTTCGCACATAATTCAAAGTCATAATTATGTACATTAATGAAAATAGTGTTAATATCTCATAATAATTATCGACAAGTTTTAAAAAATTAAATAAACGTTTAATAAACTAGATAATGGGTCATAGAAGGTTATAACAGTTAAATTTCTGATAATTTTGAAATATTTTGAGCATGACTACACACATTGTTATTATATATTCATGAAAATGATGTAAATAATAATGTATTAATTGAATAAATAAACACGACTCAATTGTATATTTTTAAATTACGAAACTATTCTTTGAATATCATATTAGACTATATATATTACCAATTATGAGAAATAATTAAAAATATAACAAACAAATATGTACAAATTTCAATTTGCAATAAAAAACTCTAAATCGCCTTAAAAATAAATAGGTATCTTAAAAAATGCAGTAAGTAATACTATTTTTTGTAAAAGTACACAAATCTTCATATAGTTGATTATAAGAATTTAGATCTACAATGTAGATTATTTATTGAATATAAGAAACGCTATTAGAAGCTTTTTAAATTTACTAATTTTATAAAAGAGGGAAACAAATTAATAAAAAAGAATAAATGAATGACTAAAAAGTGAAAACATCCTTAATAGCATATCAAACTTGTATATTAATGTTTAATTAAGAAATATGAACAATAATTTTTAATAAATTATAAATAATTTTATTTATTAATCGATAGAAAAACATAAAAAAATTTTTTTTTTCTATATTACTGTCGTGTGTTTGAGGTTTGTTGCCTGAAAACTGTTAAGTAATTCTTATTATAATATTTTTATAAAATAAATTTAAAGTCCTATAATTCAGTTCGAACACTGACTAAATTCGCTTTCAGAGATAAAGTATTTTCTCATCTCACAAACCACAAATAAAAATTCTGATCAATAATGTTCAATAAACGGATTCATTAATCATTTGTGATTGTCACTTTTGCACATTTAGATGGGTATCACCCTCAAAGCGGTCAAGTATAGAAAAATTGTACATAAATCGCTTGTGTTCTCTATTGAAGTGAACCTTTTTTTACTTCATTAAAAATTAAATAATAATTTTTCAAGTAAATGAAGTTTTATTCGTACATCAAGCTTTTTCTGAATTTTAGCGTCTGAATGTGATGTCAACGCTACGAAATATACTTAAACAATAATCAAAAATAATTTATTGAGTATTATTAATCAGAAGTCTTTTGTAGTTTGTGTGGGGTGAAAATAAAATCATTTATAAAAGTAAATTTAGCCAGAGACGCAGAAATGTATCTCAACAGAAATAAAATAGATATAAAATAGAAATATGACAGAGATACAAATTATTTATTTATTTGAATATTGATAAACTTTTAAAAGAATAAAATATAGCGAATATTAATATCTGTTACATGAATTCTTAAAATTTACTAGCATTGTACTAAATCAACAAAAAAGATGCACCAATATTATGATTTTTTTTGTGAATGGGGTAGTCGAGGCAGAGATCACTAAAAATATTAACCACGTGAATAAAATGTCACAAATACGCGAGAAAAACTATTCTGTCATTTACTTCACATCAAATTGAGTGATATGAAACAGGTTATTAAATCCTAGATAATATATAAATTACTTTCAGTAATCAATTCAATGTCAATTTGTGTCGACTTTCTCGGGTTCATTCGATACAAAAACAAATTAAGGAGTAATTGATGATCCTTAAATTAGAAATTTAATAAAAGAACTTATATTGATGTAAATATGACTATTTGAGAAAATCATTTTGGATCGAACACAAAAAAAAAACTAGCAGACGGCTTTCTTATGTAATAACAAAGTCTTAACTGCCAATATTTTAGAAAATTTACACATATTATTATGTAATACGATAGTAAAATTTTATATTCTTTTTCGTATCTGATTACCTTAAAAAATTTAGGTGTAGTAAATGAAAAAGACCCTCAAAGATATGTGGGTAAATAGAATAAAAATATTATGGGTATTAGTTTTTGACTCATAAAAGAAAAACTACAGTACAAAATTCAGTTTTAAAAATCTATGTTAAAATGTTAAAAGAAGATCGGAATAATAAATAATTTATATATACATATATATATAAATTCATAAATAATTATTAGTTTTTGCTATTAATTATATTTTCATTTTAAAGTATAATTTTTTGTATGTTTTGATTTTTAATTGTTCATTTTTTAATTAATTAAAAATGAAATTATTGTTCAATTATTTCATTTTTAATTGCAAAAAAAACTGTATAGCAAGCAAAAAATAATCTCATGCTCAGATTCAGCATATCAAAATTAATAAAATAATGGAAAACTTTTTTCAGATAACAAAAATAGTATACATTTTCAGGACAATGTACATAATAATTTAATATTTTCTACAACACTTATTTATTAAACTTATATATAATTAAATATTTAAGACATACTTAAACAATTATATAAATTTTAATTATAAAAGTGAAAATAATTAAAAGTAAATCGAGATAAAACTTTTACATGGAATTGTATACACAGATAAAAAATGTTATTTCAATATGCGACACAAAATTATGTTGATATCATCAAAAATATATATCTAACTCGAAATGTAACAAAGTATACAGCAAAAGTTATCAAATTTTCATGTATTCCAATTTACGTATGTTTCCCATGTACTAAAATATAATTTCTCTCCGTATGAATATTTATTTCATCATTTCCAGTTACTTGTGTTCAGATAATGATCTTCAATAAAACGATAAATTTAAAAACAGTACATGAATACATGAATAAGTTTGCATGTCGACTAAACTCTGAATTAAAATGAAAATAGATGGTTCTTGAAATATATATATATATATATATATAATATTCTTGTATAACAAATAAAACAGGAATGACACAAAAAACCCTATTATCACAAACACGTATGTTTCATTTGGAAATCCATAAGTCAATGACCGAATGGCCAACCACCTCATATGAGGGTACTGTATGAATTCATTAACAATTTATGTCTTGACTTATCGAGGTCAATTTAGACAGCATATTATTAGTATTTCTCACTATTTTTACAAATTTCGTATATTAAATTACTGTTAAACGTATTGAAAATTATTGCTGAATTACAGTTGTTAATATTTATATAAAAATAGTATTGTTATATTTTAGTTTATTGCTATTCAAAATGAAATTATATAATTATTTCAATGATATTTATTTGTAAGAAATATTTACAAAAAATATAATATTAAAATACCATTGGCCATCAGAATTATCTTATCTTAGATCTGATATCTATAAAGTTTATTACTGCACTTACAATATCAGTATTTTTTATCACACTCTACCTGTTTTGTTTATCAAATATGTATAATAATTAGTATAAATTTCAAAATACTATTTAAAAGTAATCAAATATGAGTTTATTTGGTTACTTTTAGGCAGCATTTCTAAAATTTATAAGAATTCTTGTAAGAGTGTACAGCTGACAAATAAATCATTCAATTCAAAAATAATGTTATGATTTTTCCCATCCCATAAACCGTAGATTTTTCTATAATTTGGAATATCATCACCATCTAAATGCGCATAGTCATGTATCAAAAAATGAATAGCCAATAATCATTTATTGAATAATTTTTATCAGAAGTTTGTGTAGTTTGTGGAATAAGAAAAAAATTAATTTGTGAAAATGAATTTAGTCACAGTGGCAGAAATGTGTAGTGTAATAGAAGTTTAAGAATAACTTTTGTGAAAACAATCATGATCAATATTTAAAATTTTATAGGAAATACGTACGCGATATTTTATACTTTTGAAAAGTATAGTTCATTAAAATGTGAACGCCTTTATTGCACAATGTGTTTATTTTGTCACTAACTTGTTGCACATTACTTCTGTTCTCTCGTTTCATTTATATCACACCCCTTTCATATAGAAATTTTAACATTTTTTAAAATCTATCATGTACCAACGTTAAGATAATCAGAAAAAAATTAATATCTATAATAATTACAATAATGAATTCGATATTAATTACTATAATTTATCGTTCATATTTTTCCTCCTGGTTACTAGTAATTTAAAAGTCATATCATTTTCTTCGAGAAATTCTATGAAATTAAAATATAAACAATTACGATAATAATTTTTTGTAAATTTAATAGATTTTTCAAGACTTCTTTGCATCTTCCATGCTTTAAACTGTTAAAAAATGCTTTTTAACTCTAAATTAATGTTGTGAGTTTTTAACAGCACTAAGCATTTTGTTTTGCTGTTTTACTATTTTCCTCTTTTAAACCTTTCTGAAATATTCAATGATTTTCTCTTTTACAAATTTATATTTCAGCCACACTAAAAACTACAGACATTTTTCCATTCCTTTAGCGCTCTAAGGAAGGTGACACTACCATCGAAATGTGCATAAGCAGCAATCAATCATAATCAATAATTCATTGCTGAACCTTTTTAATGATTTTTTTAACAACAAACATTTTTTGTTGTGGGATGAATGAAAAATGTTTTTTTGAAAATGAATTTAACTACAATAACAGAACTAGATTCTTTCTCTTTAATTATTTTATTATATTCAAGTTTTATTTTATTGCCTTGTGAATATACCAAAGATTTTTCTGCTACGTTTTGTAACGTAGCAGATAATGAGAACGGTTTGTACCGATCTCATTATCCGTGTCTTCCGTCCAAAACAAATATATATTTTTTTTATTCTTATTGCAATTTGTTAACTAATAATAGTAATTTATTTGGACAGATCAACGGGCGCTAATGATCTTAGCTGTCGGCGCACCCTTAAATCTCAAATATCTATCTATCTTAAGCAGATCATAATAACTAAACAAGGTTATACAATGACACTAGAAAATTTAAAGGGAGATGAAAGTATAAATGAATGTAGCAAGAAGTCGATGATGATATAGATAATGTAATTAAATCTGATTATGAATAAAAAAATGAACAGTGTGAATTAATTACAATGAAGATCTGAATTCAGAAAGTGATTACTGGAGAGAAATTGCTTTAAATATGAAAGTAGAGATCGGAATCAAATGTTCGAAAAAGATACCATTTACATAATACTAAGACTCTCAACTCTACGTGGTTGGACTCGTTGGTTTGGAAATAAACCCAACGCTGACTAGGTCTCGAATTTATTATTTGACAACAAATATTAATCGCTTTAGTACAAAAATTAGTTTCCAAATGCAAGCTAAGACTCGTCGATAACAAATGAAGTAGAACAAAAACTATATATGAAAAAATATTTTTTCTACACAGCTAGAAGAAAAGAAACTGTTGTTTCTCGATACTTGTTGTTGAGTTTAAAACTAATTGCATTTTTCATTTATGATATCAGAAACTGGAACAAGAACAAAATTTCAGATCACTGCTTTTATGTGGTATGAAATTGTATTAGTTTAAAAATGCAATTAAATGGTAATGGCTAACCTAAATACTAACAAAGAAAAGAACTATGGAAAATTCCATTAACAAATAAAAAAATAGTTAAAAAAAAACAATTTATAATGACAACAATTTTCAAAAAAATTCATTTCGAAGTTTTTAAAACAATTCATTAGATTATGCATGTCGATAAGAATCAGCTTGTTTTTCGAACGTATATGTTTTAACATACAAATTTTCATTTGACTTCTCATTGCAAAAGTACAATAATTACTACATGTAACGCCCTACGTGCAATGGTGCATTAGCTCCTGATGATGGTGCGCAATTCGCGTGTAGCATTTTCCTCAAGGCCAATGATAATCCATCACAATTCTGTTATCGTTGGCGTTTATATAAAACATATATATATATATATGTACTTATATGTATGTATATATATATATATACATATATATATATATATACATATATATATATATATATATATATATATATATATATATATATATATACATATATATATATATATATATATATATATATATATATATATCTATATATACAAGCACGGCACTGTGAAAGTTATATAGCGTGTGTGAAATGACGAGGGTTTTAATTATTGACGAGTATTATTTTAGTACACCGTACAAACTTGTTTCTTCAAGTGGTATAAAATTTCGTTGAATTTTATTTCATTTCCTTCAGTAGTATTTTTCCACTATGATTCATCAATACATTTTATAAATACAATATACATTTATAAAAGTATATCAATGCGTACAAAATTAATTACTTTTTATTGATTTTTTAGACAAATAAAAAAAACACACTTTAGACAACACGAAAAGCGAACACATGATATCTAACAATTTATTTTGTTTTTTAATTATAAAAGACCTTAAATTGATATGTTATTTTAATTTACAAATACATTCTCAATCGTATTCAAAATCATCAATTAAACTGTGTATTTAAACATGTCCATATTTTGTTGGAATGTTTTTGACAAGCTATCAAATTAGACATTGTAATAAACTGAAATGTAAAGTAATTTATTACAATTTCAATACAGGTACAGTATATATTTTTGAAGTGTATACCGATTTTTTAATTAACAAAAAACATAAATTATCCTGAAATAATACTAAATGAAATATAAAACTGTGCATTTGCTATTAAGTTACTAAATCTAACACACTTTCAAAATATTTTTACTGTTTATATACAAATTGAAATCATAGCAAAATTCAAAATTAAATAAGAGTAAAATGAATATTTTATAAATAAATACAAACATATTTCATAAATAAGAAGTTAATTATATTTAAATAATTATTCTTTTTTAAAAAAAAGTTCACCTTTCACAGATTAAATGCATTTCAAACATATATATATATATGTCAACCATCAATCATTGTAATCCAAGTTTTTAAATTTAATTTTATATAAAAGAACTATTAATATTTTCAACGATTATAGATCTTTGGATAACTTTGTTACAACTATAAAAACTAAAATGTATTTAAAAAATTCATATTAATATTATTTCGTTCCGCGTAACCCTCTTTACAGGAAACGAAATTGCGTGCACGGGTAGTATAAAAGTCCGGATGTTATAACAACCCCCCAATGGTCAAACGGTCAATCCTCAACGAAGTACATGGTGCCGAGACGTCTGCAAAGGTGAACGTACTGTTAAGATTAGACGAGGTACAGTTGAGTCAGTAAAAAAGATTTAGATCAAGATTATAAAGACATGCGAAAGGGCTGTGACCAGTCAATTTAGTTATATATATAATGTTATATGAAAAACCATGTTGTTTGATAAATGTTCATTTAGAAAATTCGCAAATAAAACCATTATGATTGAAATTCAAATGTCAACACTGACGCAGTGTTGAACAAAGTTACAAGTGGAAATCAGAATATTTATTTTTATGGAATGGAGAAATGTAAGATAATATTTTGAAAACTTGATAGATAATTACATTGTTATTTCTCAGTTTAGAATTTTATACTTTAACAATAATATCTGTAAATATTTAACTTGTAAATAAATTTAATCACAATTATTATATATAAATATAATTTTGATCAGAAAAATATCGAAATCTCATTATCGAATAATAAATTAAAGACAGTTTATATATATATATATATATATATATATATATATATATATATATAAAATTCAAACATTTTTAGAGTTATTTCTACATTGTAAGCTTGTTTTTTTATAATTCTATAAATATTTAATTTTTACCTAGTAAATAATTAACCTTTTATCAATTATCCGTTTTAATTATATACACTCAAACTACACACGGTTTTAAAACATTGACAAAAGAGAAAAATATTATTTTGTTTCACATTTACTAATTTAACAATTACAATCATTTTACACAAAAAGATCTTATATTTGAATAAAAGCATCTAATGTAACTATATTTAACTCATTTCTACACACCAACATAAATATAAACATATAATACATATATATATATATATATATATATATATATATATATATATATATATATATATATATATATACACACACACACACATATATGTATATATATATATATATATATATATATGTATGTGTATGTCTCTGAATGCATATATATATATATATATATATATGTGGATGTGTAGGTACATATGTGTAACAAATTTATTTGTTACATCCGAATCAATGAAATTCCATTCTTCTTGTATAACAACTTTTAACTGTTCTTTGTTTCGAATGGTATGTTTTCTAATTCTTCTTCCTATTTTGTCTCACAAATGCTCTATTGGATTGATATCTGGTGATTGTGGGGATGTATGAAGTTATTTTGGTACATTATATATCAGCCATTCCTTGACCCGCACTGCGGTATGCTTGGGATCGTTGTCTTGTTGGAAGATAAATGATTCCATAAGTTCGATTTTTTGGGCACTAGATATTAAATTTTCCTTCAATACATTCAAGTATACGTGTAGGTCAATTGTACCTTCAATAAATTTCAAATTGCCAACTCTTGAAGCACTCATAGACCCCTACACTAGAACATTACCTCCACCATGGTTTACAGTAGAACACAAATTTTTAGTTTTTAGCTCTTCGTTTTTTCGTCCATACCATAATCCTTCCATTAAGCCAGAAACATTAAATTTTGACTCATTAGTGAACAGAACTGATTTCCAAAAGCATGGTGGCTTATTAACATGTGCCTTTGCAAATTCTAATCTTAGTATTTTATTTGTCTTACTAATGTAACGCTTTTTCCTGGGTACACATCCTTTAAACCCCGCTTTGCGTAATACATTTCATACTGTTTCTGATACAATTTCTATTCTGTATTCATTTTTTAGCATATTTGTGAGCTCAGGCGCAATTGTTTTGAGATTTTCATGTATAGTTCTGAGGATAGCACGTCTGTGTATATTTCCTAATTTTTTTGGTCGACCAGAACGAAGTCTATTTTCAAATGTTTTTAGTTTCTTGTATTTATTTACTATATATATATTGTACTGTTGCATGTGACTGACAGTTTTTGCTATCTACCTCAAAGATTGTCCTTCAGATCTTAAACTAGTAAACTGATACCCTTCAGCACACTAACAACCGAACAAGTATCAGTAAAATAGGGATTTTCTCGACGACAAATAAGTAAATCCCATAAAATAATGCTGAGTGTATGAAAACTTTTTTGACTCCTGTTAGTAAGGTACCGTTGTTTAAATTAACATTAATTTTTAAATGACATATAAATATGGTTAATTTCATGATGTCTCATTAATGTTACTTTAGGTTACAATCAATAATAAAAAGTTTAGAAAATTTAAACAATTCAGAATAAAATAAGCAAAAATATTTGTTACATCTAGCTGTATGGCGACTTTTTTGATCCAGTGTATACTTTTTTAACTCTCTCTCTCAATATAAATATATATACATATATATATATATATATATACTCAATTTAATATTTTTCACAATATCGAAATTCAGTATTAAAACATTGTAAAAATTCAATGAACTATTATATAAAAATAGCCTTTAGATTTAATGACAATAGCTTAGCCATTTAAATATGAAACAGTAATTTTTTTATGATTGAAATTCAAGACTATTTTGCATATTCTTTTACAGTTCTTTTTAGAACAAATATATATATATATATATATAAATGAATGTGAATGAATATCAGTTTATAATTTTTAGCTTTCTATTATTTTTTACTAAATATACTTAGTTTTCCTGTTGCACGCTAATCTATATTTGTGAATATCGAAGGAAGTGTGTCTGGCAGTATGAGTATGAATGTAGAATGTATGTATCTCAAGTTAAATATGTAGGTATGTACGTGTGCGGAGGAGATATATATATATATATATATATATATATATATATATATATATATATATATGTATATATACATACAGACATACATATACACACAAATTATGCCGTTCTAAAATATGCCCAGCAGGAGGATCTGTTAACTTGTAGTTAACTAAATGTCATATTTCATTAGTAAAGCAATTACTCTGAAATTTAATGTGATAGTTCTATATTGTGTTATAATGAAAGACGAAAATGTGATCTAAATGAATTTTAGAATTGTTAGAACGTTTATCAAGTGTCTAATTGAAATCCACAAATTAATCACTTATTATTATCGATAATAAATTTCAATGTATAAAAAATCATATTAAAAAGTGTATTGTTCTTACAAAAGATCTATTTTTCATACACAATTTTCTCTTTACCTTCCACTTCAATATATTCTACAAATATTATAATGCAAGCTGGATATTATTAAATAGGTGCTTTAACGTCACACAATGCGGGTGCTATCTTGATTTTGCTGAAAATAATCGATCCCTGAACTGGGTTTATCTTATCCAAAACAAATATAACACATTTGTGTTTAAAAAATGTCATAATTTATATAATACGTTAACATTTTTGTTTATTTGGCAATATAATCATAAATGTAATTATTGCTAACAGTTATTTGATAGTGTTTTTAATCTTTTTAAACATATTCGAGCCGTCCTTAAGTGGTAAATATATCAATGTTCTCTGGACTTTTACATATGATTACATTAATAACAAAATAAACAAACAGTGCTTTGCATAAAAAGTGTTTTTCTTGTCAATGAATAATTTGATATGTAATCAAAGAAACAGCAATATATCAAAATTATAATTAAAATATATCATGTGTCAGACATGTGTTTATAACCAAAAACTTTTAAAGTCGAATGTCAGTTCATAAAAGTTATATCATTCAACATATACCAAAAGAATTACATATTCAATCAATTGTACTCACTTGCATCAATGGCAATAAATAATTTACTTCTAAATTTACATTTCTATCTAAATATCAATAATTAAAATTGAAATTCAATCAATATTGATAAACATTCTGACAGACAAAATACAGCATACAGGACTCACATGTTACGTTTCCATGTCAACAATGAACTTTTGCCGCCTTGACACTCTAATTCACCGAAACGAAGCTCACACAATTGTACGTTTGAGTCGACACAATTCACGAATTCAAAGAAGACCGACAAGTACAGAAAAAGATATCACCAAACCGTATCGTCAAAAAAAAACATCCGCTCGTTTGTTTGTTTATTGTTTACACAACTGACTCGATCAAGAAACAAACGCTTTATGGTAGCAAAGGTAAACTGTTTCTATTCGTCCAGACATCAAATGTGTGTTAGAAACGACAACGTTGCTCGTAAACGAAAACAGAATACCGATTACTACGTTTCACACATAAATCTATTTGCGTTTCACACGCGTGTTCGTCTTGTTCGCGATGCACATGACATGCGCAGGTGAAATAATCACGTCATATCACAGTGTGCTATGGAAACGTAAACGTTCTGTTTTACTCACACATGCGTGTATTACGATCGTACGTTTTCTTTTCGCGATTTAATTTAATGCAAGAAAGTTCAGTATGCATGAATCTAGGCTAGACACTGAATTCTGTCATTAAATTGTATTTCGAAGCAGGCGGATGAGGGGGGAGGGGCTATATTGATTAAATTGTAATATTTATCAACATGCTATCGTTGATTCTATTTCAACAGAGCAGGGTTCAAAAGCACCCTGACAAAATGATGTACACTCCTCCATTCATTCATCACAATTGCATTAAATAAAAACAACTGTTCCAATCACATTTGAAAACATATCGAGTATCAATTGAAACGCTTATAGTTTTATTGAATGTATAGACGATATAAATAAAAGGATATTTCGTTTAGCTTACTATAACCATTAACAAAACTATACATGGAAAGAAAAACTCAGACTAAAATTGAAATAAAATAATTTGACATTGGCTGCAGGTAAAAATAGCTTTCGATAGGTTTAGAAATTAACGAGAAGGTCCGAAAATATAATATAAAATAGTTAAAAAAGACATTAAAACATTTAATAAAATATTTAACCATCAACACACTACATTATAAATGAAAATAAGCAAATATAGTGCAATGTTAAAGCTAAATATTAACCCTTTTAGACCATTTGCTACTCAATCAAAGATAACAAATTTTTCATCAAAAAAATCTCAAATAAAAATACATACTTCACCTCATCTGATTTCACTGGTATAAAACCGGCTGTGCATTGACACTTTAATTCATTTTTACAAATAACAAATGGAATATTACTGAAGAGTCTAGAAGATCCTTTTCTCTCTACTTTGAAACCATCGCTTGTGATTTTCAGCTGTTAAATAATAAACATAAAACAAATAGAAAATTATATTACTACTTGAAAATTTTTCTTTGTAACGAATCAAACAGTAACAATCTGTCTAGAAAGCATATTCTTTCTCTTTCTGTTTGGTTTATTC